>CM038145.1:107936223-108264779 GCA_021437245.1 Aegilops speltoides
ATCATCACACTTTTATTTACTTACAACTTAAGAACTAGAACTCGATACTAGAACAAAAATATAAATATATATGAATGCCTCATGCAATGATCTACCGTGACATGTATAAAAAAATATGAACGGTGGCCAAGCCAGAAATACTATGTCCACTATATGATCATGCAAAGCAATATGACAATGATGATGTGTGTCATAATAAAACAGAAAGGTGGAAGTTGCATGGCAATATATCTCGGAATGGCTATAGAAATGCCATAATAGGTACGTATGGTGGTTGTTTTTAGGAAGACATAAGGTAGCTTATGTGTGAAAGATCGTATCATATCACGGGATTTGATTACACCGGCGAAGTTTCCACCAACTCTCAAGGTGAGAAAGGGCAGTGCATGGTACCAAAGAGGCTAGCAATTGCGGAGGGGAGAGAGTGCGTATAATCCATGGACTCAACATTAGTCATAAAGAACTCACATAGTTATTGCAAAAGTTTATTAGCCCTCAAAACAAAGTACTACTATGCATGCTCCTAGGGGGATAGATTGGTAGGAACAGTCCATCGCTCGTCCCCGACCGCCACTCATAAGAAAAACAATCAAAAATAAATTATGCTCCAACTTCGTCGCATAACGAGATACCATACGTGCATGCTCCGGGAATCACAAACCTTAACACAAATATTATTACTAATCCACAATTAGTCACTAGCATGACTCTAATATCACCATCTTTATATCTCAAAAAAATGTAAGGAATCAAACTTCTCATATATTCAATGATCTTCATGAAAGTTTTTATTATATCCTGCTTGAATACCCATCATATTAAGACTAAATTCATAACCTAAGCAAATTTCCATACTATTTTTAAGACTCCCAAAATAATATAAGTTAAGCATGAGATTTCATCAATTTCTTCAAAATAAACCACCGTCGTGCTCTAAAAAGATATAAGTGAAGCACTAGAGCAACTACCTAGCTCAAAAGATAAAAGTGAAGCACATAGAGTGTTCTAATAAATTCACGATTAATGTGTGTCCCTATCAAAAGGTGTGTACAACAAGGATGATTGTGGCAAACTAAAAAGCAAAGACTCATATAATACAAGACGCTCCACGCAAACACATATCATGTGGTGAATAAAAATATAGCCACAAGTAACTTACCGATGGATTGAAGACAAAAGAGGGGATGCCATCTGAGGCATCCCCAAGTTAGATGCTTGGTTATCCTTCAATATTACCTTGGGGTGCCTTGGGTATCCCCAAGCTTAGGCTCTTGCCACTCCTTATTCCGCAGTCCATCGAAACTTCGCCCAAAACATGAAAACCTCACAACACAAAACTCAACAGAAAACTCGTGAGATCCATTAGTGAAACAAAGCAAATAACCACTTTTAGGTTGAAAGCACAAGTGCTCCCTGGGTGATTTTGGTAATTAATGTCAACATATCTCTTGTTGGACTAATGCTTTTATCTAGTGTATTACAAACAAGTTCAACAATGGTGTGGAAAGGACAAAAGGATGTGGAACCCCTTCAAGGTGCTTAGGAAACATATTGGCAAAAGCTCAAGACTCTTCATTTTGTTTTATGTGATACAAGATCACATTGAGTCCATAGGAAAGCCAATACTATTAAAAGGGATGAGGTGTTGCTTAATGGCTTCCTTGCTCAAATGCTTACTAATATTGCTCCAAAAACCCTCAGCCACTTTCTCCATCCAAATATGTCAAAACCCTAAACTCCAACTCGGCCCCACCAATTCTTTCTATCCGGCACCATCGAGCTCATATGACATAGCCACTGACAGAAACCCTAACAATTTGGGCTCGCCGATACAGGTCTCGGTCTCACCGAGATGGCCTTGCCAACGCTCTATGACTTGTTGTATTATTTTGGTCTCACCAAGTTGACTTGACATTCTCTCTATTACCTTATTGCTTCACTTTGGTCTCAGCAAGTTGATGCAATTGGTGCCACCGAGATGCTTTTTGCCCTAAAGCCCTAGCACATTGGTCCCATCGAGTTGTTACAGTCGATCCCACCGGGATTCGTAACATTCACATTTTTAACTAATCGGTCCAATCGAGTTTAGTTATTCGGTCTCATCGAGTTGGGTCAAATGTGTGTAACGGTTGGTTTTGTGTGGAGGCTATATACACCCCTCCCATCTGTGAGAGAGCCATCAGAACGTACCTACACTTCCACCATACATTTTATGATAGAGAACCACCTACTCATGTGTTGAGATCAAGATATTCCAATCCTACCACAAGAATCTTGATTTCCAGCCTTCCCAAGTTGCTTTCCACTCAAATCATCTTTCCACCATATCCAAATCTGTGAGAGAGAGTTGAATGTTGGGGAGACTATCATTTGAAGCATAAGAGAAAGGAGTTCATCATCAACACACCATCTATTACCTTTTTTTAGAGTGGTGTCTCCTAGATTGGTTAGGTGTCGCTTGAGAGCCTCCGTCAAGTTGTGGAGTTCAACCAAGAAGTTTGTAAGGGCAAGGAGATTGCCTACTTCGTGAAGATCAACCCGAGTGAGGCAAGTCCTTCGTGGGTAATGGCCATGGTGGGATAGACAAGGTTGCTTCTTTGTGGACCCTTCGTGGGTGGAGCCCTCCGTGGAATCGCGCAACAGTTACCATTCGTGGGTTAAAGTCTCCATCAACGTGGATGTACGATAGCACCACCTATCGGAACCACGCAAAAAATCTCCATGTATTCATTGCGTTTGCACACTCCTGTCCCATCCCTTTACTTTCTTGCAATTATCATGCTCTACTTTTTCCGCTGCATATACTCTTGTCATGCTTGCTTGAAATGTATTGTGAATGCTTAAACTTGAGCTAAAAATCCACCTTAACTTGAAGAACTTAAAAACTGCCACTTTTACTTGTTGAGGATCTAATCACCCCCCTAGACCTCTCTTCTCTATCCTTTCAATTGGTATCAGAGCTTTGGTCTCCATTGCTTTGGTTTAATCACCATTGGAGGAAGAGGGATGAGTCTATGATCGGGAGTATTAAACGTAGAGTGCCTATGCTTGATGGAGAGTTCTATAATTCTTGGAAGAATGAGATGCTTGAGATTTTCAATGAATATGAGTTGAACAAGTATATTAATCGCCCTTATGTGCCCCCTATTGATCCTTTGCATCCTACCCCCGATGAGTATCTTGACATGACTCACAATATTAGAACTATTGATCTTATCATTGAGGATTGCCTAGAAATTTGCTTGTATGCTTGCCTAGCTTTGAATGTGCTTATACTATATGGAAATATCTTGAGGAGCGCTTTCCAAATTATTGCTTGAAAAAAACTATATGAGATTCTTCAAAAGTCTATTGCTTTTCAAAATATGAACCCTAGTGATCCTATGTTTGTTTAATGTCTATTTCAGCTCCGTGACCTTATGCATGCCAGAGGAAACGTTGGAGTCACTAGGAGCATCATTTCACAAACTATTAGAATTCATAAACATGCACATTGTCATGGTCATAAATCTAATGAATCACTTGCTGTAGGTGATGATCGTTTACATGATGATGTTGAGCATGGATATTATAATGAAGATGAAGATAGTGACCTTGACCTTGAGGAATCGATGAAACACTTTGGTCTTATGGCTAACCTTCATGATTACATGGCCGGAGGGAAAGAATGGATTCTAGATAGTGGATTACTGATCATATGACCGGAGATAAGGACATGTTCCGAGACCTTGCTAAGAGCGACGGTCCATGCAAGTATGTCACTTTTGGAGATATCTCCAAGGGTAAAGTACTTGGCCTTGGTAAGGTGACCATTTCCAATGATAGCTCTATCCAAAACGTTATGCTCGTTGAATCCCTTGGTTACAATCTCCTTTCTGTATCTAGACTAGCTGACTTCAGTTTCAATATTCTATTTACTGGAGTAGATTTCCAAGTATTTCATAGAGATAATCATAATATGGTCTTTACCGGTATTTGTAGAGGTGATCTATACATTGTTGATTTCACTAAGAGAGCTCAACCTCGTACTTGCTTAATTGCTAAATCTTCTAAAGGTTGGTTATGGCATAGAAGGTTAGGTCATGTGGGCATGCAAAATCTTGATAAGCTTATTAAAGGTGATCATATCCTTGGTGTTAAAGATGTCATATTTGACAAGGATAGGCTTTGCAGTGCTTGTCAAGCAGGAAAACAGGTTGGAGGAAGTCATCCCATGAAGAACATCATGACCACGAGAAGATCGATCGAGCTACTCCATATGGATCTTTTTGCTCCCAACGCCTACAAGAGTCTCGATGGTAACTCATTCGGTTTGGTCATTGTTGACGACTTTTCAAGATTTATGTGGGTGTTCTTTCTTGCTGACAAATCGCAGGTCCAAAAGATCATCAAGAACTTCACTAAGAAGGCCCAAAACCAATTTGAAGTGAAGATCAAGAAGGTTTGAAGCGACAATGGAACGGAGTTCAAGAACGCCAATGTGGATACCTTTCTTGACAAAGAAGGGATTTCACATGAGTTCTCGGCTACGTACACGCCTCAACAAAATGGAGTTGTTGAGAGGAAGAACCGGCCACTTGTCGACATGGCAAGAACGATGCTTGATGAATAGAAGACGCCAAGACACTTTTGGGCGGAAGCGGTTGAGACAGTTTCTCATGCTATGAATCGACTATATCTTCACAAGCTTGTCGGCAAGACGACATACGAGCTTCTCAACGGTAACAAACCCCAAGTTGGATACTTTCAAGTACTTGGCTCAAAGTGTTACATTCTTGATAAGCATCGTCGCTCAAAATTTGCTCCTAAATCTCATGAAGGTTTCCTACTCGGTTATGGCTCGACCTCTCACACTTATCGTGTCTACAACAATTTCACCCGAAAGGTTGAAGAGACGGTAGATGTGAAGTTTGATGAATCTAATGGCGCGCAATTAGAGCAATTGCCAATTGATCTAGGAGATAAAGATCATTCAGAAGCAATACAAGACTTGTCCATTGGCAAGATTTGCCCGACAGAGGTGAAGGAGAGTAATTCATCTATTCAAGTGGAAGCCTCAACTTCACATCAAGGTGAACCACAAGTTGACTTGGAGGCATCAATGAGTGGAACACGTCAAGATGGAGGAGATGAGGAAATTCAACAAGATGAAACACCTCGACCTCCTCTCCACCTCCACAAAAGAACGCCAACGCCAACAACATTGAAGGAGGAGAAGAAGACAATGAAGAGGATGTTCCACCTCAACCCAAACAAAAGCTCTCATGATTTAGAGCAAGAGTCACAACAGACCATCCCGTCAAATAAATCTTCGATGACATTCAAACCGGGAGAATTACTCGCTCTAAAACTCGTTTGGCTAACTTTTGTGAACACTACTCATTCATTTCCAGTGCTGAATGAAGGTAGAAGAAGCTCTTGAGGATCCAGATTGGGTGAGTGTTATGCACGAAGAGCTACAATACTTTGAGAGGAATCAAGTGTGGACATTGGTTGAAAAGCCCGACGACAATCACAATGTCACTGGAACCAAATGGGTGTTTCGGAATAAGCAAGATGAAGATGGACAAGTTTTATGCAACAAGGCCCGTCTCATCACTCAAGGCTACACTCCTGTTGAAGGTATAGACTATGGTGAGACATATGCCCCCGTTGCTAGACTTGAGTCCATACGCATCTTACTTGCTTATGCCAATCATCATGATATCACCTTATACCAAATGGACATTAAAAGTGCTTTTCTTAATGGAGAAATTGAGGAGGAAGTTCATGTTAAGCAACCTCCCGACTTTGTCAATCCCAAGAAACCTAATCATGTCGACAAACTTCATAAAGCCCATTTATGGTCTGAAACAAGCTCCTAGAGCATGGTATAAATGCTTGACCAAGTTTCTTACTGAAAAAGGCTTTGAAATTGGGAAGGTTGATTCTACACTTTTTACTAAAAGGATTAATGGTGAATAATTTGTGTGCCAAATTTATGTGGATGATATCATATTTGGTTCGACTAACCCTCATTTTAGTGAAAAGTTTGGAAGGCTAATGTTGGAGAAGTTTGAGATGTCTATAATGAGTGAACTCAAATTCTTTCTTGGTTTGCAAATCAAGCAAACTAAGGAAGGTATACCTTTGTTTATCAAACAAAGTATACCAAGGACCTTTTCAAGAAGTTCAACATGCAAGAAAGCAAAGGTATGAAAACACCCATGTGACGCCCCCGATTTAATCGTACACTAATCATGCACGCAAACGTGTACGATCAAGATCAGGGACTCACGGGAAGATATCACAACACAACTCTAAAAGTAAAATAAGTCATACAAGCATCATAATACAAGCCAGGGGCCTCGAGGGCTCGAATACAAGTGCTCGATCATAGACGAGTCAGCGGAAGCAACAATATCTGAGTACGGACATAAGTTAAACAAGTTTGCCTTAAGAAGGCTAGCACAAACCGGGATCTGAGATCGAAGAGGCGCAGGCCTCCCGCCTCGATCCTCCTAAACTACTCCCAGTCGTAAATCGTCGCCAGCACTTGCACGTAGTAGTAGGCACCTCCATGTAGTAGTAAATGCGTCGACGGTGGCGTCGCTCTGGCTCCGAGATCTGGTTGCGACAACCAGAAAGAAGGGATAGGGGGAAAAGGGGGGAGAAAGCAACCGTGAGTACTCATCCAAGGTACTCGCAAGCAAGGAACTACGCTACATATGCATGGGTATATGTGTAAGGAGGCCATATGAATGGACTGAACTGCAGAATGCCAGAATAAGAGGGGGATAGCTAATCCTATCGAAGACTACGCTTCTGGCAGCCTCCGTCTTACAGCAGGTAGAAGAGAGTAGACTAAAGTCCTCCAAGTAATATCGCCAAGTAGCATCTCCAAGTAGCATCTCCAAGTAGCATCTCCAGTAGCATTGCATAGCATAATCCTACCCGGCGATCCTCCCCTCGTCGCCCCGTGGAAAAGCGATCACCGGGTTGTCTGTGGAACTTGGAAGGGTGTGTTTTATTAAGTATCCGGTTCTAGTTGTCATAAGGTCAAGGTACAACTCCAAGTCGTCCTGTTACCGAAGATCACGGCTATTCGAATAGATTAACTTCCTGCAGGGTGCACCACATAACCCAACACGCTTGATCCCATTTGGCCGACACACTTTCTGGGTCATGCCCGGCCTCGGAAGATCAACACGTCGCAGCCCCACCTAGGCACAACAGAGCGGTCAGCACGCCGGTCTAAACCTAAGCGCACAGGGGTCTGGGCCCATCGCCCTTAGCACACCTGCACGTTGCGAACGCGGCCGGAAGCAGAACTAGCCCCCTAATACAAGCGCAGGCTTACGTTCCAATCCGGCGCGCGCCGCTCAGTTGCTGACGTCAAGAAGGCTTCGGCTGATACCACGACGTCGGGATACCCATAACTACTCCCACGTAGATGGTTAGTGCGTATAGACCAAATGGCGGACTCGGATCAAATACCAAGATCTCGTTAAGCGTGTTAAGTATCCGCGAACGCCGAGCAGGCCAGACCACTGTCTCCTAGGTGGTCTCAACCTTCCCTGTCGCTCCGCCACAAAGTAACGATCGGGGCCGTGGGGAACCCAGGCCCACCTCTCCGGGATGGAGCCACTGTCCTTTCAGCCCCTCATCGTAATCACTTGCGGGTACTCAATGAGTGACCGACTTTAGTCACCATCTGTATAGTATGTATGTAGGTATAGTATATACCCATGATCACCTCCCAAGTGATCACGGCCCGATAGTATAGCAAGGCGGTGACAAGAATGTAGGGCCAATGATGATAAACTAGCATCCTATACTAAGCATTTAGGATCATGGGTAAGGTATCAATGATTGTAGCAACAATGACAAAGCTATATGCAAGAATAGGAGTAAGCAAATCGTAACATGCTACACTACTCTAATGCAAGCAGATAGAGAAGAATAGGTGATATCTGGTGATCAAGGGGGGCTTGCTGGTTGCTCGGCAAGAAGGACGAGTCACCAACACCGTAGTCGAACTGGGGTCGCCAGGCGGTCTCGGGTCTATCGGAAAGAAGTAACGGAGAGGAACACAATAAATAACAGAGCAATCAAATCATCACAAAGCGTAACAAGACAATACGCGGTGTTCGTGTGCCCTAACGCGTAGTAGGTGATACCGGTGAAGGAAACATCAGGAAAGTATCCCGGTGTTTCGCGTTTTCGGACAGGTGATCCGGAGGGGGAAAGTTGCGAGTTTGATAGGTTAGGGATGTGTGGCGGACGAACGGGCTGTGTATCCGGATTCGTCTCGTCGTTCTGAGCAACTTTCATGTACAAAGTTTTTCCATCCGAGCTACGGTTTATTTTATATGATTTTTCAAAGTTTTAATAATATTCTTAGATTTAATATTAAATCTAAATAAGACAGAATATACCTATTGTACCCAGTAGCATCTAGCCCTAGTGGATGACAAGTGGGGGCCATGGGTCTAGTCAGCATGTCTAGTCGTGATTGACGGTCAACATTGGTAGTCAATGTCGGTGAGGCCCCACATGTCATAGGCTAGAGGTTAGTTAAACTAGTCAGGTAGGTTATTTAGCGGGTTAATTAACTTAATTAATTAGTTACTTTTAATCCCTTTCGTTTCTTTTCGTTTCTTTCCATGGTGCGGGCCCCACGCGGCATAAGGCAAGCGACGACCCGTCGATCGGGCACGCACGCAAGCAGTCAGAGCCACCGGCGGCTCCATCCAGAGCGGCGGGAGCTCCGTCGGCGCACGGGAGGGGCGGCGGAGGCGGCGGGCACGGCTAGGCGCGCAGCAGCTCTGGCACGACGCAGACGGCGCGATCGCCGGCCGATGTAGCAGCGAGAGCTTCGGTGACGGAGGGCTGCGCGGCGGCGAGATTCGGCTAGCGAAGCGGCGGCAGCAGCGAGGTCGTCTTGCGGGCGGTGAACGGCGCCGCGACCGATCGAGGGAGAGAGGCCGATGGCCTCACCAGCGTTGAAGGGAAGCGGGGCGGCGAGGCATGATGGCGCCGACGATGGAGAGACGGGGATGCGAGCGACGGGGACGAGGCATTCCGGCGGGTTCCGGCCACGGCGCGGTCACAAACGGGGCGGCACCGGTGCGGAGGCGTCGGGGACGCGGCGGGGCGGAGTCGAGTGGCGTCGTTGGCGGCGTGGGCGGCGAGGCGAGCGATGCGACGAGGACGAGCGGCATCGGGCGCTGGATCGAGCTCCGATCTAATGCGGGTCGAGGGGCAGCGCCATGCGGAGAGGTGCCGGCGTCGGTCGGCGACTCGGGCCGGCGATCCGACGGGAAGAGGACGAGAGGTGCTCCGGTGAAGCAGAGGCGGGACGAGGCGGCGACGGTCTGCGCGGCGGCGTCAGGGACGATGTGGTCGGGGTGGTTGCCCCGATCTAGAAATCGGGGAGTGGGGAGAGCGGCGAGAGAGTGGGGGAAGTGGGGCGACGGTTAGGGTTTGGGGTAGTGGGGTAAGGTAGGATGGGGTGGGCGGTTAGGGCGGATGGGTTAACCAGGTGGGTCATCTGCCCATTTGGCCAGGGGGGGTCCTCCTCTTTTATTTTGTTTTCAGTTTTGTTCTTTTCCTTTTAGTTATTATTCTTTTCTATTTATTTTTAGTCTCCTCTAAGTTTGTGTTTTATAAAAATTACCACTAGTACCTAAACCTGCATTTATAATTTATACTACTGCCACAACAATTATTTACCAAAAACAAAATAGTTTAATATTTAACAAAATCCAATATGTATTTAAATTGTTTTAACTATTGTTTTAATTACCTAATTGCATCAAAACCTTTTGTAACAATGTGGTTGCTCCACCATTACTAATTATGCATTATTTGGCTGATTCCGAACATTTTAGTTTTATTATTTGAAAACTTTTATTATTTGCTAGAATTTGAATTTGAATTCGAATCGATTTCAAACTAGCGCGAGATTAGCAACTGTAACCGAGGTGACGTGGCATCGTTAGTAGAGGGTTACTGTAGCTTGATTATCCGGGCGTCACAATTCTCCTCCACTACAAGAAATCTCGTCCCGAGATTTAAGAGGTGGAATAAGGGGGAAAGGTCTGGTTGCTCTTCTTGAAGAGGTCGATCCATTACATTGGTGTCTTCAGTCCTCTGCTTCAACGCATCATGATGAAATTGTCGTCCTTTCTTCAGGATCTCCATCGTTCTTACGAAAGAATAAGGGGGGTATTCCGGGAGAACGAACCTCTACAAGGTTGACTATCTGGTCGATATCATCGGGGAAGGTGGCAGAACGTAACTCTCGAATTGAAACTTAAGAAAATATTGAGAGCAAAGTAATGAGGTTTCATGGGAAGTTTCGAGCGAGCAGGCAACCGTTTGATGCCTGAAACAAGGCGTGAAAGGGGCTCAAAGCAATCGGGAATAAGTATTGTGTCCGATAACAGAATTGATGATCCCTCGAAAGATGGCTCGTGAATTACATACGGGGCCACACGCGAGGAACAACCTTGGGAATAGGGGGTGCAGGAGAGTCAGGTTTCGATCCTGTGGAACTGTGGGTTATGGGCCCACCATGGGGGTTAAAAGTAGGAAGGGCGGTGACGTCTTGCACGATCATGTAAGCAAGGCATGTCAGAGGATAGCCTATCAGTTATGTTGACTGCATCGTTGGTACCAAGGGCGAGGGACGAAGAGAACCATTTTCCTGCTCGTTGAAACGAGGCGGACCAATAGGCAAAGTTCTCGTCCATCGGTGGTTTACCGAAATGTCATCAACAATAGTAACACGGTCTTACTGACAGAGTGATACAACAAGGTGCCTACCTAAGCAGGGAATTATCTCTGCTTAGTTAAGTCAGAATACAAGAGAGGTTAAACAAAACAATGGAAGGGGAAATGTGTTTACACACATTTTACAAGGGTATATCCTTCCCAAGGACAAGCGGAGCATGATATCCTGACAGGATATAATGTAGAAAACCCGGTAGGTAAGGGGAGGGAAATTTCATGACATTACCCATACAACGGTGTTTGGATAATTGAGCAGGAAACATTTAGCATTGGGCTTCAAGTGTTCTTGTTGAAAATCAGAGTACCACAGACATGCTTCGAGATAGCATTGACATGGTATTCAAGCAAAGGTCAGACTTTGGATACACAAACGATCCATCAGGATAAACTTATTAAACAAGGTTAAAAAGGAAACCATAACACTAGGTCCTCTGGTCAGGTGTGCTAGGCATGACATCACCTTACCGGGTTATATAAAGATCAATGCTATGACTCTTGGAAAATGTTCCAACCATCATATCTGACCGAGATTCAGCTCGGATAGGTGGCAGGATAACTCAGACTCACGATGCCTGAGAAGAAAGGTGCAACACAAATTGACGAGATGACATCGAAGATTCTCGGGAAATGAACTATGGAAGCGAGTTCCGAAACAAGAGTTCATCATTAAATCAACAAGAGGATGAGGAGGTGACTGATGGACTCAGCGATAACTCATCGAGGTATTCAAAAGATGGATCTCCACAATTATGTGGATAAGGAGATAACATTTGTCATATCAAATGATGTAATGAAGTATGCTCGAGGAAAACATACACAATTAAACATTGGTTGAAAGGTGCGCCCGAATTATGGGTTGGGTTGCACGACCAATGTCAGAATGGTCATTCAATAATCAATAGTCTAAGAATGAACGGCCGACCATTAACTTGAAAGCAATAGGGTTGCTAGAAGGTAAGAATCCAAACAACACCGTTCACTTGTTGGAATCAACACGGGGACCAAAAGAGAATGGTGACGGTGAGAAGTATCACTTGTATTAAGAGTTCTCAAGAGGTAGTGAAATTTCCCACGACATCTTGTCATAAAAGGTGGTAATATTCCAAGGTAAAGAAGAACAATGTTGGATAGCAAGGCACTCAAGGTATAACACAAAACACAATCAAGTTTGTGTTGGAGGGGAGGCATTAAAGTGGTCGATGACAACACAAATCATCGAGGGCAAGGATGGTATTTCTCATCATGAATTCGATTGATATCCAGGAAGGAGTCAAGACGTTGATGATGATCACGACAAATTTTGTCGAGAGGCTCCACGAAGATGTAATCCATCGGCGATGACATCAAGTTTAAGGAATTATGAAGCAAAAGGTTATTGGAACCATGGGTACGACACAAACTTGAAATCAAGCTTGTTGTTCAAGGTGAAATGATATGACGAGGAAAATCGGCGTAAGCTTAGCTCATCGTCGAAAATTGTGCTCCGGGAAGAAAGGACCAGGTAGCATAGTTAAAATTTAGCACAAGATGATATAGCCGATCAGGTTAGGAATGACGTGATGGAGTATTAAACTTCTCATCCACAATGTACTAGGAGTACTGAATCACAGGGGCGATTCGATTTACTAATCGGTGTTCTCGGTTGACGACAACCCAGAACCCATGGAGTGACTATGACGGGGAAAGGCAATACTTCATCAGAAATGCATAAGATGTAGTGCAATCGGTTGATATCCACGAGGTACTAGGGGGTTAGTACTCGAAGGTAGATCAAAATAGAGGTTGGATGGGTGCATTGATCTGTAGAGGACAAGTGGTTTAACTTGTCCGAGAAATGGAATCAAGTAGAAAATATGGTCGGATCCATGATTGCAAAGGATCAATTCATAGATTCCAAATGATATTATAACAAGGAAATAGTTATTATTACAAGAAGCTTCCATGATAGGATCTACATCGTGTCCATGGACATGAACACAAAGTTCAAGGTCGACTCCCACTTCTTCAATGTATAACCTTCCATTCACTTCTCGCTTTGATAAAGGCATTAGTGTTGAAAGTTTTACCCGTGAAATACCGGATGAGTATGACTCGTGAAAACTTCCGAGTTCACACATAGTAAGGAAGGCATAGGTTCAACCCATCGGCATCTTAGGAACATATACCACAAACTTCAGGAGTAAATGACACAAGCTCGATAGCGAGCATGGTTGACAAAGCGAGAGGATACAATTTACCAAATGCGGTATATATCCAAATGAAGGACATTGTCAGATAAAATCCAACAAAGGATCTGGGGTGAGTATCGACACACAACCAGAGGAAGAAGCAAGGCAAAGACATTGGATTATAGAAACAACTGAATAACTTAGAGCTCAATTGCTAAGGAATTATGATTTACAAAGTGAAGGATCAGAAGCAGACGCTCTGATCAAGGATGGATAAGTTCAATAGACTTAGGGGCACAATCGACGACAATTTAATTGGCGAGAACCAGCTCATGATTAAAACGACGTCTGAGCCGGAAGGATGAATTCTGGGATCTGTTTGAGGATTCCAAGCATTCGCAACAAATCGAATCAACGGACTCAAAATGATAGTGACAAAGAATGCCAATAAGATTACTAGACTTATGGGATTAACCATAATGCAAGCAAGCAAGAATTTCAAGAGTAATAGGCTACTCAGGATTTTCGGAAGTTCGAATATTATTTTGAAGAACTTAGTGAAACACACCAACAACTAGGGATGGGCGGATACTCGGTAAGTGCGAGAAATTATCCGTAGTGGTATTCGTGTAGCAAAGAACTGCAAGGCAGTAGGCACAAAGTATTCTCGGAACATTAGAGAGAATTTCGAGGTATCTTGTAATAACAAGATCGACTGGGAATAAAGTAAGCACGACATGTGTAAGTATTTATCCATAGGCATATTTCGGTGGAAGGGAATTGCAAAAGCAACGGGCACAAGGTCTCGAGAGAAAATCGGAGAGTATCTTCGAAATCTTCTGGTGCAGCAGGCGGTCATCGGTAACAAGGGGCTCTCCGGGAGGAAGTACTTGCGAGAACCTAAAGTTAGTTTTGTTTTTTGCAAAATCATTTAACCCGAATAGAAGAGAGCTCAGAGTCCCAGAGTAAAGACGAGGAATAAAAGATCCTACTACCACCCAATGGCGACGTGGGCCCATGGGCCGCACAGCCATGTTAGTAAAAGTTTTGTAAAGTCTAGACTCGACTTCGCCAAAGAGTTGGAAAGGATTCCTACAGCAATCGGCTCGATACCAACTTGACGCCCCGATTTAATCGTACACTAATCATGCACGCAAACGTAACGATCAAGATCGAGGACTCACGGAAGATATCACAACACAACTCTAAAAGTAAAATAAGTCATACAAGCATCATAATACAAGCCAGGGGGCCTCAAGGGCTCGAATACAAGTGCTCGATCATAGACGAGTCAGCGAAGCAACAATATCTGAGTACGCATATAAGTTAAACAAGTTTGCCTTAAGAAGGCTAGCACAAACCGGGATACAGATCGAAGAGGCGCAGCCTCCCACCTCGGATCCTCCTAAACTACTCCCGGTCGTCGCCGGCGACACCTTGCGTAGTAGTAGGCACCTCCAGTGTAGTAGTCGCCGCCGACGGTGGCGTCGCTCTGGGCTCCAAAGATCTGGTTGCGACAACCGAAAAGAAGGGATAGGGGAAAAGGGGAGAAAGCAACCGTGAGTACTCATCCAAGGTACTCGCAAGCAAGGAACTACGCTACATATGCATGGGTATATGTGTAAGGAGGCCATATGAGTGGACTGAACTGCAGAATGCCAGAATAAGAGGGGGATAGCTAATCCTATCGAAGACTACGCTTCTGGCAGCCTCCGTCTTACAGCAGGTAGAAGAGAGTAGACTGAAGTCCTCCAAGAAATATCGCCAAGTAGCATCTCCAAGTAGCATCTCCAAGTAGCATCTCCAGTAGCATTGCATAGCATAATCCTACCCGGCGATCCTCCCCTCGTCGCCCCGTGGAAAAGCGATCACCGGGTTGTCTGTGGAACTTGGAAGGGTGTGTTTTATTAAGTATCCGGTTCTAGTTGTCATAAGGTCAAGGTACAACTCCAAGTCGCCCTGCTATCAAGATCACGGCTATTCAATAGATTAACTTCCTGCAGGGTGCACCACATAACCCAACACGCTTGATCCCATTTGGCGGACACACTTTCTGGGTCATGCCCGCCTCGGAAGATCAACACGCCGCAGCCCCACCTAGGCACAACAGAGCGGTCGACGCCGGTCTAAACCTAAGCGCCAGGAGTGCAGGCCCATCGCCTTAGCACACACGACGCTATGTAACGCGCCGGAGCGTAACTAGCCCCTAATACAAGCGCAAGCTTACGTTCCAATCCGCGCGCGCCGCCGATTCTTGACGTCAAGAAGGCTTCGGTGATACCACGACGTCGGGATACCCATAACTACTCCCGCGTAGATGGTTAGTGCGTATAGACCAAATGGCCGACTCGGATCAAATACCAAGATCTCGTTAAGCGTGTTAAGTATCTGCGAACGCCGAACAGGCCAGCCCACTGCCTCCTAGGTGGTCTCAACCTGCCCTGCCGCTCCGCCACAAAGTAACAGTCGGGGCCGTGGGAACCCAGCCCACCTCTACCGGGATGGAGCCACTGTCCTTTCAGCCCCTCATCGTAATCACTTATGGGTACTCAATGAGTGACCCGACTTTAGTCA
Source organism: Aegilops speltoides (assembly GCA_021437245.1). NCBI lineage: Eukaryota > Viridiplantae > Streptophyta > Magnoliopsida > Poales > Poaceae > Aegilops > Aegilops speltoides. Next base: position 107,951,742 of record CM038145.1, read on the forward strand.
CCATCTGATAGTATGTATGTAGGTATAGTATATACCCATGATCACCTCCCAAGTGATCACGGCCCGATAGTATAGCAAGGCGGTCGACAAGAATGTAGGGCCAATGATGATAAACTAGCATCCTATACTAAGCATTTAGGACTGCGGGTAAGGTATCAATGATTGTAGCAACAATGACAAAGCTATGCAATGTAATAGGAGTAAGCAAAGCGTAACATGCTACACTACTCTAATGCAAGCAGATAGAGAAGAATAGGCGATATCCGTGATCAAGGGGGCTTGCCTGGTTGCTCGCAAGAAGGACGAGTCACCAACACCGTAGTCGAACTGGGGTCGCCGGCCTCGGGTCTATCGGAAAGAAGTAACGGAGAGGGAACACAATAAATAACAGAGCAATCAAATCATCACAAAGCGTAACAAGACAATACGCGTGTTTGTGTGCCCTAACGCGGTAGTAGGTGATACCGGTGAAGGGGGGAAACATCCGGGAAAGTATCCCCGGTGTTTCGCGTTTTCGGACAGGTGATCCGGAGGGGGAAAGTTGCGAGTTTGATAGGTTAGGGATGTGTGGCGGACGAACGGGCTGCGTATCCGGATTATCTCGTCGTTCTGAGCAACTTTCATATACAAAGTTTTTCCATCCGAGCTATGGTTTATTTTATATGATTTTTCAAAGTTTTAATAATATTCTTAGATTTAATATTAAATCTAAATAAGACAGAATATACCTATTGTACCCAGTAGCATCTAGCCCTAGTGGATGACAAGTGGGGCCATGGGTCTAGTCAAGATGTATTAGTCGTGATTGACCACCAACATTGATCGTCAATGTCGTCCGGGCCCCACATGTCATAGGCTAGAGGTTAGTTAAACTAGTCAGGTAGGTTATTTAGCAGGTTAATTAACTTAATTAATTAGTTACTTTTAATCCCCTTTCAGTTTCTTTTTCGTTTCTTTCCATGGTGCGGGCCCCACGCGGCATAAGGCCAGCGACGACCCGTGCGACTGGGCACGCACGGCAGTGCAGGCCACCGGCGGCTCCATCCAGGAGCGGCGGGGAGCTCCGTCGGGCGCACGGGAGGGGCGAAGCGGGAGGCAGCGGGGCACGGCTAGAAGCGCGCGCTGGCTCGGCGCAGACGGGCGGCGCGATCGCCGGCACCGTGGCAGCGAGCTTCGGTGACGGGAGGCTGCGCGGGCGGCGAGATTCGCTAGCGAGCAGGCAGCGGCGCGCGGTCGTCGATTGCTGGCGGTGAACGCGCCGCGACACGATCGAGGGAGAGAGGCCGATGGCCTCACCAGCGTTGAAGGGAAGCGGGGCGGCGAGGCGTGATGGCGCCGACGATGGAGAGACGGGGATGCGAGCGACGGGGACGAGGCATTCCGGCGGGTTCCGCCACGCGCGGTGTCACCAACGGGCGGCACGGTCGCGGGCGTCGGGACGCGGCGGGGCGGAGTCGAGTGGCGTCGTTGGAGACGTGGACGGCGAGGCGAGGCGATGCGACGAGGACGAGCGGCATCGGGGCGCCCGGATCGAGCTCCCGATCCAGTACGGGTTGAGGGGGCAGGCGCCATGCGGGAGAGGTGCCGACGTCGGTCGGCGACTCGGGCGGGCGATCCGACGGGGAAGAGGACGAGGAGGTGCTCCGGCGAAGCAGAGGCGGGACGAGGCGGCGACGGTGTGCGCGGCGGCGTCAGGGACGATGTGGTCGGGGTGGTTGCCCCGATCTAGAAATCGGGGGGAGTGGGGGGAGAGCGAGCGAGAGAGAGTGGGGGAAGTGGGGGGCGACGGGTTAGGGTTTCGGGGTAGTGGGGGTAAGGTAGGATGGGGTGGGCCGGTTAGGGCCAGATGGGTTGGCCAGCTGGGTCATCTGGCCCATTTGGCCAGGGGGGGTCCTCCTCTTTTATTTTGTTTTCAGTTTTGTTCTTTTCCTTTTAGTTATTATTCTTTTCTATTTATTTTTAGTCTCCTCTAAGTTTGTGTTTTATAAAAATTACCACTAGTACCTAAACCTGCATTTATAATTTATACTACTGCCACAACAATTATTTACCAAAAACAAAATAGTTTAATATTTAACAAAATCCAATATGTATTTAAATTGTTTTAACTATTGTTTTAATTACCTAATTGCATCAAAACCTTTTGTAACAATGTGGTTGCTCCACCATTACTAATTATGCATTATTTGGCTCATTCCGAACATTTTAGTTTTATTATTTGAAAACTTTTATTATTTGCTAGAATTTGAATTTGAATTCGAATCGATTTCAAACTAGCGCGAGATTAGCAACTGTAACCGAGGTGACGTGGCATCGTTAGTAGAGGGTTACTGTAGCTTGATTATCCGGGCGTCACAACCCATGCCTAGTAGTGCACATCTTGACTTGACGAAGGATGGCAAACCAATTGACAAAAGGTTTACCACTCTATGATTGGTTCATTGTTATATCTATGTGCCTCTCGTCCCGATATTGTGCTAAGTGTGTGCATGTGTGCACGATATCAAGCGACCCCTAAAGATTGTCATCTTAAGGCCATGAAAAGGATAGTGAGGTACTTAATTCATACACCAAACTTTGGCATTTGGTATCCTAAGAGGTCATCTTTTGATCTTGTTGGCTACTCCGATTCGGACTATGCCGGTGATAACGTTGACAGAAAGTCCACTTCGGGTACTTGTCAATTTCTTGGTAGATCCCTTGTGTCTTGGTCCTTGTCGGTGTACTAAGGTAGGGGTACCTCAGTACCCCAACTTGTGCACGGGCAGTTGCAGCTTCCCGCGGCAGGGTTTACCACGTGCTCGCCGAAGACCTTCCTGCTCCATGTCAAACCATTCAAAGACAAAGCATACAAAACAGAAGATCAAGACCCCGGCAAGCGGAGCTTCCGGAAGGCCGCTCTGTGCTCAAGGTAATATCAATCACGCAAGGCCTGGCGAGAGGAGCTCACCGGAAGACTAGAAGATTACATCATAGAAGACACGCCTCGGCCAGTATGCGTCGGCAAGGGCCCGGGAGCGACAAGTTCTGAGCCCGGCAAGCTCCGGGCCCGCAGGTCAAGACCCGGCAAGGCGCTTGCCGGAGAATTGCGCCAGTGCTCGCGCTCCGGCTCATCAGCCCACGCGTCGCCCTGGGGCCTTTCCAGGGACGCGTGGCGGATGGCTGTGCAGCCTGGGGGACACGATGGTGCCTCACGGTGGTGGATCCATCGCCGTGGCAGACGGAGACACAAGGGCGGGAGCTTTTGGGGTCGACGGCGACGGGCATTAAATGCCCTTGTCCCCATCACAAAGTAGGTAGCGACCATTGCTCACGCCCGTAGCCTCACTGTTCCGCACTATTCCAACTACCACCTCTTTTACATTTTACCCCTTTCTCCTCGTTGACACTGTCGGTGACCCTTGCACTATAAAAGGAGGCCCATGCACAACGTGGGGGGGGTCGATCGTTCGGCTGGAAAACTTAGCAACTCTCGCTCGGTGTAGCTGCTCATCAGAGCTCTTCAAGCTCCCGAGCTCAATACATACCAAGGCGGGAGTAGGGTTTCGCGTCCATCGCGTCGAAACTCGGGTAAAGCCGCCAGCGTGCTCGCCACGATCTGCTCTCTCATGCTCCCTCCGCCTCGTCATCGCACACAAAGGGGCTCCGGTCCCATAGGTGTCCGCGGCGGGCAGCTTCCCCCCGACATCTCTGGCGCGCCAGGTAGGGGGCGTCGAGGTTGTGCGGACCTGATCCGGCGTTCACGCGGGCGCGTTCTTCATCAACCTCTCCAGTTTCATCAGCAACTTCATCAGCAATTGCGCCATGACCCCGAAGAAGAAGGCTTCGGAGGTTGCGGGCCCGTCTGCGTCTCATCCGCCGCCACCGGAGCCAACGGTGGGCGGGGGAGACGCCGTCGGAAGGGTGGTCGCCGGCGAGGACACTCGCGGCGCCGCCAGATCCAAGGACAAGACGGATGGCCGCGCCTCGGTCTCCGTGGACCCGCGTCCATCTCAGCACCAGACCAAAATCTTCAAACACGCCCGCGAAGCGAGTCAGAACCCAGACTTGCGCTGGGGGCTGCGGCTGAAACTGCTCTCGAACAGCGACGAGTCCGGCAAGTGCTCTGGGGCCCACTCCGGCAACCGCACCTCTTCGGAGTGCTGCGCTGCCGTCGAGGACGCGCCATCGAGCTCCACTGGCAAGTGCGAGGAAACAAAGACAGACCAGCCAAAGATCAAGCCTGGCGAGGACGGTAGCTCTGGTGCTCACTCCGGCAAGCGCATCTCCCCGGAGCGCTGCGCTGCCGTCGAGGACACGCCATCGAGCCCCGCCGACCGCTCCACCGGCCAGTAAGGCAAAGAAAATTGCCAAGCTCCAAACTTTCGAGTTGTACCCCCTGAGAATCCATACCCTGTATGAGGAACCTGGACGCGAAAGGGTCGAATCGTGGTTGGGTTGCGCCGTCGTTTCGTCTTGAGTCCGCTCGACGATAAAAGCACGCCGCAACCAACCCGACAAGTTCTTCCCGCCGGGGGCTGCACCGCCAGCGGGTCGCTGATGCCCTGCGCTCAGCAAGCATATTTGCGCTGGTGGGCTCCCCGGAAGCGTAAGGACGAGAACATACAAGGGGGAAGGATCGGGGGAGGAGTACGGCCTCGACGGATTGTTGGAAATAGAAAAGCTAAGTCGTCCGAAGTTTTTGTGCGAACACTCCTTAGCTTCCATGCTTTTTATGTTATGTTCCTCGTATGCTCATCCTTTGTACGCAATACCTGTCTTGCTGGAGGAACCTACCCGCGGATAGCCGCACCCTTATCTTGTTTTCGAGCACGCCAACGATTTAAGTGAGCTGCGACAAGTGTCGCGCCTTTGTTTCGCTTCGAGTCCGCTCAACAAGCTAAGTCGCGTTGCGACTAGCCGCTGCAAGGTTGCTTACCGGTAAGACCTTGGCCAGCAGGTGCTTCGAGTTCAAGACTCGATGCTCGCGGCAAGGGCCCATTGCCGGCAAGTTCCCTAGAAGCGTAGGGTAAAAGCGCACCAAGGGTGTAAAGTAGAGGGCGTAACGTAGCAAGCCCTGCCGTGAGATGCCCTTCGTATGAGAAACTTGTGCGCGGAGGAGCCAGGTCGCGGCCCAGTTGCGCCCTCGATTTGTTTCCGAGTCCGCTCAACAACTCGAGCGCGCTGCAGCTGGCCCGGCAAGGTTGCTTGCCGGAAGCAACACCGCCAGCGGGCTGCTGATGTTCCGCACTCAGCAAGCGTGTTCGCGCCGGCAAGCTCCCTAGCAGCGTAGAGTATAAACATACGAAGGGCAAGGCACGGCATCGTATTGCAAAGTCGCACAGAAAAGATTTATATACATATACATGTAAATAATGAAACTGTTGCCGACCTATCTCAGCTGTTTTCATGGCTGGAATTACAGCAACAAGGAGAAACCAGAAGAGCACACCGGTACCTGGGCCCCGGCAAACCGGCATTGCTGGGGGCTGCGAGTACCAAGCTTCCTTTGCGGCTGGCCAGAGTCGCCGGGGGCTGCGATGACAGCGGCAAGAACAAAGGAAAAGGGCGCAGGCTCCTATGTCCCGACAAGCCAGAGTTGCCGGGGGCTGCGATATCGATAAGTTTTCATCCTCTTCATGCATCCTCTTATGGACGGAGGATGCGAGGCCGTCATCCTTGAACGAGCATGCCTTGTGTGGAAAAACTCAGGCGCGGAGGAACCTACCGTGGACAGCCGCACCCTTATCTTGTTTTCGAGCACGCTCAACGATTTAAGTGAGCTGCGACAAGTGTCGCGCCTTTGTTTCGCTTTTCGAGCCCGCCAACAAGCTAAGTGCGTTGCGACTAGTCATGCAAGGTTGCTTGCCGGTAAGACCTTAGCCAGCCAGGCTGCTTCGAGTTCAAGACTCGGCGCTTCATGGTAAGGGCCCCTTGCCGCAAGTTCCCTAGAAGCGTGGGGTGAAACATACAAGGCACGGGATCAAGTAAAGGACGTTACCGGCAAGCATTCCCTCTTTTCATTAAAAACATCCCATTCCAAAGACAAGTCCATAGAGGATGAAAAACATGAAAGAGAGGATTACAAGTTTTAAATGCAGCTAAGGCCGAAAGGCTTACAAACTAAAAGATAAGATGCCCGTAATCCCTTTACTTGTCCTTCTCTTGAGAGGTAGGTCAAGGAGGCCCGGCAAGAGAAGCTTGCCGGAAGGGCAAAAGGGGAGCCTAGGAGAGCTACAGGCGCCGAAGACACCAAGAGAACTTCCTGGGGCCGCCAGAGCTTGGCGGAGACGGAGGCGCCGGAGGCGAGCTTGAAGACGAGGTGGTGGGGCGTCGGCCTGCCGAGGGCACCTCGCCCTCGTACTCGATTTGACGGCCTTGCCGCCACCCTCTGCCTCTTCCGCAGCCTCCCTCGCCACCGCCCAAGGAGACGGCCCGGGAGTTCGAGGGCATGCGACCCGGATGATGGGGTCGCCGGTGGCACGCGAGGCAGATCCGACGCCTAGTCGGACCCGCCATCCTCGCTCGTCGCCTGTCGCTCCCCTCCTCGTCACTCTCGCCGAGGAGGGACCTTCGCTATCGGAGGAGCTGTCCACACAGCACTCGCCCGGGTCCGGAATCCCGAAGACCTTGACGGCGAGAAGGTCGCCCTCCATTAACTTGAAATGGAGGGTAAACCCCGCCGCCAGTTGTGGATGCGGCGAACGTCTTCCACCCTCGGTCGGTACATCACGCCGGGCTGGGGACACGACACTCACTCGAGTGCTGCTGATCCCACAGCCCTCATGCGCAACTCCATCACCTCGGCGGATCCGGTTCCATCGCGCTGCATAACGGGCCGGCAGCCGGAGGCGGCGACAGGCGCCGGCGCAGCTTGATGAAGAACTGCCAGGGATCGTCTCGAGTATGGACCGCCTCGAGGACAGGAGCCACCGGAGGGGACGGGGGAGGCGCCTCGCCACGACCGCCTCTCCCCCGACCGCCTCGACCACGCCCTCGGCCTCGTCCGCGGCCTCGCCCCCTTCCTCTCCCCCTCGTGGCCGGCTCCGCCACCAGGTGCGAGATAGGGAGAAGTGCGCTGCCTGGAGGCGACCCTCGCTGCCACCGTTGAAGAACTAGGATTTCCTCCTTCCATGGCAGAAAGAAGAACGGAAGCTGAAGACGAAGGGAGAAGAGGAGGTGTGAGACCATTGTGCTCCCCTTCCGCCCTTTTTAAAGGGCGAGGTGGGGGCTCAACCGCCCAGCCCGGCCAATCGGGAAGCGAGGAGGGCAGAGGAGCGGGGCCGACTCGCCATCTCCGCCCGTGACGGCTCGCTCTCCCACCTTCGCCGCCCACGACCCCCATGCATGAGGGCCGCGTGGCGAAAAAGCGGGGCCGGAGCGACGGGTGAAGTGACCTCGCCTGCACCACGGTCACGGGTGGATGCCCTAAAGACCGCCGCGCGCCCGTCTCCCACGACGCCGCAATCGGCGTGTGCCGTTACGGGGATCTGGCGAGATGCGAAGTGGATTCGCGCCGTGGGCGCGTGTGCCTGCAGACTGTTTTGGGCCTGGCCCAACAGCGCTTCGGCACCGTGTGTGGCCCAGCCGGGGCTCTGTCGGTGTACTAAGGTAGGGGTACCTCGGTACTTCCAACTTGTGCACGGCGATTCAGCTTCTTCGCGGCAGGGTTTACCACGTGCTCGCCGAAGACCTTCCTGCTCCATGTCAAACCATTCAAAGACAAAGCATACAAAACAGAAGATCAAGACCCCGGCAAGCGGAGCTTTCCGGGATGGCCGTTCCAGGCTCAAGGTAATATCAATCACGCAAGGCCCTGGCGAGAGGAGCTCGCCGGGAAGACTAGAAGATTACATCATAGAAGACACGCCTCGGCGCTGTATGCGTCCCAGCAAGGGCCCGGGGAGCGACAAGTTACAGAGCCCGGCAAGCTCCCGGGCCCGGCAAGGTCAAGACCCCGGCAAGGCGCTTGCCGGAGAATTGCGCCAGTGCTCGCTGCGCTCCAGCTCATCAGCCCACGCCACAGGGCCTTTCGAGGACGCGTGGCGGATGGCTGTGCAGCTGGGGACACGGTGGCACCTCACGGTGGTGGATCCATCGCCGTGGCGACGGAGACACAAGGGCGGAGCTTTTGGGTCGACGGCGACGGGCATTAAATGCCCTTGTCCCCATCACAAAGTAGGTAGCGACCACTGCTCACGACCGTAGCCTCAATGTTCTGCACTATTCCAACTACCACCTCTTTTACATTTTTACCCCTTTCTCCTCGCTGACACCGCCGGTGACCCTTGCACTATAAAAGGAGGCCCATGCACAACGTGGGGGGGTTCGATTCGTTCGGCTGAAAACTTAGCAACTCTCGCTCGGTGTAGCTGCTCAGTAGCTCTTCAAGCTCCCGAGCTCAATACATACCAAGGCAGGAGTAGGGTTTCTGCGTCCATCGCGTCCGAACCTGGGTAAAGCCGCCCGCGTGCTCGCCACGATCTGCTCTCTGTGCTCCCTCCGCCCTCGTACCGCACACACAAGGGGCCCCGGCCCCATAGGTGTCCGTGGGCGGCAGTTCCCCCCAACAGTCCTCCAAGAAACAAAACTCGGTATCCTTATCCACTACCGAAGCGGAATACACTACCGCCGGATCATGTTGTGCTCAATAACTTTGGATGACCCAAACCCTTAAGTATTATGGGATACATGTGAAACATGTTCCATTGCTTTGTGACAATGAAAGGGCTATTAAGATTGCTCATAATCCCGTGCAACATTCTTGAACTAAGCACATTGAAGTTTGTCATCATTTCATTCGGGATCATGTTGCTAAAGGAGACATCAATATTAAGCATGTTTGAACCAATAACCAATTGGTAGATATATTCACCAAACCACTTGATGAGAAAGTAGTTTTTCCGTTTGAGAGGTGAATTGAATATCATTGATGCCTCAAACTTGGAGTAGAAGTGTAACGCCCCGAGACCGACGCTCCAGATGCCTTCCTTGTATTCCGAGTTTCGTCATGTGATTTGTTTTGTTTGTTGCTTTCATCTTTGCATCTCTTGCATTGCATCATGTCATCATGCCATCATATCATTAATTTTTTAAAACTCAACTAAATAAATCGTATGGATTTTTCGATCCATTTAAATCGAGGGAATTCATGATGGTGATTCTCTTTAAAACATATCCTCCCGATATTAGTGGAGCTATTATAAAATTATCCATTCTTTGGAGTCACCATAACACACTTGCAAAATCCCAATGCCCTTTATTATTTCAATTCTTGGCCTCTAACTTTGCCATATACTCTTTCTTGTTTTTCCGGAGCTTCCCCAAAAATTCGAACATTTTTGGACCTTCCCAACCCTCACTTCCTATTCAAATCATTTGAATTAAATTCAAATGAGTTGAATTTAAATCTTTGAATCATGCCTCTTTCTATTTTTCCTAGATCGAGCATATTTTTGCGAGTCCGGGAAAATTGTCCCCATGCACAAATCTTTCCCCTAACCTCTCTTTCTTTTCTTTCTTTTCTCTGTTCTTTTTTTTTTCTTTAGGGAGTGAGTGAGCCTGCACCAGCTAGCCTCTTGGGCCTATCCAACCAGCCGGCCCAAGGCCCAGCCGCGCCCCCTCTAACCCTAGGCGCTCCCTGGCCCGATCCACATCTCTTCCTCTCGATCCCTCCCGCAGCGCCGCCAGGAGAGCCTCGGCTCGATCCCTTTCGCCCCTCTCCTCGATCTTCCCCTCGTCCTTCCTGATCCCCATCGCGCGCACGCACATCGCCAGGCCCCTCGAGCCCCCATCTCCTCTGCGCCCGCAGCTCGCCGCACTCAAGCTCCTCCGATCCCGTCGCCGCCCGCGCCCTCCACGCGACCCTCCTCCACATCATTGTCGGCCACAGGCCCGCGCCGCCAGCCCTCGCCTCCCCAGCCTCGCCGCCGTCGCCCGAGCCTCCGCCCCGGCCGCTGCTAGTCCCGGCGTCGCGCGCGCCGCGCCCGACCTCACAACCACAGCGCCTAACCTCCTCCTCGCGGTTCCTTCCTCGCCAGCCACCGAGTCCCGCAGTCCGCGCCGTCGCCTCCTCCGCATCGAGCTAGGGAGTGGCGCTCCTCCTCCCGCCTCCTAGCGCCCATCCGCCCCTGGGCGTTGCTCAACCGGCGCCCCTGCCTCACGTCTCCTCCTCGTGCTGGGAGAGGAGCCCTCTTCCTCGCCGTCCTTCGACTCGTCGTCGCTCCGGCGCCCGTTCGCAGACGCCCGGAGTCCATCCTTGGTTGCACACCAAGTCGGCCATGCCTTGCTGCCTCCTGTACACTGTTGGTCAACAGTTGATGCACGCCAAGTTCTTCGACTACAGCCGATGCCCCGAGGACACCGAGTACGACTACACCTGCTGATGCGTCAAGTACCTTGGAACGTCTACGACTACGCGGACTCGTCAAGTACCACTCCGAACCATGTACGACGACCGTCACCGAAGACCCGTGTAACGTGAATGTGAACGTCTACTTCCACTACCGCCGTCGCCGCGTACCACTACTTCCCACTACGACACGAGTACAACTCCTTCCACTACGACCGCTGCAAGAACAACTACTTCCCTCGACGCCCGAGAACGACTACTTCCTCTACTTCCTCTACGAACTCGATTCGCTCCATAAACGCACGCTTCAAAGGTATAATGACGAGACGACCGTCGTGGACCGAATGCATGCATGTATAAGATGTACCATTTGTTTGCACCATGATCGAATTGTCCTTGCGACGCCCCTCTTTTGCCATGCCACCGACACGTGGGAACCCGGTATCCGGGATCACCCCACCATCCGTGCACGCATCCGTACACTTGCTCTTTGCACCGGTATCTCAATGAGTTATCGGATCATCGGAATGTTGCCGTGGCACCATTTTCGTTATCGTTGCCGTGGCACCATTTTCGTTATCGTTGCCGTGGCACCCCTTTCGTTCCGCCATGGTGACAAATGCTTCATATCATGCTCATGTCAACTTTTTCATAAAAATTGCATAAAACTTGTGCATGTCATCCGCATCATGATAACAACAATTAAAATGCTTAAACTTGTTGTTGCATTAAATTGCTAAATGCATATGGGGATTTACCGGATGTGTTGTTTTATATCCGGCCCCATTTAAATTGTTTAGATGGTATAGTTTTGTTATGCTTCACCACTTGCCATGTTAACCAACATTTAATATTGTTGTGTTCTTAATCGAGAGAGAACTAAATAAGTCATGTGGTGTTTTCTTCAATATGCCACTCTGTTGCATATTGGGCTCCATTTAATTTGTAAGTTTGTTTGGTGCACTTTGCCATGCCACGCCTCTTTAAACCGGACATGCATCATACTTGTTTGCGCATCATGCCATGTTTATGTGATGGTTGTTTACTATGTTGTTTGTTTCTTTCCGGGTGCTTTCTCTCGTTAGCTTCGGTTTCGTTCCGGAGTTGTGAGGATCCGTTCGACTTCGTTCGTTTGTCTTCTTCATGGAATCATTCTTCTTCCTTGCGGGATCTCAGGCAAGATGATCATACCCTCGAAATCACTACTATCTTTGCTATGCTAGTTTGCTCGCTCTTTTGCTATGCCAATGCTACGATGCCTACCCTTTTGCTTGTCAGCCTCCCAAATTGCCATGAACCTCTAACCTTTGACACCATTCCTAGCAAACCGTTGTTTGGCTATGTTACCGCTTTGCTCAGCCCCTCTTATAGCGTTGTTAGTTGCAGGTGAAGATGAAGTTTGTTCCTTGTTGGAACATGGAGATGTTGTTCCTTGTTGGAACATGTTTACTTGTTGGGATATCACAATACCTCTTATATTATTAATGCATCTATATATTTGGTAAAGGGTGGAAGGCTCGGCCTTATGCCTGGTGTTTTGTTCCACTCTTGCCGCCCTAGTTTCCGTCATACCGGTGTTATGTTCCCGGATTTTGCGTTCCTTACGCGGTCGGGTGATTTATGGGACCCCCCTGACAGTTCGCTTTGAATAAAACTTGTCCAGCAAGGCCCAACATTGCCTTTTACCATTTGCCTCACCTAGCCCTTTTTTCCCTTGGGTTTCCGGAGCCCAAGGGTCATCTTTATTTACCCCCCCGGGCCAGTGCTCGTTGTGAGTGTTGGTCCAAACCGTCAGCCGCCGGTGGCCACCAGGGGCAACTCTGGGCTGGCCTACCGAAGTTTGGACAATCCGGTGTGCCCTGAGAACGAGATATGTGCAGCTCCTATCAGGATTTGTCGGCACATTCGGGCGGCTTTGCTGGTCTTGTTTTACCATTGTCGAAATGTCTTGATGTACCGGGATACCGAGTCTGATCGGAGTGTCTTGGGTGAAGGTCTATTCCTTCGTTGATCGCGAGAGCTTGTCATGGGCTAAGTTGGGACACCCCTGCAGGGTATAAACTTTCGAGAGCCGTGCCCGCGGTTATGTGGCAGATGGGAATTTGTTAATGTCCGGTTGTAGAAAACCTGAAGTTGACCTTAATTAAAATACATCAACCGTGTGTGTTACCGTGATGGTCTCTTTCCGGCGGAGTCCGGGAAGTGAACACGGTGTTGGAGTTATGCTTGGCGAGGTTGCTAGAGGATCACTTCTTGATCATACTTTTATCGACCGTGCTTTGCCTTCTCTTCTCGCTCTCATTTGCGTATGTTAGCCGCCATATATGCTAGTCGCTTGCTGCAGCTCCACCTCATGCTTTTACCTTACCCATAAGCTTAAATAGTCTTGATCTCGTGGTGCGAGATTGCTGAGTCCTCGTGACTCACCGGATACTTCAAAACCAGTTTGCGGTGCCTATGTTACCGAAAGGTGACGCAACCAAGCTCAAGGAGGAGCTCGTTGAAGATCTTGCCCTTTGTGTTGTTTCGTTTTAGTTGATCAAGAGTGGAGCCCAGTTGGGTCGATCGTGGACCTTTATCGATTTGGGGTTCTTCTTTTATTTTGGTTCCGTAGTCGGACCTTGATTGTATCTGGATGATGTAATGCTTTATTCATGTAATTGTGTGAAGTGGCGATTGTAAGCCAACTATGTATCTTTTCCCTTATGTATTACATGGGTTGTGTGAAGATTACCTCACTTGCGACATTGCTTTCAATGCGGTTATGCCTCTAAGTCGTGCTTCGACACGTGGGAGATATAGCCGCATCGAGGGCGCACAAGTTGGTATCGAGCCATCCCGACCTTAGGAGCCCCACCGCTTGATCGCTTTTAGTGGCGAGTTGTGTCTAGAGAAAATGTTTTGAGTCATTTAGGATTATATATATCGGAGAGTTTAGGAATTCTTTTTACTCCCAGTCCTTCGACCTTCCTCGGTGAGGTATCCCGACGAGAGTTTTGACTTTTCTCTTCTCAAATTTCACTAAATTTTTTTTAGGATCACGCTGGTATCTTAGAATCGTTCGATGGTTTTATGATGACAACATTGTCTTGGTTGCCTCCCCGACATTTAGGGGTTGTGGCGGTGTCCCGGGAGTTGAGCTCCGAGGTGTTGTCGCCATAATTTTATCGTTGCAGCTCTGAAATACCGAGTTTAGTGCGCGACATCGAAAATCTCTTTTATGCGGTCGTTGGTGAGATAACCCGCTAACCCAATCTTCGAGGTGAGTACGGAGTATTGCCATGACTTGTATAACGGATGCTTTTCAAGGTTGAGGTAGACGATTTCGAAGGTTTCTTGGTTATGTGTTGACGGATGGATACAATGGATGTAGGGATTGTTAGTTTGGGTGAGATATATTGCTCCCAGATCCCCAACACCTGATTGCATAACCGGAAAATTTCGGGAGTTTCATAGGTGGGAATTCAAGTAGCTCTTAGGATATCTTTCCGACGGATGTATGATATGAAATTGGGGTTCGACGTCTAGTGGTCCGCCTATTCACGGTTGGTTTTACAGTGGTCTCGTTGTGTCTTAAAGAGTCCTTGGCTATGCCGACTCGGGGACGCTTCGTATGTCATGTGCACTGCCTTGTACATGATGATGCTGTACGATTGAGCCCGTGTAGGCCCCACCACGAAAACTTCGAACGAAATCTCTATCATATGTTTGTTCCAGCTTATTCTGCAAGCCAATCCTTTGTTTTTGTTTTGAGTTGTGGTATTCGAGTTGCTTCAAAGTCAGATGTTGAATCCATACCTTTCCTAAACGGTGTTCTCATATTTCTATGGGAGTACTAATCCTTCTCGACAATCGAGATTGTCATGTCAATCATTTTCAATCGGCGTGTTTTCTCTTCAAGTGGATCCGAACACTTCAACATCAGCAAGACCAATTATCATTTCTTCTCAACGGTGTTTGTTTCATCCGTCTCCAAGTTGCCTTTGTTTTTCCCGCCCACCCACCCTTTTTCCTCAAGGACACAGATTTCTTAATCATGTATCCCTTTAATTTGTGAGAAGTTTCTCCATTCTTTTCCATCAATGTTCTTATCCGGTGATTTCCCATGAAGATGCTCAACAGTTTCTAGTTCATCATCCTCCGTTCTTTTTTTTTCTTCTTCTCGGGTGGATTCAAGGCAAGTTTTGTTGATCATACCTTTTTCCTCATTTCAATGTCTTCTCATATCGGTGCACCTCATTTCATTCTACTTCTCGCTATTTGTTATTCCGGAGTGCTCAAAATATCTCGAAGATTCGTGTTTTCCACTCTGCATTCGTTCAAGCTTTTTCGAGATTGTTATCTCATTCAAGTCATTTAATTCAACCGGTGCAACCTCTCTTTAAATTGTTCAACGGTGTTTTCTTTCGAGTGGGCCCTAACCCACAGGTCTTTTCCCAGGATCTTACCTGACTCTTCTAATTATTCCAGAGCTATCCTAAATTCTTCTCCAAGTTTGACGTAAGAATGAGTTATCATCAGTCAAATGCTTTTCTCCAAGATCTTTCAAATTCTTTTCATAGTTGGCTCAACCTCTTCACTTTTGATTCTTCCGGTGTGCCTCAATAATTCTTGGTGGTGTTTCTCCTAGTCATTCTCGGATTTTGAAGACCGAAGAAGAGTTTCTCTTTAATCTTGCTCTATTCTCTTCAAGATGCGTGGTTCTAGCTTGTTGCCATCCTCTCATAATTGTTTTCGATTGTGAGAATTCTTTTCACCCATCCGGAGCATTTCATGAGTTGTTTCCATTTCTTTCCTCCGAAGGCCATCATGACATAATTCTTCATTCTCAGCTTTCAGCTCTCGTTCTCCAAATCATACCGGTGCATCATTCAAGTATTCTCTAAGCAGCTCGTGATCTATTCGTTCATTTGTATCTAAATACCCTCAAGTATCTTCATTCATTTTTCAATTCTTCCCGGTGAATTGTGCCTTTGCTACGTTCATTTTCAATTATTACGGTGGTTCGTTCAAGATTTCACTTCCTTCATTATCATATCAATTCATTCGTTGTTTTGAAATCCCACCGGTGGTTCCATCAATACCTTCTGAAGTTTGCGCTATATCTCTCTTAATTCTTTCTACGAGAATAAGTAGTATGCCAAATCCGTTGATTGTCATCAATTTAATTGGTGAAGGATAAGCATAACATAATTCTTATTCTTGTTCATCCAAGTGATTAATTCTTTATTCCGGAGGCCCTTAAAATTCTCGGTTTCATTTGATTCATCTTCTCTTTTTCCCGGAGTTCCAAGCTCTAATTATCACGGAGATCCATCTAAATCATTGCAAGGCTTCACCTTGTGTTTTCAACTTCTCCTTCTTTCCACCATCCTTTTAATACCAGAGTTTCTTCATGGTGGTTCGTCAAGGATTCTTTTCATTCTTCAATTGTTCTTCAAGATTTCTCTCATAGTTATGATCCGCCAAGCTATACTCTAAAATGAACATGGTGTTCAACACATGTTTTGTTTTGAGGAGCTCAAGTATTCTTCATCTTGCATTCCAAAGTGCAGTTCTTTCGACCTTATCTTTTCAGTGGTGTTATGTCACTCTTGACAATTTCCTTCATGTTTCATGATTCATATGTTGTCAAGAATGAGGTATATTTAAATCCATCATTTTCTCTCGCTCAAGAGATCTTTTCAACCGTCAATCTCTTCATTGGAGTTATCTTGGTATAGATTTCACCTAAAGCCTTCCCTAAGGAATGTGTGGTGCTTATCAATGATCCAAGTTATATCTCTATCATCTTGGTGAAGCAGTTTTCATCTCTTCGTTAATCTCAAGCAAGCAATTGTTTCCGTTAGTGGCCGGTTGTCACCTCATAATTTTGAGATGTTTCCATAAGCCCACTACAAGCTGATTCTTTTCGTTTCGTTGTTGGTTTTCCAACAACTCCGTTCAATCCTTCTTGCAAGGATGCCTTCCAAATTCAATTGTGGTAGAAGTTGGCATTTTCTTCTCCGCCCCTTTATCCCAGTGGTCTAGCTTCTATTCTTTCGTTCCGGAGGCATTGTGATGTTGCTCTTTTCACACATCATCTCGAATTGTGAGGACCATGTTCTTTTCGTGCTTACCCATTTAACCGGAGTGCTCTATCATCTCTTCAATATCTTTTCATCTCATCAAGTTTTCTTCTCTTTTCTATCGGAGTGCTGTCCAAATCCTGTCATTCTTGTTCCTTGGCTATCTCACTATACCGAGGTGGTCATATTCTTTTCGATCGTGAAACTCTTGATTCATGCCTTTGCAACCTTCAAGTCCTCGTAATGTTCCTTGTTCCTCTTTTCTAACGGGTAGTTTGCAATCTCGTTCTTCTCAGTTGTGCTCTTTCTTTTAAATTGCTCAACCTCTCAAGGTTCGTGGTTTCACTCATTGGTCGAAGAAGCAACTTAGTTTTACCTCTTCTCTTCCTCTTCCGTTTCCCTCCGGTGCCATCCTAGATCTCGGGACGAGATCCTCTCATAGTGGTGGAGTGTTGTAACGCCCCGAGACCGACGCTCCAGATGCCTTCCTTGTATTCCGAGTTTCGTCATGTGATTTGTTTTGTTTGTTGCTTTCATCTTTGCATCTCTTGCATTGCATCATGTCATCATGCCATCATATCATTAATTTTTTAAAACTCAACTAAATAAATCGTATGGATTTTTCGATCCATTTAAATCGAGGGAATTCACGATGGTGATTCTCTTTAAAACATATCCTCCCGATATTAGTGGAGCTATTATAAAATTATCCATTCTTTGGAGTCACCATAACACACTTGCAAAATCCCAATGCCCTTTATTATTTCAATTCTTGGCCTCTAACTTTGCCATATACTCTTTCTTGTTTTTCCGGAGCTTCCCCAAAAATTCGAACATTTTTGGACCTTCCCAACCCTCACTTCCTATTCAAATCATTTGATTTAAATTCAAATGAGTTGAATTTAAATCTTTGAATCATGCCTCTTTCTATTTTTCCTAGATCGAGCATATTTTTGCGAGTCCGGGAAAATTGTCCCCATGCACAAATCTTTCCCCTAACCTCTCTTTCTTTTCTTTCTTTTCTCTGTTCTGTTTTTTTTTCTTTAGGGAGTGAGTGAGCCTGCACCAGCTAGCCTCTTGGGCCTATCCAACCAGCCGGCCCAAGGCCCAGCCGCGCCCCCTCTAACCCTAGGCGCTCCCTGGCCCGATCCACATCTCTTCCTCTCGATCCCTCCCGCAGCGCCGCCAGGAGAGCCTCGGCTCGATCCCTTTCGCCCCTCTCCTCGATCTCCCCCTCGTCCTTCCTGATCCCCATCACAGACGCGACATCGCCAGCCCCTCGAGCCCCCATCTCCTCTGCGCCCAGCTCGCGACTCAAGCTCCTCCGATCCCAGCGTCGCTGCCCGCGCCCTCCTCATGCGACCCTCCGCCACCGCCGCCCGTCGGCCACAGGCCGCGCCGCCCGGCCTTCGCCTCCCCCAGCCTCGCCGCCGCCGAGCCTCCGCCGCCGGCCGCTGCTAGTCCCCGGCGTCCGACGCCGCCGCGCCCGACCTCACAACCGCGCGCGCCCAACCTCCTCCCTCGCGCGGTTCCTTCCCTGCCAGCCACCGGAGTCCCGCAGGTCCGCGCCGTCGCCTCCTCCGCATCGAGCTAGGGGAGTGGCGCTCCTCCTCCCGGCCTCCTAGCGCCCATCCGCCCCTGCTGGCGTTGCTCAACTTCGGCGCCCCTGCCTCACGTCTCCCTCCTCGTGCCAGGGAGAGGAGCTCCCTCTTCCTCGCCGTCCTTCGACTCGTCGTCGCTCCGGCGCCCGTTCGCAGACGCCCGGAGTCCATCCTTGGTTGCACACCAAGTCGGCCATGCCTTGCTGCCTCCTGTACACTGTTGGTCAACAGTTGATGCACGCCAAGTTCTTCGACTACAGCCGATGCGCCGAGGACACCGAGTACGACTACACCTGCTGACTCGCCAAGTACCTTGGAACGTCTACGACTACGCGGACTCGTCAAGTACCACTCCGAACCATGTACGACGACCGTCACCGAAGACCCGTGTAACGTGAACGTGAACGTCTACTTCCACTACCGCCGTCGCCGCGTACCACTACTTCCCACTACGACACGAGTACAACTCCTTCCACTACGACCGCTGCAAGAACAACTACTTCCCTCGACGCCCGAGAACGACTACTTCCTCTACTTCCTCTACGAACTCGATTCGCTCCATAAACGCACGCTTCAAAGGTATAATGACGAGACGACCGTCGTGGACCGAATGCATGCATGTATAAGATGTACCATTTGTTTGCACCGTGATCGAATTGTCCTTGCGACGCCCCTCTTTTGCCATGCCACCGACACGGGAACCCGTATCCGGATCACCCACCATCCGTGCACGCATCCGTACACTTGCTCTTTGCACCGGTATCTCAATGAGTTATCGGATCATCGGAATGTTGCCGTGGCACCATTTTCGTTATCGTTGCCGTGGCACCATTTTCGTTATCGTTGCCGTGGCACCCCTTTCGTTCCGCCATGGTGACAAATGCTTCATATCATGCTCATGTCAACTTTTTCATAAAAATTGCATAAAACTTGTGCATGTCATCCGCATCATGATAACAACAATTAAAATGCTTAAACTTGTTGTTGCATTAAATTGCTAAATGCATATGGGGATTTACCGGATGTGTTGTTTTATATCCGGCCCCATTTAAATTGTTTAGATGGTATAGTTTTGTTATGCTTCACCACTTGCCATGTTAACCAACATTTAATATTGTTGTGTTCTTAATCGAGAGAGAACTAAATAAGTCATGTGGTGTTTTCTTCAATATGCCACTCTGTTGCATATTGGGCTCCATTTAATTTGTAAGTTTGTTTGGTGCACTTTGCCATGCCACGCCTCTTTAAACGGACATGCATCATACTTGTTTATGCATCATGCCATGTTTATGTGATGGTTGTTTACTATGTTGTTTGTTTCTTTCCGGTGCTTTCTCTCGTTAGCTTCGGTTTCGTTCGGAGTTGTGAGGATCCGTTCGACTTCGTTCGTTTGTCTTCTTCATGGAATCGTTCTTCTTCCTTGCGGGATCTCAGGCAAGATGATCATACCCTCGAAATCACTACTATCTTTGCTATGCTAGTTTGCTCGCTCTTTTGCTATGCCAATGCTACGATGCCTACCCTTTTGCTTGTCAGCCTCCCAAATTGCCATGAACCTCTAACCTTTGACACCATTCCTAGCAAACCGTTGTTTGGCTATGTTACCGCTTTGCTCAGCCCTCTTATAGCGTTGTTAGTTGCGGTGAAGATGAAGTTTGTTCCTTGTTGGAACATGGAGATGTTGTTCCTTGTTGGAACATGTTTACTTGTTGGGATATCACAATACCTCTTATATTATTAATGCATCTATATATTTGGTAAAGGGTGGAAGGCTCGGCCTTATGCCTGGTGTTTTGTTCCACTCTTGCCGCCCTAGTTTCCGTCATACCGGTGTTATGTTCCCGGATTTTGCGCGTTCCTTACGCGGTCGGGTGATTTATGGGACCCCTGACAGTTCGCTTTGAATAAAACTTGTCCAGAAGGCCCAACATTGCCTTTTACCATTTGCCTCACCTAGCCCTTTTTCCCTTGGGTTTCCGGAGCCCAAGGGTCATCTTTATTTACCCCCCCGGGCCAGTGCTCGTTGTGAGTGTTGGTCCAAACCGTCAGCCGCCGGTGGCCACCAGGGGCAACTCTGGGCTGGCCTACCGGAAGTTTGGACAATCCGGTGTGCCCTGAGAACGAGATATGTGCAGCTCCTATCAGGATTTGTCGGCACATTCGGGCGTCTTTGCTGGTCTTGTTTTACCATTGTCGAAATGTCTTGATGTACCGGGATACCGAGTCTGATCGGAGTGTCTTGGGTGAAGGTCTATTCCTTCGTTGATCGCGAGAGCTTGTCATGGGCTAAGTTGGGACACCCCTGCAGGGTATAAACTTTCGAGAGCCGTGCCCGCGGTTATGTGGCAGATGGGAATTTGTTAATGTCCGGTTGTAGAAAACCTGAAGTTGACCTTAATTAAAATACATCAACCGTGTGTGTTACCGTGATGGTCTCTTTCCGTGGAGTCCGGAAGTGAACACGTGTTGGAGTTATGCTTGGCGAGGTTGTCAGGATCACTTCTTGATCATACTTTTATCGACCGTGCTTTGCCTTCTCTTCTCGCTCTCATTTGCGTATGTTAGCCGCCATATATGCTAGTCGCTTGCTGCACCTCCACCTCATGCTTTTACCTTACCCATAAGCTTAAATAGTCTTGATCTCGTGGGTGCGAGATTGCTGAGTCCTCGTGACTCACCAGATACTTCCAAAACCAGTTTGCAGGTGCCTATGTTACCGAGCAGGTGACGCAACCAAGCTCAAGGAGGAGCTCGTTGAAGATCTTGCCCTTTGTGTTGTTTCGTTTTAGTTGATCAGTAGTGGAGCCCAGTTGGGGTCGATCGTGGACCTTTGTCGCATTTGGGGTTCTTCTTTTATTTTGGTTCCGTAGTCGGACCTTGATTGTATCTGGATGATGTAATGCTTTATTCATGTAATTGTGTGAAGTGGCGATTGTAAGCCAACTATGTATCTTTTCCCTTATGTATTACATGGGTTGTGTGAAGATTACCTCACTTGCGACATTGCTTTCAATGCGGTTATGCCTCTAAGTCGTGCTTCGACACGTGGGAGAAGCTCCATTTGGATACATGCAAGGTGTGAGCCTTTTGTGACTAACCCTTGATATTTCTCTCATGATGATGATCGTATATCTTGGATCTATACTTGTACCATTTCATGTTATCTAACCCTTTTAGGTACTTGGATGAGCCTGAAGCTATGAGATTGCAAGTCACTCACATTTTGAGCAATTTCTATATCACCAAGTTCCTATGATTTGGTTGTTGAATACAAGGAAGCATGAACTCACTATGGATATCCTTTGACTACTTCCTTATGTCAAATTTCTTGTTTGTTAATTTGGATACACAAGTGTTCTTCCTTGCAAGGCTAACCTATGTAGGAAGATGAACTCAAACTACCAGTGGTGCTCCCAACTCTTAATGGACAACATCAACCTTGAGGATCCAACACAAGTTCGACTACATTATCAAGATCAACACCACAACCCAAGGTATGCCATTCCATCTTAGAGATGCTTTGCTCCAAGTCATGAGCTAAAGTAACTCAACAAGATGTGAATACATCAAAATGCATAAACGAAAAATGGTAATGCCATTTTGAGCTTAAACGATGAGTATGACCTACGATCAAGTGCTATCACTTGACTCTTCAGTCAATATACTCTAAAATAGGTGACTTTGTCGCGATCTTTTCTAGATGAAGTTCTCTAGTGCTCTTTTGCTAAGTTGATATTTTTTTGTATGTTTCTCTTGCCATTGTGTCTCTCTTAAACAAATAAAGAAAACTTCAGCTAGATCTCTTTTAAAGTTTTCTGTTTCTTTTATCTGTGATTTATGTTTAATTCATTGCAAATCTTTCTGCTAATTCCTTCAAATCCTTGTGAGATTTCAATTGCCAAGTGAGCTGAGTTGACAAAATCTTTACTCTGCATTGAACTCGGTCCCTCCGATCCAAACCTATTGGCTCGACCGAAATACAAGGTTCCCTTGTATATAGTTCATCATTACAACTGACACGGACTAGCTCGGTCTCATCGATAAGCACCCTCTCTGATTCTGTCATATCGGAGTCCCCGACGGAAACTACATCAGGGTCACTGATTTCAACTCTGAGAAAACCTTTTGCCATTTCTCACTGACTATTTTCTTCATCTCCGCTCAATGATTCTTTCCTCTATCAGCATCATAAGCTAGCTACTGCTTTGTAGTGACTCTCAAGGACCACACCTACTTGGCTCATGCTCCAGAAGTACCCTTCTTGGAAATTGATGTCAAAGGGGAGAGAGAGAACCATCAAAGCTTGTCAAATGATCACATCTAAGCTCTTCTACAGATGCTTGTTAACAAAGAGGAGAGGAGTCACATGTCTTTAAGATGGGAAGACATGCTAATATGTTTAATCCTAGCTATTGATGAAAATTCTTTTGATCTTATTCTATTTGCTCTGATTTTATCTCACCCTACCTTCTCCCATTATCCAATATCAGATTCAGGGGGAGATATAGACCATGTCTAATGGGAGAAAAATCTTTGGAACTTACTGCAAATCTTTAAATCTTTGGGGACATGTCTATATCTACTTGAAGTACTGATTTTGTAGTACTCACCCATTACATGTCATCCCAGTCTTGGTATTCTTGTGGATCCTTAAAACTGCTTTACTTGGAGTGTTCTTGTGTTACCTAACCCTGTTTTCTCAAGTTCACTCTCTCAAAAGTCAGCCCAAGACCACAAGGTAAGTATATGCATCACACTCATGTGCATGATGAACTCTTGCTGTTGCACATATTGTTTGCAAGAGGGATTCATAAACATCACTACAAAAAAAATACACTTCTGTGATGATACGTGTTTGTCACAGTAGGTCGCGTTTTTTGTCATGCATGTACATCCATGACGATTTTATGACAGAATCAAGATTGTCATACCTGTGCTGTCGTAGAAGTGTTCTGACATTACCAAAATTATCATCACGGAAGTGTCCACTTCCATGATGATAAATCGCGCGTCACAGAAGTGCTTTCATCAAGGGTGACCGACACGTGGCATCCACCGTAACGGAACACCGTTAAGCTATCGGGTCAGGTTTTGGATCCGATAACCCGTTAACAGCCCCGACCAATGGGAAATTTCCACGTGTAAAATTCTTATTGGTCGAACGAAACACGTGTCAGCTCGTTAGTGGGTCAGATAGGTGCCTATGATATGTCGACATGTGCCACGGCCCACCACCGGCCCATTTAGCTTACAAAGCCGGCCCGTTTGACTTGGTCAAAAGTTAACGGGCTGGCCTATGAAAAGCCTGTTAACGGTCTCTTTGCAAATAGCCCATTTTACGGCCCGTTAACTCACGACCCGTTAGGCCCTAAAGGAAATCGGCCCAACAACGTCATGTGGGCCGTCGAATATAACACCAGCCTCTTTCACTTTCGGCCCATGTATGGCTCACGACGTCTTTCGGCCCATATGAGGCCTTCTTATCTTTCGGCCCTTTACAGGCCCACGGTGAGTCTAGCCCATAATGAACAGTAATTTTCTTTGTACCCGTTAACGGCCCGTGATTTACATGGGCCGTTTCTAGCCCGTGTTAGCTTTCAGCCTATTGACGGCCCATACGTTCTTGGGCTCCTTTTCGGCCCTCGATTACTTTCGGACCGTTACTGGCCTGTTCCCCTAATGGGCCAAATTCGGCCCATGGCAAGAGTCGGCCCGTTACTGGCCTTTTCCCCTAATGGGCCAAATTCGGCCCATGGCAAGAGTCGGCCCGTTACTGGCCTGTTACTCTAATGGGCCAAATTCGGCCCATGGCAAGAGTCGGCCCATTTCTGGCCTGTTAACCCATTGCGCCATTTCCAGCCCGTCCTATATTCTGGCCCATTAATGACCCGTTATGCCTGTGACAGAATTAAGCCTTTGTTGTCCTACGGCCTGTTAACGGTCGGTTACCGTGTTGGGCCGATACCAATTACCCCCGATTATGCCCCATGTAGACCCATTTATCCAACGGCCCGAGGCCCACCGATTACAGGCCCATTTAGCGACGGCCCGAGGCCCACCGATTATAGGCCCATTTATCGACGGCCCGTAGGAGACCCATGGATCCTACGGCCCGTATATGGCCCATGGTAGTTGCGGCCACTAGCAAACCAGGGAAAAAGATGACTAGGAAATAAATAAGGTTGAAACTAACGCTAGGCTATTAAGGCGATTGCATAGATTACATCCACTCAGCATCAAAGATCGCCACCAGTGCAAATATAGGGAACACCCTACACTATACAAAAATGGCTTGTTGTTTTCTTCAGCCGGTGGCTGCACATTAAGAATAAATTTTGTATCACACCAAAACAAATTACAACTATATAACAAAAGGAAGGTTGGCATAAAACATAACAGTCTAGCAGATAAATGCACCACCAGAAGTTCAAGCTCACCATTTGACCCGATTACGTTTTCTCTTTGTATTGTCCGATGGAGCACCATAACACTCGCCTTCATTTCCCCTAGGCTCCTGAATAGCATAGCAAATGTCTGATAGTCTGGTTTCAAAACCATGCATATCTTGACAACATTGAGCAATGTTTCTCCTTGTTTCACAAAGGGTCTCTGTTAGGGAATGGACTTGTGTCTGGAGCGCAGATACAACATTGCTTTGAGCTTGCATATCTTGATCATGAGGCAATTTGGACGATATTGCCTTAACAACCAACCCTGTATTACGCAGGAACGTGCTTTTGGCACTGTTAGTGGGCAGGTACTAACCCACTACAGCAAGAGCTGACATTGCGGTTATAGTTGCCTCGCCACCTTCAGAAGGTGGTGGTCCCACCATTTTTTCCATAGCTTGCTGAAAAGTTGAGGTTTTACATTAGTAGTACCAGAATAGAAGATATTAAGGAGGCAGCCAAACCAAACAAAATAGCTTTGGTCTATATACAGAACTTATTCTAGTGAACCCATGTAAAGTATTAGTTGTATTTTATTGCAAAGTACATAATAAAACAAGGTTCCAAACATATGACCATGTACATCGCTAATGTATTGTCTATTTCTTCACATTGTATTGAGGTCTAAGGATAAAGAGACGAAGTTTATAATACGGTAAGCATAGTATGACATCATTCATATCACAAAGCAACTGAGAACAGACAAACAGGCAATTGTAATGTTGTGTGGGCAAGTCCAGCACAGAACTAGATTACGGTTCGATCAAAGGAACATCACTCCTCTCTTTTAAACCTTGTAAGGTGCAATGATACGCTCAGACAATTGTGTATAAAATTGAAAAGAGTAATAGACATTGGCTGCAAACCATGCAGTTCAAGGCACAAGTCAGAGTAAGTAGTAGTTAAAAGGCATGAGGATTAAGGACTTACAACAAATGCTTTGATGGTGTAGTCATGCCCTTCTTCTTCTGGTGTGACACCTTGAAGATTTCCACAACATTTGGTTCGGTACTTTTTGGTCCTTGCAGGCTTTCCTCTCGCATTTCAACAAGTCAATATAGATCGATAATATGGTACAAATAAAAGAGTGAAACAAAGAGCTAATTACAAGAGCCTCGCAGTGTGCAACATAGCTACGAGATCCTATCGTCTGTTGGAATTTCACTTTCGTACGGTTGGCCTTGTTCTTTGAACAGTTCACCTACAAGAAGATAGATTTGTGTGGCACATGCGTAAATAGGACTTCAACATGTGATCTGATCACATATATATAATGTACCTGATACTTCGGATCAGACCAGTGTTTAACAAGGCCCCTCCAGTCTTCATCCGATATATTTTCCACTGGAGATGTTTGGGAAAGTTCACTGTTAGCCTTGCCTTCAAAGTGAGTTTTCCTCAAGTTATACCGATACTGTCGCAGAGCAGACTTGAAAACATGGGTGCAAGCTTGTCTGGTTGCATCATCTTGGCTATCCAACTTGAACCTCATCTGTTGAAAATTATGGGAGTCTCATTATCAGCAACCTAGAAAGTATGGGACAGAGCAAGACGATATTACTAGTTTCCATACATAACCATACTTACAAATAAATGGTCGAGGAAGGTGTTGAACTGGGTTTCGTCTTTGTCATTCCTGTACTGAATCCATGTTGGGAGGATACATACATGACACCTAACGGCAACCGCTGCCTCTGATACTAACTTGGCTGACTCTGTAGCATCACGTGGCCTTTTTAAACCTGCCTCAAAACGGATCTCCATTCTTCCTCCTCTAGATTTAGTTAACCTATCGAGCATTATCCCTGATGTTTGTTTCCTCTTACACCTAGGTGCTAGTCCAACAACGAACATAGGAAGTGTTAGTGTACATCAAACTGTGAGACTACATATAAAGAAGAATGCAACTGTAACTTGACTCCAGCAACTACCTTCTTGCTGTTGAAGCTCACAAGGTTCATCTGACATTGCCAACTCGTCTTGTGTCAAGAGTGCTTGAGAAGTAGTGTAGGTGGAAAGGGAGCTTGGGAACGTGCTGCTAGTTCAGTTGACGCACGAGTAAGTCGTGCAGCTGGTAGTACAGTGGTAGGT
Organism: Aegilops speltoides; assembly: GCA_021437245.1. Classification (NCBI taxonomy): domain Eukaryota; kingdom Viridiplantae; phylum Streptophyta; class Magnoliopsida; order Poales; family Poaceae; genus Aegilops; species Aegilops speltoides. Next base: position 107,978,281 of record CM038145.1, read on the forward strand.
GTTGCAAGAACTAGGGCTGTCTCTGCTTGTTTGGTGGCAGCTATTTGTTTCTGTTTGGCTTTTTTTGCAACTCGTGTAGCATGGGATGCCGTGTTTGTAGATTTTTCCGCTGGACTATGACCTTCTATTACACCATCAGTACCAGCAGAATCTGCAGGATTCATCCGCTTCTCATTCCCTGCCATTCTGTGTTTCTTCCTCTTTCTCGGTGCCATGTTAAGTCAAGCCGACAAGAAAACGAATAACAATTTAGTTCTTCAGAACAAATTGATGCGTGATGTAGACGAACTGAACTTTGATGTTAGACAACCACATGATAGGAGGATGTAATATGTCTGAAAAACAGGACGGAAGAGATAACCAGAACTATGATGTGTAAACTAAGAAGAAGACATTTCACCAAATTAGAAGCAATGCAATGGAAGGGAGACACCATATGAAAGATGCTACAAATATCGCTCTGCCAAGTTAACAGTACAAGAAATAAATCATATGCAAGATGCAAAGAACATCACACTACCATGTTAGAGGTCTCTCGTCATTAGTGCCATTGCATATTCACAACATTGCATATTCACAGCTTATGATGTGTAAACTAAGGAGAAGGCATTTCAACAAATTAGAAGCAATGAAAGCTAGACACCATATGAAAGATGCAACTAATTTCACTCTACCAAGTTAAAATTGTCTCGTCATATGTGCCATTTCAACAAATTAGTAGTACAAGCTAGAAAATAATGTGAGATGTAACCTATATCACACTCCAAAGTCAAACGTGTCTTATGATAAGTGATTGTTGCAGGTTACACAACAGTAGTAATTTGATGTAAGAACATGGTGTGATAGACATATATTGTATGTTCTAGAAATAGGAACACGTGTCTTATTCAAGTATAATGTGTAAAGCAAGCAGATGGAATTCAACAAAATTAGAAGCAATACAAGCTAGATATCACACATAACATGCAACCACATATATCAGTGCCAAGTTAGAGGGAGCACCGGTGATGCTGCACTAGGGGAGACGTGCTCATCATAAACAGAACTTTGTTGAGTGTCTATGCATGTGTTGTCTTGGAAATCATCTTGGGAGTGTGGAGGAGTAGAAACTGTAGAGGCCCTCCGTTAGGAAGGAGCACCTTTATCCGTTGCCTTGCTAACTTCCTTCCGCTTTATTGATTTTGAATTGTGAAGTAAAACCGACAAGAAAAAGCAATAAAATTCTCTCTTCAGAACTCATTCATGCATGATACTAACAATCACTACTTTGATGTAAGGCAAACACATGATACCAGGATGGAATATGTATGAAAAACAGGACGGCATGGCAAGTTCACAACTGTTTGTGTAAACTAAGCAGAAACCATTCTAGCAAATAAGAAGCAATGCAAGCTAGACACCACATGAAAGATGCAACCAATATGACTCTGCCAAGTTAAAAGCGTCCCATCATAAATGGAATTTCAACAAATTAGAAGCAGAGCATGCTATAAATCATATGAAAGATGCAACTAATATCGCATTGCATATACTAAAGGTGTCTCGTCATATTGATTGATGCGGGATACAAAAAAAATAGTTTTATGTAAGAACATGCTTAATAGATAGATGTACTATGTACTAAATACAGGAAGGCATGTCACATTAACAGGTATAATGTATAAGCTAAGCAGACTAGCACATGCAGTTTAACCAGATTGGAAGAATTACAATCTAGACACCATATGCAACATGCAACCACATATCACGCTGCCAAGTTAGAGCAAGCACCTGCGATGCTAGTGTAGGGGAAATGCTGTAATCAACTACAAAGCTACGTTCACTATCTTCATCTAGCATTTTTGTTTCTTGATAATCATGTCGGGAGGCTGACGCTACATTCTTTAAATGAGGAGTAGTCCCCTTGCCTCCCTGCCTCGTCATAAGTGATTGATGAGGGATACACAAGAACATTAGTTTGATGTAAGAACATGGTTAATAAACAGATGTACTAGTAGGTACCAAAAACAGAAAGGCATGTTGTATTCAAAGGTATAATGTGTAAGCTAAGCAGATGCAATTTAACCAAATTGGAAGCAATACAAGCTAGACATCCGGCTGGAGTGGTGAGCATGATCATCTAGGACCTGAGAGCCTGGTGGGAGGCGGGCTGCTTCGCCACCATCGCAGCTTTTTAGTTGGCTTCGGTGATGCCTATCTTTGTTTGGGCTTGTCATCGGCTCGGCCAAGGCCTCTCGACTAGCTATTTGTCTTCTGGTGCTCACAGGATGGTGGTTCATGTAAAAAATTATCTTTCCTTATCTTACCGACTTCGGCCTTTCGAATACAAGCTAGACACCACATGGAACATGCAACCACATATGACACCGCGAAGTTAAAGCAAGCACCTGGGATGGTGGTTCATTGCGAGCGAGGTCATCAACTCCATAGCTACGTTTACCGTCTCCATCTGCTGACACTGCACCCTTTATAGCGCTGTAACGTGTCGTGCCTAACGGTGAAGAAAGCTTGTTCAACTTCTCTCTTTTATTTTTTGTTTCTCTTTCGGCAGACTCTAAAATACCCTTGCATAAAAACACAATAGTGAGAGTATGGGTGAAGTGTGTGCAGAACTAGTGCACTGTAAAAGTAGCAGATAGCAGGTGGCTGAAAAATAAATGACAGGAGACATATGATAGCTCTACAACATTGCATGGCAAACAAAATTAGATTCTACTCCGTATGATTTTGTAATATATGAGCACAGGACATGCAGGTACTCCTCCAGCACACCACCACATGTGGTCATATCTAAGATAACAGTTGATTGAAAATAAATACGTCAGTCGATTTTTTTAATGAACCATCCGATCTATAAGGAACAGGCATATGGCCTTCGTCTACCTCCCGCCAGTCATTGTTGATGATCTTTCTCGAACCGCCAGCAACCACCGGCCCAGACCCCTGCCTCAGCCGCTCCGCCCTCCCATCGACCTCACACCACCGCCGTGCTTGGCAGCGCCTCGAGGCCATCCCTTTAATCCTGGCCGACCTCCAGATCGGGCGCCAGTAGCTCTAGGCCGCACACGCCCCTAAGATAGACACCAAGGCGCTGCTTCCCCGGCGTAATAGTCATACTAGCGCCTGTTAGCCGGGGAATGCTTCCGTTCATTGGGAATCAACTAGCAGAAATCAAAATTCAGGGGGGCGACGGACCTCTAGCTAAGGTGAAATAGTATATGAGGAGAAACCTTGTGCATCGTGAGTTACAAGGAACATCTAGTATCAAGAAGAAGAGGTCAATAGTGTCTTCTGTAGGATGAATACCGTGCAAGCAGAGACGTAAGATTTGCACGAATAAGGGAAGAGGAGTACCTTTTTCAGTTGCCGGTGTGGTCACCTCCACATGTCGCGCCGATCTTCTTCTTTTTACCGGGGAAATTTATGTTCTGTAGGGTGCAGACTTGGACGAACCCATGGCCAAATTGTTGACTGTGTTGCCGTGGCCGTATGTCGGCGGAGGGGAAGCAGATCCGAGGCGGTGAAGGACGGCGTAGCAGGAACAACTCCGGTGCGGTGGAGGGTGGCGAAGTTGGAGCGGCAGCGATGAGGCGCGGGACGGCGTGGTTGAACTGGCTCGGGTACGGACGGCTCGGCCTCGGCTTCAACTACTAGCTGTGGAGGGCATTGCGGTTGAGGTTGCGGTGGACGACGACGTCGGGGTATCGGCTCCAGCGTGATGGAGGAGGGCGACGGTTGATGGGTGGGATGGGGTGGCGGACGGAGGATGTCGGGGTTTCGTGGCTGGTGGAGTGGTAGTTTTGGTGCCCATGGAGTGCGAATGGGGAAACAGACAGGTGGGGGGAACCATGTTTCTGTCTGGGACGCGCTTGTTTTTGCCTTTTTTGAATAGAAGATGGGACGCGCTTGTTTGAAATTTTGGGAAAGTACAAACTTTGCCCCCCTCTTAAATTTTGGACCTACCGCGGGTCGGGGGTAGGATGGTAATCCCAGGTGTCCCAAATAGTGGGCGGGAGCGATTTCGGCCGCGCGCATGTGTGCTTAGGCGGCCATTGTGTATGAATGTTTTTCGGAGGCGGTTGCGTGCCTAGATGAAGCTACAAACCTACCCCGTTTAGACCTTTGGACATCGGGCCGGTAGGTTTCACTGTTCGGAGTTATTAGAAAAGTAATTTCCTTGTACTACCAAACATTGGTCTCACGTGGTTTCGGGCGAGTAAAGGCTCTTTTGGTGTTTCGTTCGAAATTTTGAAACACAAGCATTCACGTTTAGAGTACTCTTGAACTATGAGGATTGACCTAAATAGACAATGTTATATTTGACCTTGTATGTTTGAAAACCTCATTAAATTATCCGCTTCTTTTTGAAATTTGACACTTGAAAATCCTAACTACGATTATTTTGGAATGGAGGAGCTAAATTTGAATCTATTTTGTACACGACTACATATGCTATTATGTACAAAATCAGAGCAAAGATTGGTGCCCCCATAATTTAGGTATGGTTTACAAATGCCATGATATCAAATTCAAATAATTGAATGGACTTCATGTTGAATTTGATTTTTTTAAACCACCTTAAGTTGAATTCAAATGTATGCTAGTTCATAGGTAACAATTTATAATGTCCATTGTGTAACTTTCATATGTATAATGTGCTTTACACACACAACATGAACTATACTCACATTTATATTCGATTGCTAAAGCGATGCATTGTCTGGAGTTCAAAATACTAACTATGTGGATCAATTGTGTCGAATAATAACATAGACATGCTCAAATTCGATAGAATCTAGATGTCTGATGGATCAATGACCGCTCCTTACGCGAATTGCAAATATCATGATCCCATCCTAATATTTGGATACAATTTATATCTTTAATCAATGTGTAGAGCAGTCTTTTACGTGTAGTTTCACTCTCCATCGGTGGTCTCTCACACATGCTCACACACTCTCTCTCGAGGTGTCGTTCTCGCACACATGCTCTAGATATAACCCTCCCTCCCTCTCGTAACCATTTACAACTGTTTACACTAACCTTTATCACAAGCACTCATCCTCTCGCAAACATACACATGCACAATCCTCATCAACCCTTTCTATATACATGGACCTGCCTACGTGTCTCATGTACGCACATTATCTTTACGCTTTGTCTCTCACGCATTGTCTCACACCTCTTCCTAATCGATTTAGTATGATTCTAGCAGAGCATTCCGTAGGATGCCCCTTAAAGTTAGGTTGGATGAATTGTAATATCAGAGATAAAGGGGTTACCTTAGTCCGAGAACCTAGGGTTACAAATCCTAGCCGGCTTTGTTAGTGGACATAGAGTCCTTCACAATTCTGCTATCTTTTTCTTGTACGACTAGTCATCCATGGGTCTTCCTAAATGCGTCACGGGCCGACCAATGTGGCGCAGGACGGAACCGAACGAAGGACCTCACCTCGACCCACCGGACATCACGCGGTGACACACCCTCTGCCCCCACGTCTCATTATCTTCTCACACCCACACATACCAACACAAACACCACACACACAGAAAATTTCTCCCGATGCCTCTATTCCCCCCCTTGCATATACTCACTCAAGGGAATGGAATCTCTTGTCGTGACGTCATATTCGTCTCTCTCGCTCTAGACCACTCTCATTTCTCGTGCTATCTCTCCCACGCCCCGTTGGCCCCTCTATCCATTCCTCTCTCGAATACGTAATACACACACATACCTCTCTAGGCCCTGCCAAATGCATCAACTACACATTCACATATGTTACATCACGTACCCCATTGATCTAAAAAGCCCTCTCTTCACGTTTATTTCGCATACAACATTCCTTTTGAATAAAGTACAACAACAACAACAACAAAACCTTTAGTCCCAAACAAGTTGGGGTAGGCTAGAGGTGAAACCCATAAGATCTCGCAACCAACTCATGGCTCTGGCACATGGATAGCAAGCTTCCACGCACCCCTGTCCATAGCTAGCTCTTTGTCGATACTCCAATCCTTCAGGTTTCTCTTAACGGACTCCTCCCATGTCAAATTCGGTCGACCCCGCCCTCTCTTGACATTCTCCGCACGCTTTAGCCGTCCGCTATGCAGTGGAGCTTGTGGAGGCCTGCGCTGAATATGCCCAAACCATCTCAAACTATGTTGGACAAGCTTCTCCTCAATTGGTGCTACCCCAACTCTATCTCAGATATCATCATTCCGACTCGATCCTTCCTCGTGTGGCCACACATCCATCTCAACATACGATCTCCGCCACACCTAATCTGTTGAACATGTCGCCTTTTAGTCGGCCAACACTCCGCCCATACAACATTGCAGGTCGAACCGCCGTCCTGTAGAACTTGCCTTTTAGCTTTTGTGGCACTCTCTTGTCACAGAGAATGCCAGAAGCTTGGTGCCACTTCATCCATCCGGCTTTGATTCGATGCTTCACATCTTCATCAATACCCCCATCCTCCTGCAACATTGACCCCAAATACCGAAAGGTGTCCTTCCGAGGTACCACTTGGCCATCAAGGCTAACCTCCTCCTCCTCACACCTAGTAGTACTGAAACCGCACATCATGTACTCGGTTTTAGTTCTACTAAGCCTAAACCCTTTCGATTCCAAGGTTTGTCTCCATAACTCTAACTTCCTATTTACCCCCGTCCGACTATCGTCAACTAGCACCACATCATCCGCAAAGAGCATACACCATGGGATATCTCCTTGTATACCCCTTGTGACCTCATCCATCACCAATGCAAAAAGATAAGGGCTCAAAGCTGACCCCTGATGCAGTCCTATCTTAATTGGGAAGTCATCGGTGTCGACATCACTTGTTCGAACACTTGTCACAACATTATTGTACATGTCCTTGATGAGGGTAATGTACTTTGCTGGGACTTTGTGTTTCTCCAAGGCCCACCACATGACATTCCGCGGTATCTTATCATAGGCCTTCTCCAAGGCAATGAACACCATATGCAAGTCCTTCTTTTGCTCCCTATATCTCTCCATAAGTTGTCGTACCAAGAAAATGGCTTCCATGGTCGACCTCCCACGCATGAAACCAAACTTATTTTTGGTCACGCTTGTCATTCTTCTTAAGCGGTGCTCAATGACTCTCTCCAATAGCTTCATTGTATGGCTCATCAGCTTAATTCCACGGTAATTAGTACAACTCTGAACATCCCCCTTGTTCTTGAAGATTGGTACTAATATACTCCGTCTCCATTCTTCTGGCATCTTGTTTGCCTGAAAAATGAGGTTGAAAAGCTTTGTTAGCCATACTATCGCTATGTCCCCGAGACCTCTCCACACCTCAATGCGGATACAATCAGGGCCCATCGCCTTGCCTCCTTTCATCCTTTTTAAAGCCTCCTTCACCTCAGACTTCTGGATGCGCCGCACAAAACGCATGCTGGTCTCATCAAAGGAGTCGTCCAGTTCAATGGTAGAACTCTCAGTCTCCCCATTGAACAGCTTGTCAAAGTACTCCCGCCATCTATGCTTAATCTCTTCGTCCTTCACCAAGAGTTGGCCTGCTCCGTCCTTGATGCATTTGACTTGGCCAATATCCCTCGTCTTCCTCTCCCGGATCTTAGCCATCTTATAGATGTCCCTTTGACCTTCCTTTGTGCCTAACCGTTGGTAGAGGTCCTCATATGCCTGACCCCTTGCTTCACCAACAGCTCGCTTTGCGGCCTTCTTCGCCATCTTGTACTTCTCTATGTTGTCTGCACTCCTATCCAGGTATAGGCGTCTGAAGCAATCTTTCTTCTCTTTAATCGCCTTATGGACATCATCATTCCACCACCAGGTATCCTTATCTTCGCTTCTCCTTCCCCTGGACACTCCAAACTCCTCCGAGGCCACCTTACGAACGCAAGTCGCCATCTTCATCCACACATTGTCCGCATCCCCTCCTTCCTCCCAAGGGACCTCCTTAATTACCCTCTCCTTGAACACCTGAGCTACCTCCCCCTTGAGCTTCCACCACTTCGTTCTAGCGACCTTGGCACGCTTATCCCATTGGACACGAATCCGAAAGCGGAAGTCAGCAACCACCAGCTTATGCAGGGGTACAACACTCTCCCTAGGTATCACCTTACAGTCTAGGCACGCACGCCTATCTTCTCTTCTCGAGAGGATGAAATCAATCTGGCTAGAGTGTTGGCCACTACTAAAAGTCACCAGATGTGATTCTCTCTTTCTAAAGAGGGTGTTAGCTACAATCATGTTGTAGGCTAGAGCAAAGCTTAAGACATCTTCTCCTTCTTGATTCCTGATGCCATAGCCAAAGCCCCCATGCGCCCCTTCAAAACCTGTGTTAGATGTACCCACGTGGCCATTGAGGTCTCCTCCTATGAAGAGCTTCTCACCAATCGGTACACTCCTAACCATGTCTTCCAAGCCTTCCCAGAACTCCCTCTTGGTGTTCTCATTGTGGCCTACTTGCGGGGCATACACGCTGATAACATTGAGAACCAAGTCCTCAACTACCAGCTTGACCAGGATAATCGGTCCCCACGTCTCCTGACGTCTACCACTCCATACTTGAGGCTCTTGTTGATCAAGATGCCTACACCATATCTGTTTGCAGCCGTCCCCGTGTACCACAGCTTGAAGTCGGTATCCTCCACCTCCTTCGCCTTCTGTCCTCTCCATTTGGTTTCTTGGACGCAAAGGATATCAACACCTCTCCTCACCGCTGCATCAACTAGCTCCCGAAGCTTCCCTGTCAGAGGCCCTACGTTCCAGCTACCTAAGCGAATCCTCCTAGGCTCGGCTAGCTTCCTTACCCTTCGCACTCGTCGAGTCAAATGCGAAGATCCTTGCTCATTTTCCACTACATCCGGGCGCCAATGTAGCACGGCACTAAGGATGCGACGACCCGATCCTCGCTCACTTGCCACCGTATCCGGATCAAGATACGGCGCGCCACTTGGGGGGTGACGACCCGGACCTTGCCCATTTTCCACCACACCCGGGTTCCGATGTGGCGCGTCGCTGAGAGGGTTACGCCCCAACGAAAATCTTTTGGGTTTCATCTCCATAAGAGTGGCTGAGTTTTTACATTGGCTTGCCAAGCCTATCACAACCCTCCTCCTTTACCCGGGCTTGGGACCGGCTATGTTGAGACAACATAGGCGGAGTTTCCTTTTGAATAAAGTGTGGACAAAAAATTATTTTAGAGTTTCTACATATATACAACATTACAAAGTTATATGGAGGAGTACGGACGCTAATTTGCATTGCATGGTGCCCACAATAATATTTATTCCGCACTGTGAATTTGTATATTTTTATACTATATACAAAGTTAGTCATAAATAAGAAGAGCATCTCTCTCTCCATCGCATACCTCCCATGTATGCCCCTTTCACGTATGCACACAAAACTATCTCCAGGTCCTCTAAAAGTAAGCCCCCAGAAAATTCACGCATGTTTCATCTTTCTCTCGCGATATATGCAATGGCGATCATTGTATTTGAAGCGAAAGCACGATACATACATTAGACTTCAGAATCCACTCATTACGGTCACCATTTACGTTTAGTGGTTATTATACAGTCACGGGCTCACCGTACAACTCTGTATTTGCTCATGACATGACTAGTTGACCAGTTAAACGCTCCATGTGGCACCTCTAGTGTTGCATCAGATTATCTCACTACCATCGTGCCCACGTGTCGATTTGTATCTACTCTACATCTACACTCTTATAAAATACATAAAATACACTCTTATAAAAAAAAGAGTTGGTGATGATGGTGTGCCTGCCATCCTGCCATATAGGCCGTCCGATTTATATCTGACGGATAGGAAAGAAACTATGGCAATTTTGCAAAAAGGTACCCACACACCTCTCCACATTTGCAAATAAGGCCTTCCCTCGTTCATCCTTTTCTCTCACAAGATAAACAAGTCATACAAATGCATCTTGATGTTACGTGCAACGCACGGGCATCTTGCTAGTAAGAATGAAAACAAACGACAAAAAAATATTTGGACGGTGGTTCAAAGTCATGACCGCGAGCACATCGGACAAGGTGGCCTTGTATTGGTATGCTGAGCCGTCTGTTTTAACACACAGGAGCTGGTGTGGTGATTATACACACACACACGCATGCACACGAACTGCATCCACGCAACACTCACACAAACACATGCACCCACGCACGCACGCAACACTCACACGTACACACGCAACCACGCACGCACGCAACACTCACACGCACACACGCACGCATGCATGCACACACTAGTACACCACACGACCAACACACACTCTCACGCTCAAGTGCTCAACCTTCATGTGCATGCACACACATCAGGCCCTGACAGACACATACACAACCAGGTGATTCCCGCGAACGGGTTGGAGCCTTGTCGCGCCTGCGTAAATTTGTGTTTATCTGACCTTTTCCCTATGCGAACTAACAGGTGGGACCCACAAGGAACATGGTCAATTTAACTAGTCAACATGGCGCCATGCAGACTATTTGGCCGGTCAACAGAGTGCAATCCGATGCTGAACTGTGAGCAAGTGACCGTATAATCACCGCAAAACGTATATAGTGACCGTAATCACCTTATTCTGAATTTCGGTGACCGCATTACGCTTTTCTCTCTGTAGGCCCTCCAAAACTACATCTCTACACGTTCTCGCATGTTACATCCAATAACTATGCAATACAGCACTACTACTACACTCTAACACAATAAATCATATGTGTTTTTAGTTTTACTATATATCATATTGTTACTTATAATTATTCAGTTTGCATACATTAAAATTGCCTTTGAAATGTATGGCCAAGATTATCATCACATGGGAAAAATCCCGCCCTTTCCTGTTTAATCGGGTTTGTGTTGATGGATCTTGCGAAACAGCAAAACTATAGTACTATACAGTACAAGTGACAGTTCACTGGGCCGTCGTGGCGTCTACTCCTCCATCGTAAGAGTGGAGCGCTCGCTTTCATAAATCTTCTGGTCCCTTTCGCCGACATGTGGGACATCAAGCTACCGGGTCCACGTGCCATACCGTAATATAGTGTAGAGCAGCCGGGGTGAAGCACCCTAGTCATGGCGCCGACGTAGTAATGAGCAATGAGGCGTCAAATCACAAAGCTGCACCTTTCCAGTAGTTAAGTTAGAGGGACGAAGTAATAATGCTAAAAAAATAAGTTGGAGGGACGAAGCAACCATCATTTCACTCGTTGCTGAATCCGCTTCTCCCTCATCTTCTTCAACTTAACCACGTGTTGCTTCTGCCGTTGTTCTGCCTCATGTGGGACGCGGATCGGCTTGGTAAAGCAACGACACGGACCTGCATGTTAGCAAACCGCCAGACAATGTCCTCCAAAATAAGAAGCCTAATCCTAGACTTACAAAGGGCTACGAGCTGCTACGATACTTTCCATCTAATCTATATATGCCCCCTGATTTTCAGGTGGGGTGGGCCTAATCCTCTCCTTTAATCCAATCAAATAGTCCCACATCACATCAGTTCGTAACTTTATGTAAACCATCACGTGGATGTAGCATTGCTAAAATAAGAAACCTCCTCCGCCATCCACGCGGAAAAATCACCTCCTTTTTACTAATCTTGATTCTATAATTTTTTAGATCAATATAATTGAGATTTGTATAGATAGCACACAGGAGCAAAACCAAGTGGTACGGTTAAGGGCATCCACAATGTGTTGCCAAATGTGAAAATAGCTTTTGGCATCGTGGGAACCATTGTGGACGGTGTTGCCAAAGCCAAAAAGATGGAACCGAAGCTCCCTAATTGATTGATTGAAGGAATGGAAAAATGCAATGTCTCTCCTCTTTCTCCCATGCTTGGATGCATGTAGTACAGTATAGAGCACAGAGTCTACTCCCCTGTCCCTTCTATCACAAATCACAAAGCAGTGAGGCGTCGAATCACAAAAGCACGGACGAAGCAACCATTGTTTCACTCTTCGTTGATTCTGCTTCTCCATCGTCTTCTTCGAGAAACCATCTCACCGCACTAGTACTCCTAGTAGTACTTCCTGGATGCAAATAAGGCGGTTGTCTCGGCTTGCAGGGGCACTTGCGAACGACTTACTGTGGTCTCCCTCAATGGTGTTCTCCGTCGAACGAACTTCGCCAAACCACAAAAAAAAAGATATCGTCGACGTCACCACAATGGGGAAGGAAGTCAAGTATAGTTACTACCTCCATTTTTTTGTACACAAGGCTAGTATATCAAAATTACAATTTGAAAAGGGCCACTAACACTAATCGAGGCAAAATTGATGGGGTTAGCAACCAAGGACATTAATATCCCCTGCATGCATGTAGAAGTGAGAAGGTTGGTTTGCATGGCGCTGCATTAATCAAGCGATGAGGAGTGAGATGGTTAGCTCTTTGGTCTTTGGAGAAAAAAATACGCATTAATTGACACGTGAAACAAGGATTTGTATCGATTAAATCCCGCGATGGAAAACCCCGCCTTTCTTTTTTAACACTAGTACTCCTAGTACGCATGTACTTATCCTGTTTGGGTCTAGGCCTTGCATTGCCAAACTTCGCCACACATTTTTGCCAAGCTTTCCTAAACTTTTAAAAATGAGAAGGAGGTACACTTGCGCACGGCTGCCGCGGTCGCACTGCACCCTCACACGGTCGCTCCTGCACACCGCGGTCGCACTGCACCCTCACACGGTCGCTCCTGCATGCCGCGGTCGCACCGCACACTCACACAGTCGTTCGTGCACGCCGCAAACCCAACCAAGGGAACGCACCCTCACTGACACGTGCTGTCGCATGTGAACAAACCAAACTTAGCCATCCTATCGCTGACACATAATTTTCGTTCATAGACTATGTTTATCCAACCGCATGTTGGGGAGTATCCGTACGGCCCGTGCGGTGGTCTGTTTGGGAAGAAGAAGAGGTGAGGAAGAAGGAAAGAAGGGTTAGGAGACGTAGGATATTCATCCAACTGCCTGAAATGGTAGACTGATCCAAGTCAGGCGACTTGCATAACAAATATATGTTTTACATAGCAAAAGATCCATAAAAACAACAACCTAAAGAAAAACTATCACTGCTCGCGGAAAGAGACGGCCTCGTCGTCTTTGGCTGCCGGCGCGAACCAGCCGTCGCTGCCGACGTGTGTCTCTGCACCGTGGTTGTCCTCGGCCTCCAGCTACTCGTTCAAGCGGAGCGTGCGGGTGCTCTACACGGACGAGAGCACAACCCGGTTCAAGTCGAGGACGTCCGGTTCTGCCTGCAGGAGGGCCTCGATGGCAGCGGCATCCGCGCGCTCCATGTCGAGTCGAGCCTCCATCGCCCGGTTCAAGTCCAGGACGTCCGGTTCCGCCTGCAGGAGGGCGTCAATGAGAGAGGCATCCGCGCGCTCTGCGTCGAGTCAAGCCACTACCGCCCGGTTCATGTCCAGGCGTCCGGTTCCGCCTGTAGGAGGGCCTCGATGGCAGCGGCATCCGCGCGCTCCGCCTCAAGTTGAGCCTCCGCCGCCCGGTTCACATCCACGACGTCCGGTTCCGCCTACAGGAGAGCCTCGATGGCAGCGGCATGCGCGCGCTCCACGTCGAGTTGAGCCTCTGCCTCCCGGTCCTAATTTAGTATCGCCATGTTGAACCGCTGGTCCGCCTGCACCATGGGGACTCGAACGCTGGCACGAAGTCGACGTCCATCGTCTCATACCCATCAGGGGCCTTCTGCGCCGCGACCTCCGCCATGAACATTGGATTGGCTTCCTCCTCCTCGTAGCTTGGCTCCAGAGAACTCGGGGATTGGCCCGCTGCAAAGCGAGCTTGGGAACGGAGGTCTGTGGCGCCGACCGCCGCTGCGATTTCTGCGCAGTGCTCCGGCGTCAGCATCTTGTAGTAAGTGATCTTGCGGCGCACCATGACTTTCCGGCGAACTAGGGGACGCTTGATGCGGGCTAGGGAATCGAAAGGTGGGGGAATGGGCTGGAGATTTGGTGTGGTTTCAGGGCAGTGGCTGGCGAGGCCGAGCAAATAAGGTTCGGTGTGAATAGTGGTTCCGGCGACGACCGGTCAATCGGTTTTGATCAGACATCGCTCTTGTCGCGTTCGCATTGCAGCCCGCACGCTGGACCTCCACGCCACTCACCGAATGGAACGCGCTTGCCTTTTGCTCGCGCCAGGGACCACAGCTGAGAGCAAACCGACGTCCCTCCCCTCCCCGCCTGCGTCATTTATTATACCACCACCCCTCCGCTTTTATGCGGAGTAAATAAAAACAGAGGGGGTATACTACAGATGAGGATCCCCTGACATGGCCGAACCCATTGAGTAACTGACATGCGGGGCCTAGCAAGCATGGGGTCTGCTAGTAAGTGACCGAAGGGGAGGGTAAGGCAGGGATACCTACGTCAGAGGATCCACTTCCACTATACTACTTTGACCAAATGTTAGAGTAATAATATTTGACATGCAACTTACACAAATGTTAGAGTAATAATATATGACATGCAACTTACACAAAGCATACAGGGTCTAATGCATTTTTCGAGGCTAACGTTGACCAAATGTTAGAGTAATAATATATGACATGCAACTTACACAAAGCATACGGTCAAATTCGTATGTGAAAGCAGTTTCCAATGATATAATTTTCACATTATACTTCTCATGTACTATTCATCTTGTCAATAGTCAAATTGGAAACCATCTCAAGTACAAATCTAGGAGTACGTACGAATCTAACAATATTGATTGGGCGTTGTTGAATGTTGATACCTTTTTGATCACAGTAGAGATACTTTGACTACACATAAAACTTATATGTAAACTAGAAAGGATAGGAGGGAGTATATTGTATGTTCAAAAACGAAACGAACATTGAATACCCTTTATATATGATTTGCGAATGCTATGATCACCGGTTCAAAATTTTGAATCCGCCTTAGGTATCATGTGCCCCCACTCGTTCCCTCTCGATTTCATCTCGGGGTCCAAAGATCTATTGAAAGAGGACTAGGGTGAGTACATGCGAATGATACTCGGTGGAATGTTCAAATGAGGCATGAGGGAGGATGGAATCGACTGGAGGGCGACATGATCGATGGAGAAGAGGGTTGGAGAGGAATGAGAAATAAGCAAATGCCACATGATTATACTTGAACGGATCAAATAAACAATAAGTTGTCTCGCTTGGCCTACATAGTGAAAGGCCTAATGCGCAACGCGGAGCACTGACGCTCGAATATGGCTGGGAACACAGGGAAACCGACATGTGGGGCACACCCGTCGGGACGACGTAGCGCAGACTAGTCCAATGGAGGAGCTGGCCCACGACCTCCTCGCCACCGACAACCGTTCATGTGGGTCGTTGGGGCCAACAACGGGGCGCAGCTCCAGCACCGCCTCTGGACACCGCGACCACGGTGAGCGACACGCTCATATCGTTGCTAGACATGGTCGGTTTCAGTGTGCCGAGGGTGGATTTAGTGCTGTGGCACGACCAACGGTATGTTTGGTTTGTGCCCAAGGTTGCCCCATCAAAGCATTGGGTAGCCAAAATTTTGGTTGAGGTATTGGTTGCCCATGATTTGGCCGACATTGGCAAGAAAAATGAACTAGAGTTGGCTAGAGTTCATTGGCATGCCAAAGAAATGGCAACCATCCAAACAAAGACCAATCTTTGGGTCATGACCAAAATTTTGGTTGAGGTATTGGTTGCCCATGATTTGGCTAACATTGGCAAGAAAAATGAACTAGAGTTGGCTAGAGTTCATTGGCATGCCAAAAAAATGGCAACCATCCAAACAAAGACCAATCTTTGGGTCATGACCAAAATTTTGGTAAGGTGCATTTTGGCCACAATCCAAACACACCCCAACACCCGGCTCGTCAAGGAGTGGTGTAGCGCGGCCAACTGCATCCTCTGGACCTGAGACCATGCCGGGTCGTCTTGCTTTTTCAATGACATGCAGGGATCGCATGTGAGCAAAGGGCATCTCCAACATTTCCACGACCGCAACTGACTACCCTGGCACACCAAAACCCTCGTCCCTCGCGCCATCACGTGGTGCGTTCCCAGCCGGCGCCAGCTACCTGCATTCATGCCGTTCGTTCATATGTCGTCGTTAAGAGGCTCGGTGCCCGAGGAACCAACTCCGGCGCTTATGACGCACCCGGACGCTTGGCCTCTCCGGATTGCGCTACTTAAAGCGGCAACGCCGAGCTAACCTCCACACCATAGCGCATCGTCCTCCTACCTGGCACCACATCCGCCATGACCGCAAGTGCGAACGCTCTGCAGGAGAGCTTGTCTTCGGGGATGAAGCTCGAGGTCGCCGCCCTCGCTCAAGTCGCCTCTCGCCACGCAATAGCGGCATAGCCGGATGCGGACGCAACCACACAAGCGGTGGCCACGCTGGCGGCCGACGACGGGAGCACTGTCAGCCACGCATCCTACTTGCCGCCGTCCAATGTCCGGCACCGCCGAGGTCGGGGACTCCTCCGAGGATGAGTAGGGCATGGGAGGCGGCAGGGCATGGTGTGCCAACTGGCCGGTCCGTATCCCGTGTTCTACTCTTCCTCGCCGGAGACCGCACCTTCACTTCACGGGTCTTGAACCCCGCCCCAGTACATAGAGATCGCAGATGGAGGACGTCGGTTGCTGCCATAGAATAGGTTTAGGGTCGGGTTTCTTTTATTTTTCTGTCCTATAAAAGTTCGAAATGTAATGAAAATCTGCCGTGTTTGCATTAATCTCGGCCGGTGTATATGAACTTTCACAATAATATACATATTGTAGGAGTACTAGCAAGATGCCCGTGCGTTGCACGGAAGATCAAGATCTTGTGGGAGAAAAGGATGAACGAGGGAAAGCCTTATCTGCAAATGTGGAGAGGAGTGCGGGTAAATTGTCATAGTTTCCTTCCTATTCGTTAGATATAGATCAGACGACCTATATTGCAGGATGACAGGCACACCATCATCACCAACTCTGCTTTTTATTTAACCGAGACAAATCTAACATGCAAAGTAAAATAAACACATAGGGTCTATACATACACAAATTATCTTAGGCATTCCAATAGTACGTCCACTACACATTCACGCATTTCACATCTTTCTACATCTACGGGAACCTACGAAAGGGTTAACGTAAATTGCCTCTCTCTCTCCACTCCTGATTTTCATGGTGGTGGGCCCCACCCTCCCCCCAATCTACAATCAACAGCTCACACGTTTCACATTACGTTAATTACGTAACTGGGATTACGTAGGTGTAGCATTACTCGTCCTAAAAAACCCAACTAAGCCAACCTCCCAGCATATCGCGTGGGAAAAAACCCGGCCGCGCCGTTTTAGTCAGGATAACCAGATTACTAGTAGTAGTATCGATGGATCGTGCGAAGCAACAAATTTTTTTAGGGGGCGAAGCACCTAGTTTAAAAGGAAAAAGGCGGTACACTCAACACTCCTGTCGCGGTCGCATTGCACCCCACACACGTTCGGTCCTGCACACGGCTCACGCAAATGGAACGCGCTTCGGCTTGCCTCTTCACTGACACGCGGGACTGCACTTGGAGAAACCGACCATGAGCCAAACTCCCCTCACCCACTGCTTGAAAATCCTCCCTCCCCCCACACCCAAAAATTCCCCCCAAATCCTATTCAACCGCCCTTCGGCCAACTAGCCAATAATATTCCCCAAACCCCCCTCCCCCCTGTCCCCCTCCACTCCATTCGCTCCACCAAAGCCGCCCTCCCCGCCACACCGATACGTCGGCGCCGCGGTTCGGTGATCCTCTCGCTCCCATAGTACGCTCTCGTAGACTGCTGTCCTCTAGCCACGCTGCCACCTCTGGCTACGTTCTTGTGTAGGCACACGGTGGTCAGCGCCACCACCACTGGCGACGTTTGTGTGGAGACGCACGGTGGTCAGCTTCTCCCACGGTATGCGCATTCTAGACTGAGGCCCCGTTCATGTCGGTGTAGCGTTGAATGTTAGCTGATAGACGCTGTTAATCTCACTGCTTGTCAAGTAGTTTATCGTCAATATGCTCGCTAAGAAGCTTCCTTGCCCAGCCTCGCACTCAATCTGCTTAGCTGAGATGGCGTGCCAAGGCCGATTAGTTGCTAAAATATCCTGCCATATATTTATTGTGACGTAGATTGCCATGGTCTAGTAGCCAATCTGTTAGGTGAAATAGCTCTACACCGTTTTAAACTCGATCTTTGTTGCTGCGATGGCCTTCGATAGTTTGATGGTTGTGTGCTCGGCCTCATTAACTGCTGAAACAGCCTATCATAATTTAGCACTCAAATCTGTTTGCCGAATTAGCTTTACATATATTTCGTTACTTAGATCTGCTCGTCCAACTATCTTGCCATAGCTTTAGACATCGACCTAGGTATTTTTTTCTGGAATTCATAAAAAAGCATATATGTTTTTCCTGTAATATCTAGTAGAAGAACTAATTTGTATGTCTAACAGATGGACATGACTTGGATAACTTCTGCTCAAAGATTCTCTGCTGCATATGTCGAGGGGTTTGAAAACTTCATGAACTTTATCAGAGCTGAGTACGGTGGTCCAAAATCAGATGTGCTCTGCCCGTGTAGCATTTGTATGAATTCAGTTACAAGACCCCAATCAACTGTGCAAAATCATCTACACTTGTATGGGATGTCGGTCACATATACTAGGTGGGTTCGTCATGGTGAAGCTGTGAACGTCAATGTTATTGACTACGTGGAAGCAGCAGATCACCATCTTGATCTGCCTGATGCTCAGGTGGAAGAGGAGGAGGAGGTGGTGGTGGCGGAGCCAGTGAGTTTGACCAACATTGAAACAATGCTACGAAATGCTCGTGCATTCTGTGAACTTTCACCTGCAAAAGAAAAACAGTGGGCCCGCATGTTGGAACAATGCAACGTTGCTGTCACCCCAGGAAATAAGCTGTCAGTATTCTCAGCTATGGTCACCTTTCTTCAAGTGAAGACATCTGAGCGGATGACCAACAAATCATTCGATGCTATGTTGGCTGCTTTCCGCAAATCTTTTCCAGATGTGTCTGAGCTGCCACAAACCTACAGTAAAATGAAGAATTTCCTTCGTGCAGTTGAAATTGGATATGATATGATCCATGTTTGTAAGAATAATTGTGTTCTGTTCCGGAAGGATTATGCCAACTTAAGTGAATGCCCGAAATGCAAATCATCAAGATGGAAATATGGCGATGCTGTGAAGAGGACTCCTCATAAAGTTCTGAGACATTTTCCAATTACACCAAGATTGAGAGGTTGTTTCATGATGCTGAAACAAGAGGAGATGTACCGTGGCATTCTAGGAACTAGGAGTACAGAGATCAGAATGTAATGAGCCATCCATCTCATGGTAGTGAGTGGGAAAGCTTCAATGATAAACACAAAGAGTTTGTCACAATTCGAGAAACATTAGACTTGGCTTAGCTTCAGATGGATTTAACCCATTTGGCCACCAAAGCACCACATATAGCATGTGGCCAGTGCTTGTTATCCCTTACAACATGCCTCCAAATGTCTGCACCAAAGAATCAAACTACATGATGGCCTTGCTCATCCCAGGTCCAAAAAGTCCTCGAAAGGATTTTGATTTGTTCATGGAGCCTCTTGTGGAGGAACTTCAATGGCTATGGAAGGGTGTTCTCACTCGAGACCTATAGCAGCCCACCAGCTGATTTCTTTCTGCGTGCTATTGTAATTTGGTTCATCCATGATTATCCCACTTTGGGCACTATGTCAGGGCGAACGACACATGGTTACAATGCATGTGTTCGCTGTGACAGGTATCCGCTGTCATACGCAATACTTAACAAGATCTATTACCTTTTACACCGCCGTTTCCTTGCCAAGGACAAGCCGCATCCTAGAAAATACCGAAGACATGTGTTCAATGCAAAGCATGAAAAATGTGATGCGCCAAAGAGGCTCACCGCCGATGAGTTGCAAGTGGAATTAGAGAAGGTCAGTATATTACACCGTGAAACCATCCCGTAATGGTAGCGGGAAAAGGAAGCGTGGCACGGTAGAAGAGAGATTATTGTTTACCCGCAGGTCCACTTTGTGGGACTTGGAGTATTGGAAAGATTTGGATCTACGGCATAATCTTGATGTGATGCACATTGAGAAAAATATATGTGACAGCATTATCGGCACACTTCTTAACATTGGAGGCAAGACGAAAGATACCTTAAAATCTAGGATTGATTTGACACACCTGGGTATCAGAAAGGATTTGCAGGTGCAAGATGAAGGTAAACCACGGGATATGGCACTAGCTGTGTATGTCTTGGACAAGGTAAAAAGAAAAGAATTCTACAAGGTCCTGTCACGTGTGAGATTCCAACATGGATTTTCTTCCAACCCTGAAAGGAGAGTCAGTGCAGATGGAAACAAGGTACAAGGGTTGACAACTCATGACTGCCACGTCCTACTTCAAAGGTTTTACCTGTTATCCTTAGAGGATTGGGCTGCCCTGACTTATACAGAGCAGTTCCAGAGTTGGGACAATTCTTCAGGGAACTCGGCAGTAGAAATATCAGGTTAGATGCTTTGGAGCGTCTTAGAGACAAGATACCAACTATCCTATGCGACCTTGAGAAGATATATCCTCCAGCCTTCTTTGATGTGATGGTGCATTTGGCTGTTCATCTACCTGATGAGGCACTACTTAGAGGTCCAGTACAGTATGGCTGGATGTACCCTATTGAAAGGTGGCTAGGCACTTTCAAGGGCTATGTTAGGAACAGAGCTAGACCCCAGGGTTCCATTGCAGAGGCCTACATTGCTATAGAAGCATTGACATTCTGCTCAAAATACATTGAAACAGCTGATCAGCTTAGCAAAGAGGTGGGTGAAGACAATCCCGGGCTCAATGTTTTCGATTATGTTGTTCGAGTTACAGGGAAGAGTCGACAAGAGGACAAACCTAAAGATTTGGACAAAATGGTTTGGTATGTGTTGAATAACTATCCTGAGATACTACCTTATATCAAGTAAGTGCAGTACTGTAGCTTATACATCGTAATCTACTAAACTTGCAGCACATTCTTATATATTTAGATGTTTGACGCGATCACTATGTTGTGCAACATCTACAAAGAGGACTTACTGCCGCAAAATCCAAGAAACATTGACAAACTGGTTATGGCAGGATTTGTGAAATGGTTCAAGAACCATGTAAGCTTTTGAAGTGCACTGTCAGTTTTTTTTAATATATTGAGTACATAAGATGATCAACTTGTCTATTTTCTAACCATAGGTTAAGAAGATGCGGGAGGATGGGCAGGCAGTTGATTATGCCCTTTACTCACTAGCAATGGGTCCTGATACACGGGTAAGACATTATGAATCTTGCGTTGTTGGAGATGTGCGCTACAACACCCTGGCACGAGACGAAGGCAGGAAGACACAAAACAGTGCCATCATGAGCACGGATATGTATGACAAAGAGACAACTGAAATGTATACTAACATAACAGACATTGTTCAGTTGTAGTATATCTCCACTTTCGAGGATCATTGGTGTGTGGTTCTGTTGTGCTGTCGTTGGTATAACCTATTTTCTAGGATCGCAAAACCAGAGCTGATGATTATTTCAAATCCATCAATGTCAAGGTGGCGTACCAGACCAACGAGCCTTTTATTTTGGCAAATCAAGCAACACCGATATTTTTCTTGGAAGACACATTTGCACGTAGCGATGACTGGAGAGTATTACAAAGGTTTGAGCAGAGGAATTTGTTTAATGAAGTTGCACAACAAGATGATGCTTACACTGCTCCTGATGTACAAGATAACACAGATGTTCCTAATATCTTTGAGAACCATCACGTCAATGATGCCATCGAAAAGATTGCCTGTCGTGCTGTGGACGTACAAGAGTTGATCAACAAGAAGCCAACGTTCGAGGACGTTGAGGACGAAGAAGAAGATGACACCATGGGGAATTACGATTCAGACTGATACACATGGCGAATATGTTGACGCTGCTGCTGCGGATGATGATTACATTGCTTTTGTCGTATTTGCCTGTTAGAAGGCGTTTTTTATCTACTATGTGAAATTGTGTTTGCTATGACAACTCAAAGCTGATGAACATGTTGTTTAGTATTTTGCTCTGAGAACATCACTTATTATGTCTGCTGATTTGTGTTTGGTGATTGTATGACAACTAAAACATGATGACATTGTTGTTTAGTTGTACTCACATTTGGCTGTGAAACTTGAATTTGATGACATAGTTTGCTGTTGGACTGCAATTTGATCGACGTCTTCGAATGAGAACAAAGCTGACCCGACAGGGCCTCTACTATTTATTTATTTATATGAGCAAAAGGGGATACCCCCTGATTTCCGTTAATAGAAATCATTAGATGTTCACAACACTACGCCCAGCCTGCTACACAGGTTTCATTAATTACTAGTTTCAAAGAAAGTGCTCATGTCATAGCCATCGAATACATCACGAGTGCTACATACACCGCAAATAAAGAGACAATCATCCTCAGAGCACATCGATTTTGCCCATTATCTTCACAAGCTCTTTCATATCCTCATTGTTTGTCAAGGCTGTTCAAAGAATTGTTGTTTGGCCATGATCGAGGAACTGCATCTTTAACCTTCGCTCAGATCTTCCTCTTCCGCTGCTCCTTCAGCCATTTGTCCAACACCCCAACCTGCTAGTATTGGGATTCCTCGCTAACCAAATAATCAGCGAGTTGCATTCCACCACATCAAGAACTTCCCGTAAATACAAATCACACGAATCTTCCCTTTTCTGCACGAATCAAATTGGAAGATCATCAACCAAACTATTAAAAAAATCAGTAACTAGAAGCAGCAGAACAACGCTTAAACATATTATTACCCCATGATTCGGGCATTTGTAGAAGACTCGGCCAGGGTTGCGGATTGTGGTTGAGACGCGACCGATGACTCTGCGTGATTTGCAGCAGTGGCACCACACCAACGGCAGTGGGTTGCAATGAGCAATCGGCTGCGGTGCGTGTGCCGGCGGGGGTGTGATGAGACCAACAGGCGATGGTACGGGTGGCGACTTGGCGCATATCTGGTTGTTGCCTGTTGAGGAGTAGGTGGACAAGCAGCCAGCAGACATGGTTGCTGCGGCCAGAGCTTCTGATGCTAGGCAGAGTAAGTAGAGAAGAGGAGAAGCGAATGTTGGATATGTCAGTTTCGTTACTTGCAGAGTAGCATAGCACCATATATAGTCATAGTCTAGGTTTGGATTTGAACCAACTACAGGAGCACGTCTTTCTTTTTTCTAAAACTCAGCAACGTCTCTTTACTAGTACACTAGCTTGTTCTATACACCTTCCCAAGTCTTTGATTTCCTTTCCTTTTTTTTGCGAGGAAGGAAGGAGGACAAAATTGAGAGTTCTTGGGACTCGAACGCAAGACCTCTCGGTTGAAAACCAAGGGTTCTAGTCACTTATGTGGCAAACGTTCCCTGTGAGGAGGACGGTAGACGAACGCATTTTCATCGTAGTTTTCTTCCGATATATAAAAAAGTATGCTACTTGGTGTCCGCTCACTCAACAAACGATTGTGCCAACCTTGACCGTTGGATTGACATTCAACGTTTGTCACGTTTCTTCAGTCTCTTCTTCCTCAAGCCGCCAAAGCCAAACCAGCGCCGGTGGGACCGCCTGCTCCCGCCTCCCACGGCTGGCTGTGATCTTCCCCGGCTCCTATTCGTTCCCATATGAGGCCTCACCATCGTCCTCCGCCTTGGTTTGGTCGCCGCGGTGCCGCCCGCCGGTTTTGTCAACATGGTCAACAACTGAGAGGAATAAGGAGATGACTGTACATGGTGAGGATGATAGTAGGGACCCAACAGCGCGCGCAGTAATTTTGTTTTTTCGGGACGGAGAAGGGTATCAACTGGGTTGTGTGGGACTCGTGGCCCGTCTAGCCCAGGCTTTTATTTCATATGTTTAGCACATGACCAGCCCAGTTTGTTTTTTTCCTTTCTGTAAATGGCTAGCCAACTATTTTGTTTTTTGCAGAATAACGAACGTAGGCCTACTTGCTTTTCTATGCCCTGCTGGGCCGGAAATCTTTCAAGACGAGGAGGGATGCATTTTTCCTAGAAGATGGGCTATAAGTAATAAGAAATGGGCTATAAGTAATAATAAATGGGCTGTAAAATAAAAAAATACAGCAAACAGGCAATTAGTTCCAAAATATTGTTTTCTTTTGGATTTTGATATTTTAAATTTCATTGTTTTTGTGCGGGTAAAATTTCATTGAATTTAAATTAAGGTATATTTAATTTAAAATTAATTTGAATCTGGGTAGAAATTTCGGGCTATATGCTGTTTGGGACAGATTTGGAGGCTGACTTGTGGGTCTACAAGGTTGACGTGTAGTTTGGCTTTGTCAACTTAGTCCACAAACGATTCTAGCAGCGAAGGACCGCTGGATGTTAATCCAACGGCCGTCTTCTTCTTCAATATCTCGATCTTCTTGCTCCAAATTACCAAACCAGCTCTGGTGGGACTGCCTGCTCCCGCCTCCCATGGCCGGCTGTGCTGCCGCACAGGCCGCACCGCCCACCCTACTTCATTGCTGGCCAGGCCATTCCTCTACTCACCCACACCTCCTGTTATTTTCCGGCGACGGCAGCCGGACCAGTAAACACTCGTACTCCCCACCGCGTGGGAAACCATTGCCGAGTCTTCCCCGGCTCCATGTCGTTCCCTTCCTAGGCCTCGCCGTCGTCCACCGCCATGGTGCTCTCGGCGCGGCCTAGTCAACGTGGTCAACAAACGACATCCACCAGCCGTGGACTGTACACGGAAAATAATGATTCCTCCACCTGACAGCTGGGACCCACCGGAAGGGCCTCTGTATTTCGCGAAAAAACGTTCCCCCCACTGACATGTCGGACACACCAGCTATATCTTCGCATGCGAGGAAGTGCCTCCTTATTACGCGCAAAAAAAATTAATACCCCCTGCTACCTGGGACCCACCATAGTGGGAGGATGACTTGTGGGCCAACTAAGTTGACGGGGATGGAGGGCTTTGTCAACTTAGTCAATATGAATTATTCTAGCTCCACTGACCGCACGATGTCCATCCAACGGCCGTAGTGCTCTTCAACCTTTGGTCTTCTTGCTCCAGCCGCCCAAAGCAGCACCGGTCGTGCCTCCCGTGGCCGGCTATGCTGTCGCGGAGGCCTCACAGCCCCCTACTATTCCCACCGCTGGCCAGGCCCTGCGGCGATGGCAGCCACACACCACAGCCGAACCAGTGAACCCTTGCACTCCTCTCTGCGCGGGCTTCCACTGCCGTGTCTTCCCCGGCACCGCGTCGTCCCCTTCCTAGGCCTCGCCATCGTCCACCGCCGTGGTGCTCTCGACGCGGCTTCGTCAACGTGGTCAAGGAACGACTTCCATCGGACGTGGACTGTACGTGGAGAGGCTGACAGCTAGGTCCACGGCCGCAGCAAGTAAGTGCCTCCTTATTACACGGAAAATAACGATTCTCCACCGACACCGACCCACGGACGGGCCATCAGATTTCATGGAAAAACATTTCTCGATCGCTGGGACCCACCAGCTTCATCTTCGCACGCAAGGAAGTGCGGGCAAAAACGATTCGCCTCGATCGCTGGGACCCACCAGCTACACCTTCGCCGCAAGGAAGTGCGTCCCGCAAAAAACTGATTCACCCCCCTGACTGCTGGGACCCACCGGCTACATCTTCGCACGCAAGGAAGTGCGTCCGGCAAAAAACGATTCACCTCGATCGCTGGGGACCCACCAGCTACATCTTCGCACGCAAGGAAGTGCCTGACAGTCGGGACCCACCTGGTCGAAGCGTACATAGCATTGTCATTCTGGTCGCGAACGTGTACGTACATATATACTGGTCGATGTAGAGGCACGCACGTGTCGTAGTAGAGGCGTGTACGTGTCGTAGTAGAGGCGCACACGTAGCATGTACATGTACGTACAGCAGCCAGGGTGCAAGAAGAAAATACGGCCACGTATGTGCATACGGGCGGGGTCTCGAACGCCTACTCACGCATACGTATGGCGAGGGCTCGTGTACATGGCTGGGTCGGAACGGAGAAACAGCGTCGTCATCGTGTTCAAGGCGAGGCAACGGAATGCATCGTGTTCATGGGGAGGCAACAAAATGTGTCGTGTTCATGGGGAGGCAACAGAATGCATCGTGTTCATCGGGAGGCAACGGAACGCGTGGGAGCCAACCGGCTGGGACGAAACGGAATGCGTCGTCGTGTTCATCGGGAGGGCTTGGACGGAACAGGCGATGGAAACGAGGCCTGGCGTACCGCAGATCGGAGGAAACGGACCTCCTACGTTCGGAACGGGGTCCTGTTGATCGGGAGGGGTGTGGTGTATCGCAAAATGGACGAAATGAACCTCCTACGGTCGAAACGGGGGTCCTGTTGTGTCGGTGTACTAAGGTAGGGGTACCTCAGTACCCCAACTTGTGCACGGGCAGTTGCAGCTTCCCGCGGCAGGGTTTACCACGTGCTTGCCGGAGACCTTCCTACTCCATGTCAAGCCATTCAAGAACAAAGTGTACAAGACAGAAGATCGAGACCCCGGCAAGCGGAGCTTGCCGGAAGGCCGCTCTGTGCTCAAGGTTACATCACTCACGCAAGGCCCCGGCGAGAGGAGCTCGCCGGGAAGATTAGAAGATTACGTCATAGAAGATACGCCTCGGCGCTATATGCGTCCCGGCGAGGGCCCGGGGAGCGACAAGTTACAAAGCCCGACAAGCTCCGGGCCGGCAAAGTCAAGACCCGGCAAGCTGCTTGCCGGAGAGTTGCTTGTTGTGCTCGCCCAGCTCATCAGCCCACGCCACATACTGGGCCTTTCGGTAGCGTGGCGGATGGCTGTGCAGCCTGGGGACACGGTGGCACTTCACGGGTGGATCCATCGCCGTGGCGACGGAGACGCAAGGGCGGAGCTTTTGGGTCGACGGCGACGGCATTAAATGCCCTTGTCCCCATCACAAAAGTAGGTAGCAACCACTGCTCATGCAATCGTAGCTTCACCGTTCCCAAGACTGCTTCAACTACCACCTCTTTTACATTTTTACCCCTTTCTCTTACGTTGACACCTGTCGGTGACCCCTTGCACTATAAAAGGAGGCCCATGCACAACGTAGAGAAGGTTCGGCTCATTCGATACACGCATCACCACCATACGCTCGTACTCTCGAGCAAGCTCAATACAAACACAAAGCAGCAGTAGGAGTTTTATCTCTCCGGAGAGCTCTGGGGCGGCGACCGCACCGCCAGCCCGGAGGCGGCGGGAGCATCAAGTGCTGCACCGGTCGCCGACCCCTCCGCCGGAGAGGAGCAGCCCGGCTACTACTTGAAAGCCCCCAACGGCGTCTTCATCCAGGTGCCGTGGGGTTCTTCGTCGCGAGCTCCCGCGGAGGGTGAGGCCTTCGATGGGGAGGTCCTCGCCTCCGCGGGCTTGAGGATCGTCGAGGGACCCGGCGGGAGCGACGGGCCCGAGGAGGAGAAGCTGCTTCACCAACTCCTGGCCCTTTACCGGGCCAGGCAGGCGAAGCTCGCTTCCCGGGAGGCCCTCGCCGCCAAAGCCGCCGAGGAGATGGAGAAGCGCGCGGCGGAGCTCAGCGCCGCCAACCAGGCTGCTCTCCGCGAGGTGGCGGAGAAGCGCGAGCGACTCGCCGGGGAGTATGAAGAGTGGCTGCTGGAGAAGGCTGAGGCCGAAGAGCAGCAGCGGCTCGCCGGGGTGGAGCTGTCCCGGCGGGAAGGAGAACTCGTCCAGCGGAAGGTCAACCTCGACTCCCACGAGGAAGACCTTGCCGCTCGGGAGTAAGCCCTTGGCGGGGAACTGAAGGAGGCGAAAACCGCCGCGGCTGCCGCGGAGACCGCCAAGGAGGAGCTTGCTGCCAAGGTCGCGCAGCTGGAGGAGTCGCTGAAGGCGAGCGTGGAGAAGGTCGCCGCGCTCAACACGGAGCGCGAGAAAGACGCCCACACCAACTCAGAACTCCAGGTGCGGCTCTCCAAGAAGGGCGACGAGTTGAAGGCTGCCAAGGACTCCATCGAGGATCTTGAGCTGCAAGTCTCCGCGCTGAGGAACTCGCTCGACGCCGCCCGGGACCGGGAGACCAAGTTGAAGGAGGAGCTCCGAGAACGAGCTTTGGTGGACAGCGCCAACAAAGCAGCCGAAGCGCTTCCACTGCACTGTCCGAAGTTATGGACCGAGGACTTGGTGTCTTGTGCGTCCAACATCGACCAGGAGCTGCTGGCGCTGAAGCTGGAGCATCTCATCTACTCCCCGGATCCAACTCCGGCAAGCTAAGTTACTAAAGTCTGAGCAGTTCGAAATTTTAAATTTTAAGTTGCCTTCCTTGAACGATCACACTTTGTATGGAAAACCTGTGCTCGGAGGAACCTGCCCGTGGATAGCCGCACCTTTATCTTGTTTTCGAGCATGCTCAACGATTTAAGTGAGCTGCGATAAGTGTCGCGCCTTTGTTTCGCTTCCGAGTCCGCTCGGCAAGCCAAGTCGCGTTGCGACTAGTCAAGGCAAGGTTGCTTGCCGGTAAGACCTTGGCCAGCTGGCTGCTTCGAAGTTCAACACTCGGCGCTTCGCGGCAAGGGCCCTTGCCGCAAGTTTCCTAGAAGCGAGGGTTGAAGCATACAAAGTTGAGGATCCGAACAAGGAGATAACACTGCATCTATTGATTAAAATAAAGATGATGTCCGCAAGGAATAACTTGTCACGATGACTAATGAGTTCATAGCACCCTATGCAGCAACAAAAAGAAATAAAGATAAAGGAGGCCTAGTCTACGCGGGTCGCCCTCCATCCCGAGATCTTGTTCACCTTGGCGATGATGTGGGCGACTTGCTCTTTCGAGCCTCCATGTTCGCGTCGGCCGCAAGCTGCGAAGAACGCTGGTGAGGTTTATGCCGGGTTGCGGTATACGATCTTCGTCGACACGCCCATGGTTCCCGCAAGACACCAAGTAGTCTCCTCGGCGAAGTTGCGCGGATCTTCTTCCGCAGATTTGCAAGGGCCGCGCGATCCCCAAGAAGAGGCTGAGCTTGGCGCCGTGAGCGAGGTTTGATCCGGGAGTAGATGAGATGCTCCAGCTTCAGCGCCAGAGCTCTCTGGTCGATGTCGGACGACAAGACACCAAGTCCTCGGTCCATAACTCGACGGTACGGTGGAAGCGCTGGCTGCTTTGTTGGCGCTTGTCCACCAAAGCTCGCTCTCGCGGAGCTCCTCCTTCAACTTGGTCTCCGGTCCCGGCGGCGCCGAGCGAAGTTCTCAACATGGAGACTTGCAGCTCAAGATCCTCGATGGAGTCCTTCGCAGCCTTCAACTCGTCGCCCTTCTTGAAGAGCCGCACTGAGTTCTGAGTTGGTGGGCGTCTTTCTCGCCTCCGTGTTGAGCGCGGGCGACCTTCTCCACGCCGCCTTCACGACTCCTCCAGCTGCGCGACCTTGGCGGCAAGCTCCTCCTTGGCGGTCTCTGCGGCAGCCGCGGCAGTTTTCGCCTCCTTCAGCTCCCCGCCAAGGGCTTGCTCCCGAGCGGCAAGGTCTTCCTCGTGGGAGTCGAGGTTGACCTTCCGCTGGACGAGTTCTCCTTCCCGCCGGACAGCTCCACCTCGGCGAGTCAGCTGCTGCTCTTCGCCTCAGCCTTCTCCAAAGAGCCACTCTTCATACTCCCCGAAGTCGCCAAGCTTCTCCGCCACCTCGCGGAGAGCAGCCTGGTTGGCGGCGCTGAGCTCCGCCGCGCTTCTCCATCTCCTCGGCGGCTTTGGCGGCGAGGGCCTCCCGGAAGCGAAGCCGCCTGCCCGCAGTAAGGGCCAGGAGTTGGTGAAGCTTCTCCTCCTCGGGCCCGCTGCCCTGCCGGGTCCTCGACGATCCTCAAGCTCATGGAGGCGAGGACCTCCCATCGAAGGCCTCACCCCAAGGGAGCTCATGACGAAGAACCCCACGGCACTGGATGAAGACGCCGCTGGGGGCTTTCAAGTAGTAGCCGGGCTGCTCTTCCGGCGGAGGGGTCGGCGACCGCGAAGACTTGATGCTCCCGCCGCCCGGGCTGGCGGTGCGGTCGCCGCCTCCTCCCGGCCGCAAGTCCGCGGCCGGAGCGGTCTCTGACGCATTTGGCCCGGCGGCTCCCGCCGTGTCCTCGGCAACAGGGACGTTATCGCCGCCGCCTTGCGCGTCCTCCTCCTCAACAATGACGACTTCCGTCTCCATCTGCTCGGGGGGAGGAGGATCTAGAAGAAGAAGAAAAAGCAAAAGAAGTTCAAGCAAATATCCAAAAAGAGACAACGCCAAGAAGGCAAAGTTGCAGAACCTACCTTGGCGGACGTCGTCGGCGGCGGGCTCCTTCGCCGAGGGGCTCTGCCTTGTCGGAGTGGCCGCCCTCGCCGGGCTGCTCGCTCTTGGCGGAGTACCCGCCCTTGGCGGAGTGCTCTTCCTTGCCGGGGAGATCGGCCTTGGCGGGGACGGCGGGGCCTGCGGCTCCTCGGAGGCGACCTCCGGGCGCTCCTGCCGCTGTAGGTCCACCTCTGCACAAGTCAAGACAAAAACATTGAGGCATTAGTACAAAACCAAAATCTTCAAACGCTACCGCGAAGCGAAAGTGCGTAACCAGACTTCTGTTGGGGGCTCTGCTGGGCTGCTCCCGGAACAGCGTTGGTCCGCAAGCTCGGCTCGCACGTCCCGTTGTTGCCAAGGGCGAAGTCGTCTGCGATTGACCACGGGCACCTTGACCCTCTTCGCGAGCTGGGTCAAGGTCCTGAAATCAACGCAAGAAACAAGATTGGCATCAACAATGATCAAGGCGAAAATTGAGAAGATGAAGATCTCGGATACTTACTCCTGTTCCTCCTCGTCATCTTCGCCAAGGCGAGAAGTCATACTCACCGGGCGCGCTGGCGCGAGGAGCAGGGGGCGAAGATTCCTCGGCGCTTGGCGGTCCTCGGCGCAGCTTGGCTCCCCCGGGAAGTTTCCGCTGGTTGTTGCCGGGCGGCCTGCGCCCCCGCTTCCGTCGCCGCCTTGCGGAGGCGCTTCAGTGGAGAACGCCTAGGACTTGCCCGGCGGGAGGTCTCCACGACGAGGAGAGGTCGCCGGCGAGATCCGTGGACCCGCCGGGCGTCTTCGGCGGCCCTCGGCGTCCTCCTCCTCCTCCTCCTCGCCGGTGGCTCGCCGGGCCAGCGCTTGCGCCATGACCCTTTCCTCGGGCGTCTCCGCTCCCTCCGGCAGCGCCACCTCTTGCCGCGGCCTCGGCCGCGATGCCAGGGATCCCGGAGTGCCTCAGAGGGGGGACCCCGGCGAGCGCGTCGGGAGGAAGTTGCAGCAGTCTGCAGATCTCCGCCTCCTCCGCTTGACAGGACTTTTCCGCAGCCTCTGCCTCCTCGGGCGTGTATCCAAAATCCCCTGCCGCTGCGGCTGCGGCGGCCTCTTCAGCCCGAGAAGCTATATACGCTATCTCCTGGTCCGTGGTGTCCCGTGTCAGCCCCCGGGTCTTGTCCTTGTTCTTCGCCACCTCCTCAAGGTTGTCGAAGAAGCTGAGGACGTCTATTGGCTCGGGCGGAATCCATGTGCGCTCCACGCCGTGCGAATCGCACGCGGGCATCATGGCGAGGAGGCTATCCCGAGCTGTGCTGTTGCAGAGGGGCACCACTCCCCGGGGAGGTCTGAACCACTCTGGATGGGCCGGGTCATATTTAAAGAGTTCCTGACCATCCCCTCACCCAAAGATCGTGAAGTTGAAGTTCAGCCCGGGGCGCAGCCTCATTATATCCCCTGCGCCGCCATACTCCCAGGCCGGCCTTTTCCTGTCTTGGAGAGGGGCGATGCACCGGCGGAGGAAATCTGCGCCTACTTCTGCAACGGACAGCTTTGCTGATCGAAGACGGAGAATCCGGACGAGGGCGACGTTGAGCTTGACGTCGTCCGGATCCAGATCGCTCCAGTCCTGGCCGCGCACGATAGGAGTTGTCTTGGCGCGTGAAGTGCTGCGGCTCGCCTTCAATGACCCAAACCGATCATGCAAGCGCCACTCTTCCCACTTATCATGGAGCTCCCGGCAAGTAAGACGCCTTCTTGTGCGCATTTAAAACCCAAGAAATTCCTCCGAGAGGGGGTTGCGGCCTCTGCTCTAGGAGTGAAGAAGTGCCTAAACAACGCTACGTTTGGGTGTATCCCTATGAAGTTTTCGCACATGTGTGCGAAAACCGCCATTGTGAGGATGGCGTTGGGGGTAAAGTCAAGAAGGTGGAAGCCGTATGTGTTCATAATGTCACAAAAGAAATCAGAAAAAGGGGGGCAAAGACCGCAGTGGAAGAAGGCTGCGAAGAAGTAGTACCCGCCGGGGTAGTTGTCCTTGGTGGCGGCCGGATGAGCTCTGGTCCGAGGATGCGCATTGGTCTTCTTGGCCCAGAACAGGTAGTACTTGTTCCAGAGTTCCCGCACGCCGAGCCGCGGCGGGAAGACGACATTCTGCTTCCGCAGCAGGGCAAGCTTCGCCGCCTGCTCAGATTTCTCCTTCTTGGTCTTCTCCGCCTTCCCCTTCCCGGTCTTCGGGGCCATGGCGGAGGCGGCGAGGGAAGGAGGACGAAGAGTCCGGCGGCGCCGCAAACGCGAGAGACGGCGGAAGAGATGCGGAGATGGAGCGCAAAGGGGATCTCTGGAGGAAGAAGAAGATGCAACGAAAGCGAAGGAGGGGAACCGCTCCTGCTTCCTCTGTTTTTATGGGGAAGTGGGGGGCGTTCCGCTCTTCCCATTAAAGAACGTGGGCACGTCCCATCCCACGACGCCGCAATCTACGCGTGCCGTTGCGGGGGAATGCGGCGGATGTGGAAGTGGATTCGACGCGCCATGGGCCGCGTGTGCCCGTGCACTGTTTTGGGCCTGGCCCAACAGCGCTCGGCATCGTGTGTGGCCCAGGCCCGGGGGCTACTGTCGGTGTACTAAGGTAGGGGTACCTCAGTACCCCAACTTGTGCATGGGCAGTTGCAGCTTCCCGCGGCAGGGTTTACCACGTGCTTGCCGGAGACCTTCCTACTCCATGTCAAGCCATTCAAGAACAAAGTGTACAAGACAGAAGATCGAGACCAGGCTCAAGGTTACATCACTCACGCAAGGCCCCGGCGAGAGGAGCTCGCCGGGAAGATTAGAAGATTACGTCATAGAAGATACGCCTCGCTTATATGCGTCGGCGAGGGCCCGGGAGCGACAAGTTACAAAGCCCGACAAGCTCCCGGCCCGCAGAGGTCAAGTCCCGGCAAGCTGCTTGCCGGGAGAGTTGCGCCAGTGTGCTCAAGCCCAGCTCATCAGCCCACGCGTGCCTGGGCCTTCAGGCGCGTGGTGGATGGTCTGTGCAGCCTGGGGACACGGTGACACTTCACGGTGGTGGATCCATCGCCGTGGCGAGCGGAGACGCAAGGGCGGGAGCTTTTGGGTCGACGGCGACGGGCATTAAATGCCCTTGTCCCCATCACAAAAGTAGGTAGCAACCATCGCTCATGCAATCGTAGCTTCACTCTTCCCGCACTGCTTCAACTACCACCTCTTTTACATTTTTACCCCTTTCTCTTACGCTGATACCTCGGTGACCCTTGCACTATAAAAGGAGGCCCATGCACAACGAGAAAGGTTCGCTCATTCGATACACGATCACCACCATACGCCAGACTCTCGAGCAAGCTCAATACAAACACAAAGCAGCAGAGGAGTTTTATCTCTCCGGAGAGCTCGGCTGGGTAAAATCCGCCGCGTGCTCGCCTCGATCTGCTCTCTGGCCTCCTCCGCCTCGCATCAAGACTCACAAAGGGGCCCCGCCCCATAGGTGTCTCATGGCGGCAGCATTTCCCGACATGTTGATCGGGAGGGGTGTGGCGTACCGCAAGACGGACGAAACGGACTTGTGTTGGAGCACTACGGTCAAAACGGGGGTCCTGTTCATTGGGAGGGGTGTGGCGTTCCGCAAAACGGGACTCCACGGGATACTGTTCATCTCCACCATCGACCTCCTCCAGCCTCCACGGGCTCCTGTTCATCCAGCCTCCACCGCGCTACTCCACCGCCACTGCTCAACCACCCTCCACCGCCTACTTTTCATCCAGCCCTCCACACCACGGGTCCTGTTCAACCACCCTCCACAGCACCCCTCCACCATCTACTGCTCATCCAGCCCTCCACCACACCACGGGTCCTGTTCATCCAGAGGCAACGCCACCGCCACTTGCTCATCCACCCCCGTAACACTCCACCGCTCATCCAATCGATCGGCTTCATTAGCAGCATGGCGAAGAATTGCTCGATCGGGTTCGCTTAACAGCCATCGATCGATCGCTCGGGTTCGATGAACGCGAGCTCGCAGGTCTGTCGCCAGTTCGCTTAGAGCCCAACGCCTCGCTCGGGTTCAGTTAGAGCCAATGCCTCACACACACACACGTACGTGTACGAGAGAAACGCGCATCGCTCGGCAACCGACCTCCCACCGTAACCGGGAAATCCCCGAAATTTTCCTCCCCCTCGCTTCTACCATGTTTTTTCCGTCATGGACGGCCCAAAGAATGTCATGCAGCTGCGTCTCCGGCCCGTCCAGGACGAAAAGCCCATTTTCTGTCATGATTTTTTGTCATAGAAGTAGGAGCCCACCACATCTATGATGATACCGGGTTTTGTCACAATTATCTTCATAGAAGTATCATATGTATGACAGAATTTTTTTTCGTTCGGCCCAAAATCACGGATGTGTCTTTTTTTGTAGTGCATGGAGGTACATTTCTCAATCATACCTTTTGCTCTGATGCATATAGCAAAGATACATGTAATACTCTGCTTACTCTATCATGTTATGCATTGACATGTTAGTATACCTTCACATGATTGCATACATGTGCGGGGAGCTTATGCATGTTACATGTTCCTCCAAAGCTTTACTTACTACTATTCGTATCATTTACCTAAAACTTTGATGTATGTTATCATCAATTACCAAAAAGGGGAGACTGAAAGAACAAGTGCTCCCTGGGTGATTTTGGTAATTAGTGTTAACATATCTCTTGTTGGACTAATGCTTTCATCTAGTGTATATCAGACAAGTTCAACAATGGCGTGGAAAGGACAAGAGGATGTGGAACCCCTTCAAGGTGCTAAGGACAACTATCGCAAAAGCTCAAGACTCTTCATTTTTGTTTTAAGTGATCCAAGATCACACTGAGTTCGTAGGAAAGCCAATACTATTAAAAGGGGATGAGGTGTTGCTTAATGGCTTGCTTGATCAAATGCTTGGTGATATTGCTCCAAAAACCCTCAACCACTTTCTCCATCCAAATATGTCAAAACCCTAAACTCCAACTCGGCCCCATTGATTCTTTTTATCCGGCACCACCGAGTTCATATGACATAGCCACTGCCAGAAACCCTAACAGTTCGGCCTCACTGATACGAGCCTCAGTCTCACCAAGATGACCTTGCCAACGCTCTATGACTTGTTGCATTTATTTTGGTCTCACCGAGTTACGTAATCGGTGTCACCGAGTTGGCTTGACATTCTCTCTATTGCCTTATTGCTTCATTTCGGTCTCATCGAGTTGATGCAATCAGTGCCACCGAGATGATGTTTGCCCTAAAGCCCTAGCACATCGGTCCCACCGAGTTGTTCCAGTCGGTCCCACCGAGACTCCTATCATTCACATTTTGAAATAGTCGGTCCCATCGAGTTTAGCTATTCGGTCTCACCAAGCTATTCGGTCTCCACCCCCTTCTTCATCTGTGAGAGAGCCACCAGAACATGCCTACATTTCCACCATACATTTTCTGAGAGAGAACCACCTACTCATGTGTTGAGATACAGATATTTCAATCCTACCACAAGAATCTTGATTTCTAGCCTTCCCTAAGTTGTCTTTCCACTCAAATCATCTTTCCACCATATCCAAATTTGTGAGAGAGAGTTGAGTGTTGGGGAGACTATCATTTGAAGCACAAGAGCAAGGAGTTCATCATCAACACACCATCTATTAACTTTTGGAGAGTGGTGTCTCCTAGATTGGTTAGCTGTCTCTTGGGAGCCTCCGTCAAGTTGTGGAGTTGAACCATGAAGTTTGTAAGGGCAAGGAGATCGCCTACTTCATGAAGATCTACCCGAGTGAGGCAAGTCCTTCGTGGGTGATGGCCATGGTGGGATAGACAAGGTTGCTTCTTCTTGGACCCTTCGTGGGTGGAGCCTTTTGTGGACTCGCGCAATCATTACCCTTCGTGGGTTGAACTCTCCATCAATGTGGATATACGATAGCACCACCTATTGGAACCACGCCAAAAATCTCCGTGTCTTCATTGCATTTGCACACCCCAATCCCATCCCTTTACTTTCTTGCAGTTAGCACGCTCTACCTTTTCTGCTGCATATACTCTTGTCATGCTTGCTTGAAATGTATTGTGAATGCTTAAACTTGTGCTAAAACTCCACCTTAACATGAAGAACTTAAAGACTACCACTTTTACTTGTTGAGGGTCTAATCACCCCCCTCTAGACCCCTCTTCTTGATCCTTTCATAGGTACTATTGTAAACTCATTCCAGTCTCATATTTGTATTATATCTACTATATTCTAACTTCTCCATGGTTCATACCCTCTACCCATAGACTCATCAAAATAAGCAAACAACACAACGAAAATAGAATCTGTCAAAAACAGAATAGTCTCTAGTAATCCGAACTTTAGCCAAACTTATGTAACTCAAAATATTCTGAAAAATGACGACAATGTAGGCAATTTGTATATCAATCTTGTGTAAAAACTTCAGAATATCATGCTCCTGTGAATTTTAAAAATTCTAGCACTGAGTGCCTCTGTTTTTTTCAGCAAAATCAAATCAGCTATCACCCAAATCATCCCAAAGGTCCTACTTTGCACAAACACAAATTAAAACATTAAAACACAATCATAACAGAAGTATAATTGTATATTTATTGAAAAACAGAAGGAAAAACATAAAACATAAAAATAAATAAAATTGGGTCGCCTCCCAACAAGCACTATTGTTTTATGCCCCTAACTAGCCATATTGCATAGATCTAGGTATTGTCATCTTTGGTATTCAATTCCTTCTTAAAACCTTTCTTAATAATTCTCTCTTATCAAGTTCCTCCCTTCTATCGGGAGAGCTTAAAGTATGAAAAGGAATTCGTTTAGTAATTTTAATATTCATAATTCCATACTCTAGATCATCCCCATAAACATCTTCATAAGAGATATGTATCTCACTTTTAATAGGTTCTCTAGACATCTCTTCAGTCCATTCTTTATTAAACCCTTTATCAATTCCCTTAGTAACCCAATCAAATCTATTGGAAGCATCAATGTATAAGGCTTGGATAATTTCCGGATACGGGATTTTTTTAAAAATTGTCATTAAAAGCAACATAGTCCTTAGATTCCAAACGGCACAAAGTTTCTTTATCATAAAGAATTTATTCTATTATGGGATGGTCAATACAGTAAGGAAAGATTTCCCTAGACTCTCGGACTATGTAATCAAATTCATGCACAAGGATAATGGTAGCGATTGTTTTGGCTTTAGGATCAAGTATATTGGGGAGTTCGTAAAACATCTTTTGTAAGGCGGGATGGATATGTAAAAAATTCTCTTTCTAACTTAATGACAAGCATGGAAATAGCATCCGCATAGCAATTTGTATTTTGAAGGATAGATCCCTTGTCTATAGGCTTAACTCCAGTGCAATCAAAGAATTCCTGAATAATATTCTTTCCAATAATGTTCCCATCACCCACATGATAGATCTTGGTTTTAAGATGAGTGGGAGTTTCAACAGCAAGAGATTCATGATTAATAACACAAGATTCAAATTTTTCCTCAAAATTACTAGTAGTTGTTTCAATGATAACCTCCCCAAATTCAGACATGATGGCAAAGCAAGTAATCTAGCACACAAGTAAGCAAAAGGCAAATGAAATGACAAACAAAAAGAAGGCGAATAAAAGGCAAATGTTTTTGTGTTTTTCTAAAACCATTTTAGAAGTGGGGGAGATGAAAAACAAGAGGCAAATGGTGAATAATGATGCAAGAGATGAGAGTTTACACTGGGTACTTGGTAGGCTATATGTAGATCCTCCCCGGCAAACGGCGCCAGAAATTCTTCCTGCTACTTCTTCAGCTTGCGTTGGTTTTTACCTTGAATAGGAAAGGGTGATTCAGTGATAACCCACAAGTAGAGGGGATCAATTGTAGCCTTTCTCAATAAGAGTGTCGAACCCAACGAGGAGCTAAAGGTAGAACAAATATCCCTCAAGTTCTATCGGCCACTGATACCACTCTATGCACACTTTGCGTTTGCTTTACCTAGAACAAGTATGAAACTAGAAGTACTTTGTAGGTGTAAAGGGATAGGTTTGCAAGATAATAAAGAACACGTCAATAAAATCTAGGGTCTGTCTAGATAAAGAAAAAATTAGGTTAGTTTTAGGAGAGAGATTTTTGTCACAAGAAAGTTATTTGTCCCTAAGAAATTGATAACTAGACCGGTAATCATTATTGCAATTTTATATGAGGGAGAGGCATGAGCTAACATAGTTTCTATACTTGGATCATATGAACTTATGATTTGAACTCTAGCAAGCATCTGCAACTACCAAAGATCATTAATGTAAAACCCAACCATAGCATTAAGTATTAAGTCCTCTTTACTCCCATACGCAACAACCCACTTACTCGGCTCTGTGTGTGTCACTCATGCCACCCACTATAAGAGAAACATGAACATATTGCAACACTCTACAGAGGGAATCCCTCATGCTTGGGCAACACGAAGGACACCATAGGCAGCACCAAAATAGAACATACAACTTAATCCAATCACGATCGTCAATCAACCCATTGGACAAAATGGATCTACTCAAACATCATAGGATAGCCATACATCATTGGGAAATAATATATAGCATTGAGCACCATGTTTAAGTAGATATTAAAGTGGCAAGAAGAGGTGTTACACCACTGCATAGAGGGGGAGAGAGTTAGTGATGACGGCGGCGAAGTTGTTGGTGTAGATCGTTGTCACGATGCTGGCGCGTTCCGGCACCACCGGGAGGGGGGAGAGAGCCCCCTCCTTCTTCTTCTTCCTTGACCTCCCCCCTTGATGGGTGGAGGCTTTACCCTCTAGTCCATGGCTTCCATGGCGGTAGAGGGGCGGGAGCCCCTCCAAGACTGGAGCTATTTCTCTGTTTCTCTTCGGTTCCGTGATCCTATTTTTTGGCTTTCACTGTTTCTTAAATTCCCGGAGATCCATAACTCCGATTGGGATGAAATTTTAACATGATTCTCTTCCGGATATTATCTTTCTTGCGGAAAAATAAGGGCACCAACCGCCTTACAGGGGGGCCCACAAGCTTGCTGGCCGCACCAGGGTAGGGGGTGCGCCTCTCGAGCTTGTGGGCCCATCGGGCGTCGTCTCGCATTGAATCTTTTTTCCCCAAATCACAAATATTCCAAAATAAATCTCCATAAATTTTTATCGCGTTTGGACTTTGTTTGCTATGGATATTCTGCGAAACAAAAAAGATGCAACAAACAGGAACTGGCACTGGGCCCTGGATCAATATGTTAGTCCCAAAAATAATATAAAATGTTGCCAAAAGTTTAAGAAAGTTGTAGAATATTGGCATGAAACAATCAAAAGTTATAGATACGATGGAGGCGTATTAGCATCCCCAAGCTTAATTCCTGCTCGTCCTTGAGTAGGTAAATGATAAATAAGATAATTTTTTATGTGGAATGCTACCTAGCATAATCTTGATCATATAATCTAGTCATGGCATGAATATTAAGACATGAGTGATTCAAAGAAATAGTCTATAATTTGACATAAGAACATCAATACTCAAGCATCCCAACAAACAATCATGTCTTTTAAAATATCAATGCTAAAGAATTTTATCACTAGAAAAGCATATAGCCTTATCATGCTCCATCTTCTTAACACAAAGTATTTATCATGCACAACCCCAATGACAAGCCGAGCAATTGGTTCATACTTTTTAACGCGCTTCAGCTTTTTCAACCCCAATGTAATACATGAGCACAAATCGTGGATATAGCACAATGGGTGAAATAGACTTTGGTGATAGAGATAATATGGAGAAGACCAAAAAGAAGAAAGTCTCACATGAACATGGCTAATTAATCAATGGGCTATGTAGATGCCCATCAATTGATGTCAATGCGAGGAGTAGGGATTGCCATGCAATGGATGCACTAAGAGTTATAAGTGTATGAAAGCTCAAACTGAAAACTAAGTGGGTGTGCATACAACTTGCTTGCTCATGAATACCTCGGGCATTTGTGGAAGCCCATCATTGGAATA
This sequence comes from Aegilops speltoides, assembly GCA_021437245.1. Lineage (NCBI taxonomy): Eukaryota > Viridiplantae > Streptophyta > Magnoliopsida > Poales > Poaceae > Aegilops > Aegilops speltoides. The sequence continues at coordinate 108,018,706 of CM038145.1, forward strand.
TACAGGCCAAGTTATATAATGAAAATTTCCGACTAGTATATGAAAATGACAACATAGGAGACTCTCTATATGAAAAACATGGTGCTACTCAGAAGCACAAGTGTGGAAAAGGATAGTAACATTGCCCCTTCTCTCTTTTTCTCCTTTTTTTGCTTTTTTCTTTTTTTCTTCTGTTTTTCTTTTTTTTGGTTGGTCTCTTTTTGGACTTTTTTTCTTTTTATTTTCGTCTAGAGTTTCATCTCGACTTGTGGGGGAATGATATATCGATCATCCTTTCCTCACCGGGACAATGCTCTAATAATGAATATGATGATTCACACTTCTATTTACTTACAACTCAAAATTACAACTCGATACTAGAACAAAATATGACTCTATATGAATGCCTCTGGCGGTGTACCAGGGTGTGCAATGATCTAGTATAGCAAAAATATCAAAAAGCGGACAAGCGATGAAAATATGATGCTTGCTATCTAACAGTCATGCAAAGAAATATGACAATGAATACTCAAGTCATGCATATGATGATGATGGAAGTTGCATGGCAATATATCTTGGAATGGCTATGGAAATGCCATAATATGTAGGTATGGTGGTTGTTTTGAGGAAGATATAATGAGGCTTATGTGTGATAGAGCGTATCATATCACGGGGTTTGGATGCAGCGGCGAAGTTTCCACCAACTCTCGAGGTGAGAAAGGGCAATGCACGGTACCGAAGAGGCTATCAAATTGTGGAAAGGTGAGAGTGCGTATAATCCATGGACTCACATTAGTCATAAAGAATTCACATACTTATTGCAAAAGTTTATTAGCCCTCGAGCAAAGTGCTACTACGCATGCCCCTGGGGGATTGATTGATAGGAAAAGACCATCACTCGTCCCCCTACACCACACATAAGGAAGACAATATATAATAAATCATGCTCCAATTTCATAGCATAACGAGAGACCATACGTGCATGCTTCAGGAATCACAAACCTTAACACCAATATTCTTACTAAACCACAATCATTCACTAGTACCTCCCACATATTACCATCTCTATATCGCAAAACTATTGCAAGGAATCAAACATATCCTATTCAGTGATCTACAAGTTTTATGTAGGATTTTATGACTAACCATGTCAATGACCAATTCCTACTAACTCTCTAAATAGATATAAGTGAAGCATGAGAGTTTAATTCTTTCTACAAAAGATTTTCCCATGCTCTAACAAATATAAATGAAGCAAAATAGCATTCTACAAATGGTGGTTTTCTATGTGTAGAGAAACAGGCAATCCAAACTTCAAATGATATAAGTGAAGCACATGAAGCATTCTGTAAAGCCATACTCAAAAGATATAAGTGAGGTGCATAGAGAATTCTATAAATCAACCCAGGACTATCTCATACCAGCATGGTGCATAAAAGAAAAAGGGAAAATAAAAACAAAAGACGCTCCAAGAGTTTGCGCATATTATGTGACGAATAAAAACATAGCTCCAAGTAAAATTGCCGATAGTCGTGGGAAGAAAGAGGGGATGCCTTTCGGGGCATCCGCAAGCTTAGTTGCTTGGGAGTCCTTGAATATTACCTTGGGGTGCCTCGGGCATCCCCAAGCTGAGGCTCTTGCCACTCCTTATTCCTTCATCCATCATGATCTCACCCAAAACTTGAAAACTTCACTCACACAAAACTTAACAAAATCCTCGAGAGATCCGTTAGTATAATAAAGCAAATCACTGCTTTAAGTACTATTGCAAACCCATTCATATTTTATTTTTGCATTATAACTACTGTACTCTAACTTCACCATGGCTTATATCAACGATACAATCGATAGATTCATCAAAACACGCAAAACAATGCATCAAAAACATAATCGGTCAAAAATAGAACAATCAGTAGAAATCTGAACATTGACCATACTTCTTTAACTCAAACAATTCAAAAAAATTAGGACAGAATAAAAAATTGTATAGCAGTACTGTGAAAAAATTTCACAAACTTTTGACGTTCCAGTAAAAAAATGTAAAATTCACACACCACAGCCAAAGTTTCTATTTTTGCACTGCACATACCAAACAAGAATCATCCTAAAGGCAAATGTTGGCACATTATTTTTATAATACAATGGATTTGTACAAGGGTATAATTATTTTTGTGAGAAACTTGCATGAAAAAATCTACATTGTTTCCATGAGCATGAACACGAGTGTTCAAGGTCGACCCACACTTCTCCAATGCATAACCTTCGAATCGCTTCTCTTTTTGTAAAAGTTTTTAGGTTCCCCTCTATATTTTTTGTTTTAAAACTTTTTAAAAGCACACAAAAGAATAAAATGTCTCTCTAAAACTTCTGGGTTGTCTCCCTGGCAGCGCTTTCTTTAAAGCCATTAAGCTAGGCATATAGTGCTCAAGTAACTGATCCACCCAAATCCCAAGGTATATCAAAGCCAATTTTAATTAACAACGATTTGTAATTTAGTATTGAGCACAAAGCAACATATATCATGCAACAACAAAGTCTAACTCTCTTCATATGCATCAGCATGTCATAAAAGAACAATTCATGCATATTATATTCATCAAAATCATCATGTGCAATAGTAAAACGCAACCCATCAATATAATCCTTAATAAGTGCAAACTTCTCTGATATAGTGTAGTTGGGTGAATTCAAAATGATAATTGGGCTATCATGTTTGGGTGCTATAGCAACAATTTCATATTTAACAGAAGGAACTATAGCAAGTTCATCTCCATAAGCATAATTCAAATTGGCATCTTGGCCACAAGCATAGCAAGCATCAATTTCATCAAAAAGGGATATTTCAAATGAATCCAAGGGACCATAGCAATCATCATAGCATTCATCCTTCAGTAAGCACGAAGGGAAATTAAACAATGTATTGGATAAAGAGTTGCTCTCATTAGAAGGTGGGCATGGGTGATCAATCTTGTAAGTGCATCTAGTGCCACCCCTAGTTGGTTTTGGAGTATTGCCGACAAACTTGGTTGAGGGACTAATGTGTTTGCGAGAATTGCAGGATAACACAAGTAGTAGACCCATATTGATTCGGTTTACCTACTAGAGATAACCCCTAAAAATGTGTGAAGACATTGAAGACAATGGTGGTCTGTGAAGATATTCACATTGAAGACTATGTCATGAGAAGACATCACATGAAGACTATGGAGTGTGAAGACATAGTTGTTTCGTAGTTTCCTTTTCTTCTTTGTTGAGTCATAGGAACCACCGTACTGTTAAGTGGGGTCCAAGTGAACGAAGTCAGAGTGACTGAAGTGATGCTCAACCAAATCCTATGTCTTCGAGCGAAGACAATGAGAGCAAATCTTATCCAGAGCTGGATGAGTCAGCTTTACTTGTAGCCCAAGTCCAGCTGCCGCGTGTGTTTGAAATCTGACCATTGGACACGTGTCAGTTCCTTAGTGACCCAGGGTCATTTTGGACAAATAAGGTCTAGTTGCCTCCTGGCTATAAATAGCCCACCCCCTACACCATAAATTGGTGGCTGCTCATAGTTAGTGCACGGCTTTTGTCGTTTGAGAGCAACCCACCTCTGAAGTATTTGAGAGAGAAATCCTTGCAAGGACAAAGCCCAAAACACCCAGAGCCAAAGAGTGTTAGGCATCACTGAAGTCTTTCTGTCTGCGTGATCTGAAGACTTGTTACACTTGAGGACTGTGAATCCTCCAGCCGGTTAGGTGTCGTGTTTTGAGCATCCAAGAGTCATTGTGGATTGCCGGTGAACGAAGTCTATGAAGGTTTGGAAGTCTACCTTGAAGGCTTACCAGAGTGATTGGGTGAGGACTAATTGTCCTTAGCTCAAGGGGAATAAGGTGAAGACGCGGTTTTCTGAGTTGAATCTCAGCCTCCCTAAACAGACGTACCATTGTCACAGCAAATGGAACTGGTCCAACAAATCATTGTCCTCTCCAAGCAACTGGGTCTATCCTTTACCTCTCTTTACTTATAGTTTGTCTTCATGAAGTCATTGCCTCCCTGCATGATCTGATTGTCTTCACTGTGTGTTCACTGTTGTTCTTTGGCTTCATACTATCTTCCATCCTGATCCTTACTACCTAGGTGTTGATAGTCTTCGTGCTTTCACTTCATTGCTTACTTCACTATGGCTTGCCTAGTGTAGTCTACCTTCCGCTGCATATCAATAGGTTCTTTGCCACTGTTTGTCTTCAAAGCCCCGTGTTTGAAGACTTCCATAAAAATCACCTATTCACCCCCCCCCTCTAGTCGATAACTAGCACTTTCAATTGGTATCAGAGCAAGGTGCTCCCTTGTTCTGTGTGATTCGGTTTAACCACCTGGAGTTTTAGCTATGTTGACTGCAGGGATAATCAAAGTCTCCGCTGCGTGCCCTATCTTTGATGGCACTGATTGCCCCTACTAGAAGAATAGGATGCGTATGCATCTTGAAGCCATTGACGTCAACCTCTGGTATGTTGTCAAGAACGGCGTTCCCAAGTTCGGTGAAGGTGTCACTTCTGTTGATGTCAAGAGGTTCATTCGACTTGACTCGACTGCCAAGAACATCATTTGTGGTCACCTGACAAAAGGACAGTATGGTCATGTGAGTGCTCTGGAGAACTGTGAAGCTAGTCTGGGACTGGCTCTCCAAGGTCAACGAAGGAGTCTCAACCCAGAGAGATTCAAGGATTAGTGTTCTTCACAGTTTCTTCAACCGTTTCAAGAGAAATGACAATGGGAATGTCCAGCTCACATTAGATTGCCTCACTGATATCACAAATGAGCTTCATGCACTCGGGGCCACTGAGATCACCAAGCATGAAATCGTCAAGACGCTTCTGAGATCGCTTGACACCTCATTCGACACCCTGGCCTTGATGATTCAAGAATGCCCTGACTTCAAGACTCTTGATCCATCTGACATACTTGAGAGGCTCAACACACATGAGTTCCAGCTATCTGAGAAAAGAGATATCTATAGTCCCAACTATGGCCGAACTCGTGCTTTGAAGGCAAAGGTTGTTTCCTCATCTGAAGAAGAATCTGACTGCATTTCTAGGGATCCTGAAGACATTAGAAAGGAGCTTTCTATGCTTGTGAAGAAGTTCCAAAAGTTCACTAAGAAGAAAGGCTTCAGACAGTCTTCAAGATCCAGCTATAGAAATGATGAAGCTTCCTCTCATGATTACAAGAAGAGAACATGCCACAAGTGCAAGAAACCTGGTCACTACATCTCTGAGTGTCCACAGTGGGACAATGAGACCAAGAAGAAGAAGAGCAAGGAACATGATTCTGATGACAAGAAGAAGAAGAAATCCTCAAAGTCTTCTTACAAGTCTTCGTCGAAGTCTTCATCACACAAGAAGAGCTCATCCAGCAAGGCTCGTGCTTTTGTCGGCAAGGAGATTGATTCAGAGGAGGAGTCTGCATCTGAGGAGGCTGAGGTGGAGTCTGAAGAGGAATATGATTCTGGTGTGGCAAGCCTGGCTCTAGCTTCCGCGTATGTCGCCAAGTCCATCTTCAACACTGAAGACAATGGCATCATCACCAACACTGATGCTAAGGATGCGGATGACTCTGCTCCCACCTACTGCTTCATGGCACGTGGTGCCAAGGTAAACTCACGCGATGCTTACTTTCAAACATCAAGTGAAGATGACTCTGAATGTGAATCTAAACCTAGCTACAAAACACTTGCTAAAATTGCAACTGAACAACAGAATGTTATGGAACATATTCAAAAGTTGCTAGACAAAAGCGATGACATGAAACGCTCTCAGCTACTCATGAAAAGCTCTCCTATGATTATCTTCAAAGGAAGCAAGAGCTTGAGAACTTGAGATCGTCTCATGAAGATCTTCAAAAGGAGAACGAGTTACTCCGCGCTCAACAGATCAGTTCCGCTTAGGAAGGATTTGAACCACTGAGGGAGTCCTGGACTAGGGGGTGTCCGGATAGCCGGACTATCATCGTCGGCCGGACTCCGAGACTATGAAGATACAAGATTGAAGACTCCGTCCCGTGTCTGGATGGGACTTTCCTTGGCGTGGAAGGCAAGCTTGGCGATACGGATATGTAGATCTCCTACCATTGTAACCGACTCTGTGTAACCCTAGCCCTCTCTGGTGTCTATATAAACCGGAGGGTTTTAGTCCGTAGGACAACAACCATTACAACAATCATACCATAGGCTAGCTTCTAGGGTTTAGCCTCCTTGATCTTGTGGTAGATCCACTCTAGTACTACCCATATCATCAATATCAATCAAGCAGGAGTAGGGTTTTACCTCCATCAAGAGGGCCCAAACCTGGGTAAAAATATCGTGTCCCTTGTCTCCTGTTACCATCCGCCTAGACGCACAGTTCGGGACCCCCTACCCGAGAGCCGCCGGTTTTGACACTGACATTGGTGCTTTCATTGAGAGATCCTCTCGTGCCACCGATAGGAAGGATGCCTCTTCCGCCTTCAAGGACGGTATCTTCGCCAAAGGAGCCTTGGCCACGACCAAACTATCCGGCTAGGTGGTTTTCTTATGACCGCTGTCCGCCACCGCTCGACAATGACCTCTCGTGTCGTCAAAAGCAATCTTCAGTCAGCTCGAATTACGAGCGGCTGGATCCAATAGAGCTCTCGTCCAGAACGAAGCTTGGATCGCATCGCCACCCTAGGAGTCGATCTGACTACAATCAGATTGGGCCTAAAACCGATCCGAGAGAGATTAACTCTTCCTGGTCACCCACCACGCTGTAGTGGTAGATGAACAACGCGCGACTCTTCTCCAGATTGAAAACTCGTCATGTCCGGGCTCCCAACCCTCCATGCCGGATTCCATGCGGAGGCGGACTTCGATCAAGCATCAACCTAAAGTCAAGCATCGGACCGACTCGTTGGCAACATCCAGCAATCCAAGCTTCCAATTTGAAACTTCTCGCCCTTGAGCCTCGAGATGGGTAGGGTTCTGACTTAATTCCACCCACCCGCCCAGACATATGCGATCTATCTCTAATCCGGCAAGAGCCCACTAAAACAGTACATCATTATTGGGCCAGATTCCTCCTGGTTATGGACAGGATAAAGGACTGCCGAGAGGAGAACGCAATCTCAATTTTTTGCAATAATTGCATGGACGAGGGAATCTTGAACGCCGCCAGCCGTCGTGAAGTTACACGCTTCGCCAACCTGGCGTCCATAGTACGAAAGTATTGTGCGATGGAGAGTCTCTGGAAAACCGAAAATAAGTTTTGGGACCATCCGGCCCCGAATACAACCCTAGTCCGCAACAAAAGGGTGCATTACACTCAGGCACCAGGTAAAAAAACCAAAAAGCAAAAACCCATAAAGGGCACGGAACCGTATGGAGGGATGGCTTAGCGGACCCTATAAAATTCACAGTACAAAGGGCGCCACCCCAACACATAGCCTTCGAGCATGTTGGATATTATGGCAGGTGGCCAAAAGTGGGGAGGAGCTTCTAGCCCCGGAAAACCACTCCAACAATACCGGTACGGTATCAACAGTCTTCGAGACTTTTGCATCAAATAATATGTGGAAACGAACAATCCGTAGCCTCGCCGATGTCTACCAAGTAGCAACAACAAATCCATGGAGCGATACAGCCATCACCTTCAACGCCAGCGAGAAACCTAAATTCCGAATAGCCAAAGCACCAGCCGCACTGGTACTTAGTCCAATAGTGGACGGCTTTCGACTTACCAAGGTACTCATGGATGGCGGCAGCGGATTAAACCTCATCTACGAGGAAACTCTTCAGAAAATGGAAATAGACTGGAGCCGCATTGAGCGAAGTAGCACAACCTTCAGAGGAATAATCCCTAGCCGAGAAGCACGCTGCACCGGAAAAATCACACTCGATGTGGTGTTCGGTTCGCCAGACAATTACAGGTCCGAAGAAGTCACCTTCCAAGTGGCCTCGTTCAACAGCGGATATCACGCTATATTAGGACGAGAGGCATTCAGAATTTTTCAAGCCGTACCCCATTACGGGTACATGAAGCTCAAAATGCCTGGGCCCGGCGGAATAATCACTCTCGTTGGTGATCCGGACATAGCACTCTGCGCCGAAAACAAGATAGCCGCATTAGCCCTGGAGGCACTATCCGAAGCCTTAGCGGCAGAAGAACTCACCACGCTGCGCTCTACGGTGAATAGGGACGATGTGATACTCGATAAGAGATCCAAGTCCACCTCCTTTAAACCAGCGGATGAAATAGTAAAATTCCAGGTCCATCCAACGGACCCGACAAAGACGGCCTCCGCTGAGCGCAGCTTGAACCTCGATGTAGACGCCAAGATCATGAGAATTCCTTCGGGAAAATTGGGACATTTTTGCCTGGCACCCTTTAGATATGCCGGGAATCCCACGCAGATTGGCAGAACATGGCCTAAATATCCTAAAAGGGTTCAAACCAGTCAAACAGGCTCTTCGACGATTTTCCGAACCCAAACGACAGGCAATGGGAGAAGAACTAGCCAAACTATTGGAAGCCGGATTCATCAGAGACATCAAACATCCGGATTGGCTAGCAAACTTGGTAATGGTACCAAAGAAGGACAAATCCTGGCGTCTATGTGTCGATTTTAAAGACCTCAACAAGGCCTGCCCAAAGGATCCTTTCCCCCTTCCCCGCATCGACCAAATAATCGATGCTACCGCAGGGCACGATTCATTGTGCTTCCTGGACGCATACTCCGGCTACCACCAAATCAAGATGGCGGAAGCGGACCAAGCCGCAACAGCATTCATTACTCCATACGGACCATTCTGCTTCAACACGATGCCCTTCGGACTTAAAAACGCCGGCGCAACATATCAGCGCATGATTCAGACATGTCTGGCTACCCAGATCGGCAAAATAGTAGAGGCATACGTAGACGACGTAGTCGTCAAAACCAAACATGTCGAAACCCTAGTAGACGATTTGAGGCTCACATTCGACAACCTCCGAGCATACGACATCAAGCTGAATCCGGAAAAATGCATTTTCGGCATACCAGCCAGAAAGCTCCTGGGCTTCATTGTGTCCGGTAGAGGAATTGAAGCAAACCCAGCCAAGATCCGAGCTCTATCACAGCTAGATATTCCAAAAGACCTCAAACAAATACAAAAATTGACTGGATGCATGGCGGCTCTAAGCCGCTTTATCGCCCGTTTGGGAGAAAAGGCATTGCCCCTCTATCGCCTCCTCAGCGCATCAACACTTCGAGTGGACGGATGCTGCCACCGCCGACTCAAGAAATAAAAGCCATATTGGCAACAACCGTCCTGGCGCGCCTAACCCGGGCGAACCAATGTTGTTATACATCGCGCAACACATCAAGTTGTAAGCGCGGTACTCGTCGAGAACGAGAGACGTAAGGGCATAAATTCCCTCTTCAAAATCAGTGTACTACGATCCATCGTGTTAACTCCTGCAAGTCCGTTATCCGCACTACCAAAAAATAGCGACGCGGTGTTCATGGCATCCCGAAGTCTGACACTACTTTCAAGAGTGTTCGATAACAAGGCTTCAAGTACCCTCAACGACATTATAAACAACCGCGACGCGACGGGCAGGATTGCAAAATGGGCCATTGAGCTCTTACCATTCGATATAACCTACAAACCTCGGCGAGCTATAAAGTAGCAAGTTTTGGCTGACTTTGTCGCTGAGTGGACGGAAGTTTAACTCCCCAAAGAGTACGACGATACTCCAATTGATTATGCACTTCGACGGCTCGAAAATGTTGGCGGATTGGGGTCAAGCGTCGATTGACGCCCCCAACCGGGACACACCAATACGTGCCGGATAATGTACACGGACTCCAACAACGCAGCCGAATGCGAGGCCCTTTTACATGGCCTCCGGATGGCAAACTCCATGGGCATTCAACGCCTAGAGGTGCGTGGGGACTCAAACCTTGCAATATCCCAAGTAAATGGAGACTTTGACGCCAAGGATCCGAAAATGGCAGCCTATCGTAACGTTGTCCTCAAAATGTCAGCTCGGTTCGAAGGACTCGAATTCCACCACGTAGCCCGGGATAATAACCAAGCAGCCGACGTACTGGCACGCATCGGCGCAAAACGTGACGCTGTCCCTCCAAACGTATTCCTGGAACGGCTCTTTAAGCCATCCGTACTATGGGAAGAGGAGTCCAGAAATAACAAACCGGAAGCAGCCGCACCAACCGACACAGAGCAATCTAACATAATCGGCGATTCAGCCGATGAAATAACACCTTCAAATTTCACGACATAATGGCAGTAATCGCCCGTGGGCGTAGTCAGTCCTAGCCTACTTGCTTAGGCAGGAACTTCCGAAGACCAAAATGAGGCTCGCTGATAGTCCGCGATCCAAAGCCTACAAGGTCCATGAGGGAGAACTCTATAAGAAAAGCACAACCGGAGTCCTTCAAAGGTGTATCTCCGAAGAGGAAGGGCGAAACCTTCTGGCTGAAATTCATGCCGGACTAGGCGGACACCACGCCGCAGCTCGGGCCCTTGTAGGAAAGGCATTCCGTGACAGGATTTTATTGGCCGGCGCCCGGCAGATGCTCGGGACTTAGTCCAAAGATGCGCTGGTTGTCGCTCTTTGCTAATCGAGCCATATGCCACCCACCACCCTCAAAACTATACCCATTACCCGCCGTCATGTCCGGGGCTTGACATGGTTGGACCCCTTAAAGGGGGAACCCACAAGCAAAGGTACCTATTGGTCATGGTGGATAAATCCACCAAATTGATAGAGGCCAAGCCAGTTAAAACTGCAGAGTCCGGACCAGTGATAGACTTCATATCCGGGGTAGTACACCGTTATGGTGTCCCCCATAGCATCATCACCGATAACGGCACAAACTTCACGGCCGACGAGGTTAAATCATGGTGCAAAAATATTGGCATTAAGCTTGATTACGCTTCAGTCTATTATCCTCAAACCAACGGTCAAGTGGAACGAGCGAACGGTCTAATAATGAGCGGCATCAAACACGCACTAGTGCGGTCACTTACGTAAATCGACACGCCTTTGGGTAGAGGAGCTCGACCAGACTGGGGCTGCGGTCAACGCCCAACCATACTACCGGATTCACACCATTTTTATGGTATACGGCGCAGAGCGGTTTTGCCTCGACATCATTCATGACTCACCTCGAAAAGCGCATGTACGAAGAAAGAGAAGCCGAGCTGGATCGGCAGGACAGCTTGGACGCATTGAGGAATAATGCGACGTCACCAAGGCTCGCTCCGCATTCTATCGCCAGCAGCTCAAAGATATCAAAGGCATAAGCACGGGCCAAGACTTACAACATTGGCGAACTAGTCCTCGCTCACGGACAAGAAAAAGGACAAACTCAAGCACAAATGGAAGGCCCTTCATTATCGATCAAGTCTTGACCGTGAGCATACCGCCTATGAAATGTGCGGACAACCGACTCGAGCCGAACCCATGGAACGCAGCCCGCCTCAAGATTCTATGCCTAGCGCCGACTAAGAGTTCGTCCCCTTCCCCCGTCCAAATTTTTTACACTTCAGCTGTCTTTTGTTTCTCTTTTTTGTCTCACCCCTATTCATCAAAGCCTTAAAAGGCTTACTTGCGCATCGTTCAGACACAATTGATGTGCTATTCGCACTCATTATACACGGGGCTTCTCACCGAAGCTTAATTATAAGGGCTTCATGCCCAAAGACGCGTGTCAAACTTCCACGTACCTTTTATTCACCATTATATGCATCGATATGACTTAAGTTTTGGCCAAGCTTGGTTGCACGGCTCCTGTGCTTACCCCTCGCTCCCGATTGTTCGGCTAGGAGGTAAAGGAGCACCTCTGCGATTGTTATCGCGGATCAGCCGGATGTGTACCTCGGTGGGTGAAGCCGAAAGCTAGCGTTCTTAAGGGAATATTCGGTCGGTGACTTGAAAGATGATTTTTTATCAATTTATTTATCTGCCCCGAGATGTTATCCTGCTCTTTTTGTAGTCCGGACATGCACTTTAGGGCATGCCTCCCAGAAAGGAACCCTTAACGGAACTATTCTCGCTCGGAAGATGTTTCTTACTAACCATGTAATATAACATAACTAGTTGGGCACTTGTCCGATAAAGCACTAATGACCCCTACGCCTGGTCTCCATGCATGCCCGGTTGTTTCTTAACCGAGAAGGTATTCGGACACACTCCGGACTCTAGGGTCCCGAGGTTGAAGCGAAAAGGTCGGCAAAGACAAACGATCTACAATCCGCTAGAAGGCATTTTACATGTCATTTTAAAAATACATTATCAAATCGATCGATCAGTATTCCTCCTCAATCCCGCCTAACAGTGCTGTCTATTTTACAATCCCATTGGGAAAATTTAGCGCCAACTCTACTTGGCCGTATACTAAACTCACAGGATCTCCTTCCCATCGGGCCCCACAGTCCGACCTCGCCATGTGGTTGGGATCCGCCTTCTTGTATCGCTGCTTCACCATGGCCCGTGCCTCCACGCACCTTGGCGGCACTTCCATAAACGGAAGCGCTGCCGCACTCAAGCTCCGCAGCTTTCCAAGGCCCTCGGGCAGGGAGAGGATGGCCATAAAGCCCGGACGATGCTGCTCATTGCCTGCTAAACCTGCTCGAGCAGTTGCACCAGCTCGAAGTTGATCACCCGTCGACACGGCATCTCCTCAGGGCGACTTCGTGAGTATACCTACTGCACATATTTTGTCAATTGACTTCCTCACCGAACTCTTCTTTTCAAAGGAGTTTGCTCAAGCACTTACTATAGATGCCATGACGAAGTCGCTGATTCTCCTTAACGGAGCTGCACAGCTCGGCCCAACACCTTTCAGCTCTTCTCCAAGCTGGGCGTGGGCATCCTGGAGCTTGTTCCTTTCCCCTTTGCACCTCGTCAAGACCCTCTCACCGCCTTCACCGGGCGCAGAGGTTCTTGCTCGTCCGGATCTTGTCCGCAGAAGACTCGCAATGTCATTATTAGACTTGCACGCACGCCAAGACACCACTTATCTTTTTAAAAAAATAATGTGTTACCAGTGAGGGGTCCTGCGTGTCCTCCCACGGCAATCTGGCGGCCTCAAGTTGGGCCTTACACTCTTGCAGCTCCCGAGACAGTTGGGTATTCTTCTTTGTAAGATCCTCAGATTTCAAATGATCCTTAAATCAGTTAATATAACTACTTTAAGTCTCGGGGCCACTTGCATATACAACTATTAAAATCTCTTACCCGTATGTCTTTTACATACCGCCTCCGTGGCTCTGGTCAAACCATCTTGAGCAGCACGGAGGTGCCGTCCCCCGCATTAAAGGCATTCAACGCCTCAGGGGAAAAGCATGCATCACGAAAAACTGTCCGGCGGCGCCAGGTTCATGGCGCTCTCCACCTCGGACTTGGTGGCGACAATGCAGCGGGCATCCTCCGTTGAGGAGTATCTGCTCGCGCTTTGCGCCGCCTCCCCTCCGCACCAGTGTGCCGGAGCTCGCTGGTAGAGGCTGGGTTAGCAACCTCACGCCTGCAGCTCCCGCGCGCGCTTTTTCTCCTACAAAAGTCATGAGCATTCAAACGCTTCCTAGGAACGTTGCTCTAAATAACGAACCATGAGCTATACCTTTGCGGCGACGTTTCAATCCGCCGCTCCTCTTCCGCCTTATCGGGCCGGATCGACCTTGTTGGTCACCGCCGCTCGCTCGGCTTCCTTGAAGGCGCCTCCTGCAAAGCGCCATTGTATACGGTGGTCAGAAATGAGCAAGGAAGAAATAATGGTGTCAGGACTTAGGTCGCAATCACCTGGGAAGCCGGATATAGTCCGGGGTAGTCAGCCGTGGTGGCGACTAAAGCATTATCCATGCTAAGCTGGTGGAACACCCCGTTGATTAGCTCCACCTTTATGTCCGGGTCCTCTTCGGAGGCCGGATCCTGGGATCTCTCTGGATCCTCGGGTTGCGGAGCTGGACTAAGCATGCCCTCCACGACCCGACGCAGCTCTTGCGTCGAAAGCATAATATAAGAAACTTAAACTTTGAAGGCGTGGGTTGGGCACACAAAGTGTTCGCTTACCCAACGCCGAGGGTTATTCATGGAGAACCCATTCAACGGGCTCGTCTGGAGGAAATCCTCCTTCTCTCCCTTGTACAGGCCGGACAGGATCTTCGCCAGTCTTGCCGATCCCGCCCTTTATGCGCCATGACGGTGGCATCGTCCTCCCGCTGAAATCCCACATAGGGTGGCCCTTGTATTGCAGCGGCTGCACCCAAGATAATGCATGTTGCCATGACTCCAATCATGGTCAACCCGAATGGGCCAAGAACCTTATCCGCCCATCAAATAATGGACGCTCTTGTCTTCCTCTAGTGGGGGGCTCCGTGGGCGCCAGCCTAAGGCGTTTTTAAAGGAGCATTATCAACTCCGGAGGCCGATCCAACAGGGTCCAGCGAAGGAGCGCCTTTCACGTAAAACCATTCGAAGGCCAGTTTTGGAAGCCTTCTTAGGGGTTCGGATGGATATCCGTCCCGCGATGCGCTTTATTTCGCACCGCCCACTTGATATATGGACCCCTCGTGAGAGCGGGTACAAGGCGTAACAACCTCTTCCACAGCGCAAAATGGGACTCGACGCCAGAATTGCTCAAGAAGAGCTACGTAACCCGCGATATGCAGGATAGAGGCGGGCGTGAGGTGATGGAGCTGGAGTCCGTAGAACTCCGTGAGCCTCATGGAGGAACGGATGTATAGGAAATCCGAGCCCCCTTATCAGATAGGGGACGAAACATACACGCTCCCCTTTGTTGGGACTCGGGGTAGCCTCCGCTTGCTTCCCACCTTGGTAGGTGGCTAGCCCGGCTCGAATCGGAACCATGAAGGCCGGAGGGAGATATCCCTCCGCTTGGAGCGTCACCAGCTCGTTGTGCGGGACAGAACATCTCCGCCAATCTCCTAGCAGAGGGCTGGGAGCATGAGAGGAGGAGCCGCGTGGACGGTCCATGACGGAATGGATTTTGGGTCAGAGGCGCTCCAATGAGTACTCGCGGGAGGAAGATGGTGTGGTTTGGATCTGGATTCTTGCCTCTCTTATAGGCAGATTATTTGCGCAGCTAGGGGGTAAAACATAAAAAATACCCTGGCTTTTCGCATTCGTGCGACGCGTGGAAGAAGGCCATTATTGGGCATGGAAGCCAAGAAGCGCGACATTGATAAGCCGGACACTGTTCGGCAGGTACATGGAACTTAAAGGAGAACCCGCCTTGCAACGCCGAAGACTACATACGCGTTGGACTTATCGTCATTGAAGCCTGGTTCGGGGGCTACTGAGGGAGTCCTGGACTAGGGGTTGTCCGGATAGCCGGACTATCATCGCCGGCCGGACTCCAAGACTATGAAGATACAAGATTGAAGACTCCGTCCCGTGTCCGGATGGGACTTTCCTTGGCGTGGAAGGCAAGCTTGGCGATACGGATATGTAGATCTCCTACCATTGTAACCGACTCTGTGTAACCCTAGCCCTCTCCGGTGTCTATATAAACCGGAGGGTTTTAGTCCGTAGGACAACAACCATTACAACAATCATACCATAGGCTAGCTTCTAGGGTTTAGCCTCCTTGATCTCGTGGTAGATCCACTCTTGTAGTACCCATATCATCAATATCAATCAAGCAGGAGTAGGGTTTTACCTCCACCAAGAGGGCCCGAACCTGGGTAAAAATATCGTGTCCCTTGTCTCCTGTTACCATCCGCCTAGACGCACAGTTCGGGACCCGCTACCCGAGATCCGCCGGTTTTGACACCGACAACCACCATGTCTAAAATGTCTTGAGCGTGATAATGTTGTCTCTATTGCTGAATGTTCTACTGCTGCTACGATTGCAATTTCTTCAACTGCTGATGTGGTAACTAACCCCTCTGCTGAGGATACCACTACTATTGCTAATGAGAATGCCAGGTTGAAGACATTGCTTGAGACAGGAATGTACAAAAGTCCCAAAGGGCATTAGACACTATGTGATGTCCTCAAGAAATAGATTTTGAACCGAAACCCTAGGAAAGAGGGTGTTGGGTTCGAGAAGAAAATGAATGTTGATGGTTCTTACTGGAAGCCTGAGCAGTACCCCAAAACCACATGGGTTGCCGCAAAGGGACCTTCAGTGGATCCATATACCTTATCTGGCTTCACTTGTTCTAACCGATTATCATTGATGAATCGTTTGATGCAAACTATAAAATGTTTAAGAATTAGAATGGTGAAGTGTTTGCCAGGTATAACGGTACTAACTGCAGGAATGGACCACCTTTTAAGAAGATCTGGGTACCCAAGAGTTATCTTGAGAATCTTCCCGTGGATGTCATCATGACACCACCTGGGAAGAACAAAAAATCCTAGACCAAAGGCTTCATATGGTCCAAAGGCTTCATACAGATAGAGGACTCATGAGAGTCACCCTAACGCCAATGTTTTGCAGGTAAACCATACTCACACTTATGAATATGAGCGTGTTTCGTCAAACTGCTATGTTCATAAGACCAAGAACTTTTCTACTTATTCTTATGAGTATTATTCACCTCCTACAAGGGTATTTGCTAGGGCTCCAAAGTCGAAGTTCTCAGATGCTACACTTAGTATCATTGCTTATAAGCCACCCCTGAAGATGTGGGTGGGTAAGAAAAATTAACTCTCTTTTGCAGGGAATGGTCTCCAGCCGGAAATCAAAGGCGTCTGATGCTTATGCTGGGGACCTTAAACATCTTGTGGGACGCAAGATAAAATGTCCAAATGGACTTACTATGTATTTCGTCCCAGGATTCCTTGACAATCATCCTATTTATCCTAACCAAGATCTGAACTTTCATAATCCGCTTGTTCGTCAAATGTTTATGCTTCACAATACCCTTGGTGAAGCCTATCCCCCAAACTGTACTATAGGGTATGACACCAAAGGCTTCAGAATGGATTATAGATAGTGGATGCACTAACCACATGACTGGTGATTGAAGTCTTCTGATGGATTCAACCCTACGCCCATCGACAAAGTCACATCACATTTGACCTTTGGTAAAAGCAAGGTATTGGGTCTAGGTACAGTTGCAATCTCAAAGGATCAGCACATGGGTAAAGTGATGCTTGTTGAATCCCTTGGTTTCAACTTAATGTATGTCTCAGTGCTTTGTAATCTGAACATGATTGTGATATTTGGAAAATATCGTTGCCTTGTGCTTATGGAATCTAACAAATCTCTAGTCTTTGAAGGGTATCGAAAAGATGATCTGTACATGATAGATTTCTCAGCAGGACCACAGTTGGTCGTATGTCTTCTAGCAAAAGCTTTAGAGTGCTAGCTCTGGCATCGGAGTCTAGGACATGCTCGCATGAGGAACTTGTACACTCGCGAAGAAGAAGCATGACGTAGGCATCAAGGGCGTCAAGTTCAAGAAGGATCATCTATGTGGCGCTTGCGAAGCTGGAAAGATGACTAGGGCCAAGCATCCCTCAAAGACAATCATGACGGCATCACGTCCCTTCGAGCTGCTTCACATGGACTTATTCGGCCCTACCCACTACTCTACTCTTACTACCACTGGTTGTCTCTATGGCTTCGTCATTGTTGATGATTACTCAAGATATACATGGGTGCATATAATCCTCTACAAGAATGAAGTGCAGGATGTCTTCCGACGATTCGCCAATCGTGTCATGACGAACTATGGCATCAAGATCAAGCACATCAGAAGTGACAACAGCACAGAATTCAAGAACGCCAGGCTCGACACTTATCTTGATACATTGGGCATCACTCATGAGTTCTCAGCTCCTTACACACCTCAGCAGAATGGCCTCATGGAGCGCAAGAATAGAACCCTCATTGAGATGGCTCGGACGATGCTTGATGACTACAGACTCCAAGGAAGATCTAGCCTGAAGCCATTGATATTGCATGTCATGTCATCAACCATGTTTATCTACACAAGCTTCTAAAGAAGACATCATATGAGCTACTATGTAACATCCCAAATTTTCAATTTGGAATGTTATACATTAGATCATCATTGCATATCATATTTTATTGCATTTTGGTTGATCCTAGAAATTCTAAGCAACTCAAGGACCCGCAGAGAGAGTTGGGAATTTCATTATTTTTCATATTTGAGTTTTCTCAAATTTTGAAAAGAGGATCATTTGGTTTTAAATATTTTCTCTCTGAATATTTCATATAGGATAATAAAAGAGAGGGGATAAAATGACTTCCCCAAAATAAAGAAATATTGGCGGTTAAATATTAAAATCAAATAAGAAATTTATTCGGAGTTTTATCGCTATTTTATTTGAAGTAGGAAAAAAATGTGTTTTTCAAAATTGCATTAGAGGCCCAAATAAATGTTCACCTTGTCCTCTATATTTTTAGAGGACGGGGAAAATTTATTTCAGGATTTTTGGAGTCCGTTTAGTATTTCTTTTATTTGTTTTTCTACCCGTCAGAATTATTTAAAAAATGAACCGACCTACCGGGCCGTGTCCGCCTGGGACACCGACCTGGCCGGCCCTTTAAGGGCCGAAGACCCGAGCAGAGCCACCGCCCCCACCGATCAGTAGCCTCGACCCATTGTCATTCTTTGCCGCCCGTCGGTGCTTTCGCCACGAGCCGCTTGCCGACACTTCCGCCACATAGCCGCCCGCCACCCCATCCCGCCGCCCACCGCACCGCCAGCTTCCTTGCCGCCGCCCGACCCCCGCCACGACAAGGTAGTCGCTGCCGCCGCCGCCGGTTTTCGTTAAAAACTGTCCGGGTTTTTTATAAAGCCTAGATTCTTTTTTTATAGATTGGTTTTATTTTTTCCCGGTTTAGTTAAATAGCGGACGTTCGTCCGTACGTTCATTTTAACGAACGGAGTTCACCCATTAGCCGCAGATAGCGAACGTTCGTTCGTTAGCCTGTTCATCAGTTTTTATTTTTCCAGGGTTTTTCCGCGATTATTTTCAATCGCGATTTCTGCCCTGATCTTCGTTTTAGTTTATCTTTTTGCTCGTTTATCGGAATCAAGCGATTCAAGCGCCTAGATCTTCGTATCGAAGACCTCTTTCTGTTTAACCAACTTGAACAAGATTTTGGTACTCTAAATTTGACTTTAATCCAGATTAGTAAACGGATCTTGTTTCTTTCGTAGTTTGAGTTCAGTTGCTCCGTTTGATTTGATTCTTTTTGCAAACCGGAGTTCTTTAGGTGAACTTTCTGGTTAGATCTCTTATTTGAGTTTTACCCATGCTTCTAGTTGAGTGCTTATTGTATGTTATTGTTTGTTTGCGATAGAGTACCCGGAGTGTGAAGCGTGCTACTACGAGTCTCTAGGTTTTGCGGATCATCAGCAAGGCAAGTAACACTTTGATCTCTTTACTACCCAGTTTTTATGCATTAGTTCAACCCTCAAACAATTGCATGGTTAGGATATGATTAACATGTTGGTTTTGGGTAGTAGATGAGGTAGAACCTATTTGTGACGCCCCGAGACCGATGTGCCAGTTGTCCTCCAGTTATTCACTGTTGTTGCTTTGTCATTCGCTTGCGTGTTGCATCTTGCCATGTCATCATCCGCATTGCATCATCATGTTTTCAAACTTGCATCCGTCCCGGTCTCTTAGTTCTCTCCGTTGTCCGTTCTGAGACCAACCACACTTGCATCGCTTCGTGGCACGTCCAATTATTATTTTATAAGTGGCCGGAAAATGTTCTCGGAATGGGATGAGAGTTGACGGTGGTCTTATTATAGTGTAGATAGACCGCTGTCAAGTTTTATCGCATTCGGAGTTCGTCGATAGCCCAACCGTTAAACTATAGCGGCAAGATAGCCGGTCTAACGTCGGACGCTTTCGGTCTCCTAAAACCGTGTCGGGCTGCATCTCTCCCTCTTCTCTCGCACCAACCCGCTCTTCACAATCCGCCAGCCAATCTAACCCCTCTCGTCACCAGCCCTCGTCCCTCGTCAGCGTCCAAAAGTTGTCCCGGACTCGAACCGGTTTGTCGCTACCGTTGGGTCCTGAACATCCCCCAACATCCCGAAAACATCCCCGTTTTCTTATTTGGACTCCCTAGCCTATTTTTCTCGACCGTCCGATTTTTATCGTGTGACCCAAAACTTCCCTCTTTCTCCATATATATAGACCCTAGTCTATTTGAGACCAAACCCTAGAAACTAGGATCCGTCCCATCCATCCCATCCCCACGCCGCCACTCTCCTTGTTATCGCGTCGAACCAACCAAAGGCCCTCCTCGTTTTTTCCCCGATCCAATCAAATCCATCCAGCCCGGTTGCCTCCTCCTTCCTCGCTTGAACCCGAGGTCCCAGCCAGCTGCTCCTCTCTCGCCAAGAATAAATAAGCGCAGCCGAGGAGCCCGTGACGCACCCGCCTCCCTTCCCCAAAGAAGAAGTCGCGCCGCCGTGCTGCTCAGGCCGCCTCCACCTCCGCTTCCCGCTCCTCCCGCTGCGATCGACCTCGACCGTTCTGCTGCGATCGCCGCCCGGCCGCAGCGCCTCCGCCTCGGCCTCGTCCCTCCGCCTGGCGCCACTGCCGGTCGCGCCGCCCTCCGCCATCGCTCTCTATCTCTCCTCTCGCCGCCTCGATCTCTCTCCCCTCCCACTCTGCAGGCTTCGCGGCGCCATTCGAAGGAGCTGCCATCCTCGACTTGGATCCGCAGAGCTCGTCTTCGCCTCGGATCGAGACGATCCCACCACCTCCGCCTGCTTCCCGACCGGCGCCATCTGCAGCTGCGCCAAGCCCGCGCCACAGCATCCTCTGCTTCCGCCTTTCGCTGCGACCTCGATCGCGAGCCTCAGATCGACTGTGGTCATCGCTCCCGAAGCGTTGACGCGCCTCGTTCGATCCTTGGCCAACAGGATTTAGGCGCTGGGCTAGCGGCCTCTGTGCCCAGCCAAGCCCCTCAGCAGGGCCTCCCTAGTGTCGGCCGGCCACCACTCCACCGAACGGGCCAAGGCCCAAGGGTGAGCAGCCCCATCCCCTCCTCAGCTCTCATGGGCCAGCTAGATTCGCCCATAGTGTTTTTTTTCCCTCATGCTACGATTTTAGCATTATCCAAAGGTGAATTACTTGCTTTTGAAAACCCCTAAACTTCATGCATATAATAACTAATTAATCGGTGCATCGGATTAAAACAAACTTTATATGTAAAATGCTTAGAATTTCATCTAGTTTCATAATATGCCATTTTCATCCATGTTTGAAATGTTTTAAATGCTGTTTGTGTTAATTTGCATATATGCCATGCTAAAATGATTTATTTCATAACTAAATAACCGTAGCTCGGATTTAAATGTTCTTTATATGTAAATGGGGTGGAAAAATGCCTAGATTAACATGGTGCACTCATCTTGCATGTTTAACAACTCTAAAATTGTGTTTAGGGCAGAACAGTACCGAATCCATAATTTGCATATGGGGATTTTCCGGAATTGTTGTTTGTTCTTCCGGCCTCATTTAAACTTGCCTAGTTAGGTAGTTTTGTTTTGCTTCACCCCTTGCCATGTTAATCAACATTTAATATTGTTGGGTACATAACGAGATCAAACTAAATAATTGCATGTGGTGTTCCGTCAATATGCAACTCGTTGCATATTGAGCTCCACTTAATTTGTAGTGTTGTTTGTTGCACTTTGCCATGCCATGCCATGCCTCATTAAACCGGACATGCATCATACTTGGTTGTGCATCATGCCATGTTTATGCGATGGTTGTTTACTATATTGTTTGCTTCTTTCCGGTTTGCTTCTCTCGTTAGCTTCGGTTTCATTCCGGAGTCGTGAGGATTCGTTCGTGTACGTTTGGTTCGGCTTCATCCGTTCATCTTCTTCATGGACTCGTTCTTCTTCCTTGCGGGATTTCAGGCAAGATGACCGCTACCTTGGATCTCACTACTATCATTGCTATGCTAGTTGCCTCGTTCTTTCGCTATGCTGCGCTACCTACTACCTGTTTGTCCAGCCATCCCAAATTGCCATGAACCTCTAACCTTTGACACCATTCCTAGCAAACCGTTGTTTGGCTATGTTACCGCTTTTGCTCAGCCCCTCTTATAGCGTTGCTAGTTGCAGGTGAAGTTGAAGATTGCTCCATGGTGGACAGGGTTTTGTTGGGATATCACAATATCTCTTATATTATTAATGCATCTATATACTTGGTAAAGGGTGGAAGGCTCGGCCTTATGCAGTGTTTTGTTCCACTTTGCCGCCCTAGTTTCCGTCATACCGGTGTTATGTTCCCAGATTTTGCGTCCTTACGCGGTCGGGTGATTTATGGGACCCCTTGACAGTTCGCTTTGAATAAAACTTGTCCAAAGAAGGCCCAACATTGCCTTTTACCATTTGCCTCACCACCACCTACTTTTCCTTGGGAGTAATTAACCCAAGGGTCATATTTATTATAGCCCCCTCCCGGGCCGTGCTTGTCTAAGTGTTGGTCCGAACCGAGTAGATCATGGGGCCCCTCGGGCAACTCGAGGTCTGGTTTTACTCGTAGGATGTCTCATCCAAGTGTTGCCACGAGAACGAGATATGTGCAGCTCCTATCGGGATTGTCGGCAATCGGGCGGCTTTGCTGGTCTTGTTTTACCATTGTCGAAATGTCTTGATGTACCGGATACCGAGTCGATCGGAGTGTCTCGGTGTAGGTCTATTCCTTCGATGATCGCGAGAGCTTGTCATGGGCTAAGTTGGGACACCCCGCAGGTTTAAACTTTCGAGAGCCGTGCCCGCTGTTATGTGGCGATGGGAATTTGTTAATGTCCGGTTGTAGACAACTTGAAACTTGATCCGAATTAAAACGCATCAACCGAGTGTGTAGCCGTGATGGTCTCTTCTCGGCGGAGTCCGGAAGTGAACACGGTTTCGTGTTATGATTGGCGTAAGTAGGTGTTCGGATCACCTCTTGATCATTGCTAGTTGACGACCGTTCCGCTTGTTCTCTTCTCGCTCTCATTTGCGTATGTTAGCCACCATATCATGCTTAGTCGCTGCGCAACCTCACCACTTTACCCCTTCCTTTCCCATTAAGCTTTGCTAGTCTTGATACCCATGGTAATGGGATTGTTGAGTCCTTGTGGCTCACGGATACTTCAAAACCAGTTTGCGGTGCCTATGTTATCGGCGGTGTGACGAATCAAGCTCAAGGAGGAGCTCGATGAAGATCTTGCCCTTTGTGTTGTTTCGTTCTAGTTGATCAAGAGTGGAGCCCAGTTGGGGTCGATCGGGACCTTTATGTCGATTTGGGGTTCTTCTTTTATTTTGGTTCCGTAGTCGGACCTTGATTGTATCTGGATGATGTAATGCTTTATTCATGTAATTGTGTGAAGTGGCGATTGTAAGCCAACTATGTATCTCTTTCCCTTATGTATTACATGGGTTGTGTGAAGATTACCTCACTTGCGACATTGCTTTCAATGCGGTTATGCCTCTAAGTCGTGCTTCGACACGTGGGAGATATAGCCGCATCGAGGGTGTTACAAGTTGGTAATCAGAGCCTTCCCCGACCTTAGGAGCCCCACTGCTTGATCGTTTTTAGCGGCCGAGTTGTGTCTAGAAAAATGTTTTGAGTCATTTAGGAATTATATATCGGAGAGTAGGATTCTTTTTACTCCCCAGTCCCTTCGACCTTCTGGTGAGGTATCCTGACGTAGAGTTTTGACTCTTCTCTTCTTAAATTTCACTAAAAAAAATTTTAGGATCACGCGGGTATCTTGGAATCGTTCCGATATTCTTATGACGAGAACATTGTTCTTGGTGCCTCCTGACATTTAGGGGTTGTGGCAGTGTCCCGGGGAGTTGAGCTCCGAGGTGTTGTCGTCATAATTTTATCGTTGCAGTTCTGGAATACCTGAGTTTAGTACGCCGACATCGAAAATCTCTTTGATGCAAGGTCAAAAAAAAATCTCTTTTATGCAGTTTTTGGTGAGATAACCCCGCTAACCCAATCTCGAGGTGAGTACGGAGTATTGCCATGACTTCGTATAATGATGCTTTTCAAGGTTGAGGTAGACGATTTCGAAGGTTTCTTGGTTATGTGTTGACGGATGGATACAAATTGGATGTAGGGATTGTTAGTTTGGGTGAGATATATTGCTCCCTGTATCCCCAACACAGATTGCATAACCGTAAAGTTTCGGGAGTTTCATAGGTGGGAATTCAAGTAGCTCTTAGGATATCTTTCCGACGGATGTATGATATGAAATTGGGGTTCGACGTCTAGTGGTCCGCCTATTCACGGTTGGTTTTACATGGTCTCGTTGTGTCTTAAAGAGTCCTTGGCTATGCCGACTGGGGGCGCTTCAGATGTCATGTGCACTGCCTTGTACATGATGGTGTTGCACGATTGAGCCCGTGTAGGCCCCACCACGAAAACTTCTGACGAAATCTCTATCATATGTTTGTTCCGCTTATTCGCAAGCCAAATCCTTTGTTTTGTTTTATTTGTGGTATTCGAGTTGCTTCAAGTCAAATGTTGAATCCATACCTTTCCTAAACGGTGTTCTCATATTGCTATGTGAATACTAATCCTTTTTGATCATTGGGGTTGTCATGTTAATTCTTTTCCAACCGGTGCGTTTCTCTTCGAGATGATCCCATCATTCTCCCCATCCGCAAGATAAATTCTAAGTTTTCTCAACGGTGTTTGTTTCGTTCGTCCCAAGTTGCCTTTGTTTTCCCGCCCTCCCACCCTTTTTCTTCAAGGACATAGTTTTCTTAATCAAGTATCCATTTATTCATGTGAAGTCTCTTCATTCTTTTCAATCAATGTTCTTATCCGGTGATTTCCCATGAAGATGCTCAACAGTTTCAAGTTCATCATCCTTCATAATTTTTCTTCTTTTCCGGTGGATCCAACTCAAGCTTTCGGTGTTGATCATATATCTTCCTTTTGTTTCACATATTTTCCCATGTGAATTTCTTATGCAAGTCTCTCTTATTCACCTATCCTAGTTCATATCCGGAGTGTTGAAGATATCTCAGAAGACTTGTGTTTCCATTCTCAATCCGGTCAAGATATTTCGAGATTGTTATCTCATTCAAGCCATTTTATTCAACCGGTGCAATCTCTCTTTAAAATCTTTTCAATGGTGTTTCTTTTGAGTGGGCCCTAACCCACAGGTCTTTTTCCAGGATCTTACCTGACTCTTCTATTTTCCTAGAGCTATCCTAAATTCTTCTCCAAGTTTGACGTAAGAATGAGTTATCATCAGTCAAATGCTTTTCTCCAAGATCTTTGGAATTCTTTTCATAGTTGGCTCAACCTCTTCGCTTTTGATTCTTCCGGTGTGCCTCAATAATTCTCGGTGGTGTTTCTCGTCATCATTCTCATCATTTGAAGATCGAAGAAGAGTTTCTCTTTAATCTTGCTATATTCTCTTCAAGATTCATGGTTCTAGTTTGATGCCATCCTCTCATAACTGTTTTCGATTGTGAGAATTCTTTTCACCCATCCGGAGCATTTCATGAGTTGTTTCCATTTCTTTCCTCCGAAGGCCATCATTTCTGAATACTACTCATTCTCAGCTTTCAGCTCTCGATCTTGAATTCTTACCGGTGAATCGTTCAAATATCCTCTGATCAGTTCATGTTCTCTTCATTCTCATGTATCTAAATCCCCTCAAGTATCTTCATTCATTTTCCAATTCTTCCGGTGAATTGTGCCTTTGCTACTCTCTTTTTCAATTCTTGCGGTGGTTCTTTCAAGATCTCTCTTCCTTGTTCATCATATCAATATTTGTTGTTTCCAAATCCCACCGGTGGTTCCATCAATACCTTCTCAAGCTTGCGCCATATCTATCTTAATCCTTTCTACGAGAATAAGTGGCATGCCAAATCCATTGTGGGTCATCAATTTAATTGGTGAAGGATAGGCATAACGTAATTCTTATTATTGTTTCATCCAAGTGATTAATTCCTTCTTTCGGAGTTTATTCATGATGAATCAATTCTCGGTTTCATTTGTTTCATCTTCTCTTTTTCCCGGAGTTCCAAGCTCTAATTATCACGGAGATCCATCTAAATCATTGCAAGGATTCACCTTGTGTTTTCAACTTCTCTTTCTTTTCATCATCCTTTTATTACCGGAGTTCTTCATGGAGGCTCTACATGACGGTTCGTCAAGGATTTTTTTTCACTCTTCAATTGTTCTTCAAGATTTTCTCTTGAAGTTATGATCCGCCGAGCTATACTCTAAAATAAACATGGTGCTCAACACATGTTTTTCCTGAGGAGCTCAAGTATTCTTCATCTTGCATTCCAAAGTGCAATTCTTTCTACCTTATCTTCTGAGGTGGTGTTAGGTCATTCTTGATAACTTTCCCTTCGCGTTTCATGATTCACAAGTTTTCAAGAGTGACATACTTAAATCCATCATTTTCTCTTGTTCAAGAGATCTTTTCAACCGTCAATCTCTTCATTGGAGTTATCTTGGTATAGATTTCACCTAAAGCCTTCCCTAAGGAATGTTGCTATTTGTGGTGCTTATCAATGATCCAAGTTTTTCTCCTATCCTCTCGGCGAAAGCAATTTTCATCTCTTCGTTGATCTCAAGCAAGCAATTGTTTCCATCAATGGCCGGTTGTCACCTCATCATTTTGAGTTGTGTTCCATAAGCCCACAACAAGCTTGTGCTTCTCGTTGTTGATTTTCCAACAACTCCGTTCGAATCTTCTTTGCAAGGATGCTTTCCAAGTTCACTTGTGGCAAAAGTTGTCATTTTCTTCTCCGTCCCTTTATCCCAATGATCTATCTTCTATTCTTTCGTTACGGAGGCATTGTGATGTTGCTCTCTTCGACCCATCATCTTGTTTTGTCAGGATCATGTAATTTTCCTTGCTTATCCGTTTAGCCGGAGTGTCGTGTTTCATTCGAGTTCGCTCATCTTATCAAGTTTTAACTCCCTTCTCAACCGGAGTGCGGTTTGTAATGTTTCTTACCTCTTGTGCCATTCTTTCAATTCCGGAGGCAGTATGTTGTTGATTTCATCATGTATCCTCTCATCTTGTCAAGTTCATGTTCAATTCCTTCCATTTACAGTCGGAGTGCTGCCCAAATTATTTCAATCTTCTTCCTCTCTCATCTTGTTTTAACCGGAGTGGTTTCAAATTCTATCTAGTCCATTAAACTCTTGATTCATGTATTTGCAACCTTCAAGCTCTCGTAATGTTCCTTCTTCCTCTTTTCTAACGGATTGTTTGCAACTCGTTCATCTCTGTTATACTCTTTCTTTTAAATTGCTCAACCTCTCAAGGTTCATGGTTTCACTCGTTGGTCAAAGAAGCAACTTAGTTTTACCTCTTCTCTTTCTCTTCCGTTTTCCCTCCGGTGCCATCCTAGATCTCGGGACGAGATCCTCTCGTAGTTGTGGAGTGTTGTGACGCCCCGAGACCGATGTGCCAGTTGTCCTCCAGTTATTCGCTGTTGTTGCTTTGTCATTCGCTTGCGTGTTGCATCTTGCCATGTCATCATCCGCATTGCATCATCATGTTTTCAAACTTGCATCCGTCCCGGTCTCTTAGTTCTCTCCGTTGTCCGTTATGAGACCAACCACACTTGCACGCGCCCGTGGCACGTCCGAATTATTATTTTATAAGTGGCCGGAAAATGTTCTCGGAATGGGATGAGAGTTGACGTGTGGTCTTATTATAGTGTAGATAGACCGCCTGTCAAGTTTTATCGCATTCGGAGTTCGTCTGATAGCCCAACCGTTAAACTATAGCGGCAGTATAGCCGGTCTAACGTCGGACGTTTTCGGTCTCCGGAAACCGTGCCGGGCTGCATCTCTCCCCTCTTCTCTCAGACCAACCCGCTCTTCACAATCCGCCAGGCCAATCTAACCCCTCTTGTCAGCCCGCAGCCCTCCTCGCGCGCGTCCGAAAGTTGTCCCGGACTCGAACCGGTTTGTCGCTACCGTTGGGTCCGGAACATCCCCCAACATCCCGAAAACATCCCCGTTTTCTTATTTGGACTCCCTAGCCTATTTTTCTCGACCGTCCGATTTTTATCGTGTGACCCAAAACTTCCCTCTTTCTCCATATATATAGACCCTAGTCTATTTGAGACCAAACCCTAGAAACTAGGATCTGTCCCATCCATCCCATCCCCACGCCACCGCCACTCTCCTTGTTATCAGCGTCGAACCAACCAGCGCCCTCCTCATTTTTTTCCCCGATCCAATCAAATCCATCCAGCCCGAAGCTGCCTCCTCCTTCCTCGCGTTTGAACCCGAGGTCCCAGCGCCGTGCTCCTCTCTCGCCAGCAGAATAGCCAAGAGCCCCATCGAGGAGCTCCCTTCCGCCACGCACTCGCCCCTTCCGCCAAGCCGCCTCCGCCTCCGCTTCCCGCTCCTCCCGCCTCGTCGACCTCCGCTTTCTCCCGCGATCGCCGCCCGCCCGCCGCCGCCACGCCTCCGCCTCGGCCTAGTCCTCCGCCTAAAGCGCCTGCCAGTCGCGCCGCCCTACGCCATCGCTCTCTATCTCTCCTCGCCGCCTCACGATCTCTCTCCTCCCACTCTGCAGGCTTCGCGGCGCCGCTCGAAGGAGCTGCCATCCTCGACTTGGATCCGCGGAGCTCGTCTTCAGCCTCGGATCTGGACGATCCCACCACCTCCGCCTGCTTCCCGACCGGCGCCATCTGCAAGCAAGCGCTTAAGCCCGCGCCACATCTCTGCTTCCGCTTCTCGCTGCGACCTCGGTCGCGAGCTCAGATCGATCGGGTCACCGCTCTGGAGCGCTGACCACGCCTGCTCGATCCCGCCAACAGGACGGCGCTGGGCAGCTGCCTCGCCTGGCCATGGCGCCCCTCGCGTGGGCCTCCTAGCGCCGACCACCACCTCCACCGAACGGGCCAAGGCCCAAGGGTGAGCAGCCCCATCCCTCAGGCTCATTGGGCCAGCTAGATTCGGCCCATAGTGTTTTTTTTCCTACTGCTACGATTTTAGCATTATCCAGTGAATTACTGTTTTATAGAAAACCCCCTAAACTTCATGCATATAATAACTAATTAACGGTGCATCGGATTAAAACAAACTTTATATGTAAAATGCTTAGAATTTCATCTAGTTTCATAATATGCCATTTTCATCCATGTTTGAAATGTTTTAAATGCTGTTTGTGTTAATTTGCATATATGCCATGCTAAAATGATTTATTTCATAACTAAATAACCGTAGCTCGGATTTAAATGTTCTTTATATGTAAATGGGGTGGAAAAATGCCTAGATTAACATGGTGCACTCATCTTGCATGTTTAACAACTCTAAAATTGTGTTTACGGCAAAACAGTACTGAATCCATAATTTGCATATGGGGATTTTCCGGAATTGTTGTTTGTTCTTCCGGCCTCATTTAAACTTGCCTAGTTAGGTAGTTTTGTTTTGCTTCACCCCTTGCCATGTTAATCAACATTTAATATTGTTGGGTACATAACGAGATCAAACTAAATAATTGCATGTGGTGTTCCGTCAATATGCAACTCATTGCATATTGAGCTCCACTTAATTTGTAGTGTTGTTTGTTGCACTTTGCCATGCCATGCCATGCCTCATTAAACCGGACATGCATCATACTTGGTTGTGCATCATGCCATGTTTATGCGATGGTTGTTTACTATATTGTTTGCTTCTTTCCGGTTTGCTTCTCTTGTTAGCTTCGGTTTCGTTCCGGAGTCGTGAGGATTCGTTCGTGTACGTTTGGTTCGGCTTCATCCGTTCATCTTCTTCATGGACTCATTCTTCTTCCTTGCGGGATTTCAGGCAAGATGACCGCTACCTTGGATCTCACTACTATCATTGCTATGCTAGTTGCCTCGTTCTTTCGCTATGCTGCGCTACCTACTACCTGTTTGTCCAGCCATCCCAAATTGCCATGAACCTCTAACCTTTGACACCATTCCTAGCAAACCGTTGTTTGGCTATGTTACCGCTTTTGCTCAGCCCTCTTATAGCGTTGCTAGTTGCGAGTGAAGTTGAAGATTGCTCCATGGTAGACGGGGTTTTGTTGGGATATCACAATATCTCTTATATTATTAATGCATCTATATACTTGGTAAAGGGTGGAAGGCTCGGCCTTATGCCCGTGTTTTGTTCCACTCTTGCCGCCTCTAGTTTCCGTCATACCGTGTTATGTTCCCGGATTTTGCGTCCCTTACGCTGTCGGGTGATTTATGGGACCCCCTTGACAGTTCGCTTTGAATAAAACTTGTCCAAAGAAGGCCCAACATTGCCTTTTACCATTTGCCTCACCACCACCTACTTTTCCCTTGGGAGTAATTAACCCAAGGGTCATCTTTATTATAGCCCCCCGCGGTGCTTGTCTAAGTGTTGGTCCGAACCGAGTAGATCTGCGGGGCCCCTCGGGCAACTCGAGGTCTGATTTTACTCGTAGGATGTCTCATCCGTGTTGCCTCGAGAACGAGATATGTGCAGCTCCTATCGGGATTGTCGGCGATCGGGCGGCTTTGCTGGTCTTGTTTTACCATTGTCGAAATGTCTTGATGTACCGGATACCGAGTCCGATCGGAGTGTCTTGGGTGAAGGTCTATTCCTTCGATGATCGTGAGAGCTTGTCATGGGCTAAGTTGGGACACCCTGCAGGTTTAAACTTTCGAGAGCCGTGCCAAGGTTATGTGGCGATGGGAATTTGTTAATGTCCGGTTGTAGACAACTTGACACTTGATCCGAATTAAAACGCATCAACCGAGTGTGTAGTCGTGATGGTCTCTTCTCGGCGGAGTCCGGAAGTGAACACGGTTTCGTGTTATGATTGACGTAAGTAGGTGTTCGTGATCACCTCTTGATCATTGCTAGTTGACGACCGCTCCGCTTGTTCTCTTCTCGCTCTCATTTGCGTATGTTAGCCACCATATCATGCTTAGTCGCTGCTGCAACCTCACCACTTTACCCCTTCCTTTCCCATTAAGCTTTGCTAGTCTTGATACCCATGGTAATGGGATTGTTGAGTCCTTGTGGCTCACCAGATACTTCAAAACCAGTTTGCGGTGCCTATGTTACCGAAAGCAGGTGACGCAATCAAGCTCAAGGAGGAGCTCGATGAAGATCTTGCCCTTTGTGTTGTTTCGCTTCTAGTTGATCAAGAGTGGAGCCCAGTTAGGGTCGATCGGGGACCTTTTGTCGCATTTGGGGTTCTTCTTTTATTTTGGTTCCGTAGTCGGACCTTGATTGTATCTGGATGATGTAATGCTTTATTCATGTAATTGTGTGAAGTGGCGATTGTAAGCCAACTATGTATCTCTTTCCCTTATGTATTACATGGGTTGTGTGAAGATTACCTCACTTGCGACATTGCTTTCAATGCGGTTATGCCTCTAAGTCGTGCTTCGACACGTGGGAGATATAGCCGCATCGAGGGTGTTACACTATTGTCCTGTTTATTATCAAACCTTTTGGAGTTACTTTTTACATAATGCTTATATTGCTATGCTATGCTCGTAGACGTGGTTTGGGTGAGTGTATCCATGACAGATGTGAGTATTGTTAATTAATGGTTAAATTAAGGTGGCTACTTAAATACACATCTGGGTGGATTGCTTGAGGCACCCTGGAGTACCCATTGGTTGTCAGGGCACCTGGAGAATCCAGTGTTGTCCTAGGATATCCCGGAGTACCCGTGTGATCATCCTATGGTCCGCCACCTAGGCTCAAAGGGATGATAAGGTTATTCATGCTAGAAACTTCCGTCCGCAGCCGCAAGCCAATATGGGCTCTGGCATAGTTAAGTAAGTTGCGTGAAGCTCTTGAAGAGGTAAACTAGCAGATGTAGTGGGTTGTAGGTGGTACTGTCTACCCAGAGTAGAGAGTTAACGCTTCAGAAAGACTATGTCTCGAATCTCTGACCATGGATGTGTTCGAGTCTTGTGGGGAAAAGTGCGCAAACCTCTGCAGTGTATAAACTAATCATGGTTAGCCGTGTCCCCGGTTATGGACATCTTGAGTATCTAGTTCTTGGATTATCATGTTGATCTCATCACTCTAAATTTATTTGATTGGGTTTAATGATGATGTTTAATTTCCTTTGTTATAGGGAAAAATTGGCTTTATGCAAACTGTAACCATAGAGCTTTCCACCAGCCATATATGCATGTAGTGATAGCAATTATTCTATTCATTACTCTTTGTGTTACTTTGCCAGCATAGTCCATGTGCTGACCCGTTTCGGGCTGCAACATTTCATATTGCAGACATTTCAGACAACGAGTGAGGTGCCATAGGTCGTTGTCTTTCACTCAGCAATGCAGTTGGAGTTGATGGACTCGCTTTATCTTCCAAGCCTTTCGCTGTTATCGTTTTTAGATGGCCTTAAGCCATATTATTGTAATAAGTTCTCTTTTGAGACATTCAATGTAATAAGTGTGTGGTTGAAACTCTGTTATAAATCCTCAAGTACTATGCGTGTCAGCATTATCGATCCAGGGATGACACTAATGCACAAAGACTAGACTGTTTGAGGTCTGGTCGCTACAAGATGGTATGAGAGTACATGCTGACTGTACTACACGACCACTAAGGTTAAACCATAGGTCACTCTTCTCTTCTCATTTCTGACTCCTCTCCCTTTTCTACTCTATAGGATGGCGAATGCAAGGAACAAGTTTACACAACCGGATGAAGATAAACCTTTTGGACGACACTTGAAGGAAGTTACTAGGTACCTGAACATCGGAATACCAAGCTTCACCGGGACCTACATCGCCACTTTTCCAGAAGAGGAGCGTTGGATAATTCGAGTTCAAGTTCCAGGAAGGACGTTCATGCCAGTCACTGAGCCCATAGAATTTTCCTTTGATGCACCAACCTGGAGTCTAGGAAAGAGCATGGCAGCCCACATCACCATGGGACGCATTGGAGAAGTTTACCACAAAGATCTCAAGGATACTATCTACCAGATTTGTGAGCGCAGAGATGAGCAATGGGAGATGATCAGCACTAGGAGGGATAGGTCCATTGCAACTTTCATCCAGGAGTTAAACCAACACATTCGACGCTAGGAGAACCAGATGTGCGCAGGCATGATAGATCTGAAGAAGGCAATGACTAGGATCACAGAGCTGGAGGAAGAGCTCAAGTATACACATGATGGATACGAGGAGGAGATGACGATACTCGTGGACAAGAATGACGACCTAACAAGGAAGCTAGGAGTATTCATGGGAGACCCCGCGCCAGGAGGAGAAGATGACAATTCCACTTGTCCGGAGAACTACATCATCATTGACGACACTGACTCAGACCCTGATGATAGTCATGACGACTATGTTGATGAAGCTGGAGAAGATATCATGGAGTCTTCCACCGATTAAACTTCTAGTCGACCACCATATCAGTAGTAGTATTTCCCCATGTATATAGTATAGTTCGAGCACTTTTGTAATGATAGTTAGACCGATTGTATGCCCTTGTTTGAATTGATTGAAGTGATATGCTTGTGTTTGCCTCATGTGCATATGGGTAGTGTTTTCCCTTTAGACCTCATTCTATTCTATTTTCTCATCTTTTCTAAACCCATCAGATGCCTCCGAGACGTAACAATGGATTTGCTTTCCCGCCGGAGCTCAATCAGTTGATCCAGTAGCAGAATACCCTGATGCAACTACTAGTCCAGAATCAGAACCAGGGGAACAACAATGACAACAACCCACCACCACCACCTGTTGATCACTTAGGCTGTTTTCTAAGGCTAAATTCGCCGGTGTTCTCCAGTAGCACCGAGCCGATTGTTGCATATGATTGGATCCGCAAGATTGGAAGGGAGTTGACCACTGCAGGATGCACAGATGCAGAGAGAGTGTGTTTTGCCGCACATCAGCTTGATGGACCCGCAGCATCATGGTGGGAAAATTTCACAACCACTTACCCCATCGACACTGTCACATGGGACCAGTTCCAGCAGGCTTTTTGCACTGCCCATGTTTCAGCAGGAGCTATGGCCATGAAGAAGTGCGAGTTTCGCAACTTGTGCCAAGGAGGACGCACTTTGGGCCAGTATGTGGATGATTTTAGTAAGTTAGCGTGTTATGCCCCGAATGACGTCTCTACAGATGTCGCTAAGCAGGAGAAATTTCTGGAAGGACTGAATGATGAGCTGAGCATGCAGTTGATGGTGGCAACCTTCAACAACTACCAGGAGTTGGTAGATAGAGCTCTCATGATTGAAGGGAAGCAGCAGCAGATTGACAACCGCAAGAGGAAGTATGGACAAGGGAAGTACAATTCAGGAGTCCAGCAGAGGCCTCGTTTTACCCCGAACTCGGGGGGACACATTCACCATAACCATGGAGGTCACAATTCCAATGGAGGAAGTTCGCATAACCATAGTGGCCCCACAAATGGGAATGGGAATGGAGGAAGCAACGTCCAGAACCGTTCCAACCCAGCAACACCCGCCAAGAAGGATCTAAGTCACATTACTTGTTTCAAGTGCGGGAAGAATGGACATTACGCCACAGAGTGGTCTAAAGCGAAGAATGGAAATGGCAATGGAAGCTCTGGGAAGAAGCCCAACCCTTTCAACATGGGACAAGTGAACCACGTTAGTGTGGAGGAGGTTGAAGCGCAACCCGATGCAGTAATAGGTAAGTTTTTGGTTAATTCATTTACTGTAATCGTTCTTTTTTATACTGGTGCATCGCATTCATACATATCAAGGGGATTTGTGGATAAGTTTAACCTGCCAACCCAAGCTCTTAGGTCACCCATGTTAGTAACCTCGCCAGGAGCAGAGTATATGGCTAGCCTATGGTGTGATCGGTTACCATTAAGCATTGGTAACTACATGTTCCCCTCAGACCTAATAGTATTGGAGTCACAAGGACTGGATATAATATTAAGCATGGATTGGTTATCAAAGTATGGAGGGAACATCGACTGCGCCAGAAGTCAATTTTGCTCACCACCCCAGAAGGAAGAAGGATTAAGTATGTATCCCGGCATGTGCCGAAGAGGACTCAAGTGAAATCCTTATCAGGAGTTGTACAGGAAGAAGTACCAGTGGTGAAGGATTTCCCTGATGTATTTCTAGAAGAGTTGCCAGGCATGCCACCGGATAGAGACATTGAGTTTTTGATTGTGCTTTTGCCAGGCACAGGGCCAATATCTAAGAGACCGTATCGGATGCCCACAAGGGATTTGGAAGAAATTAAGAAGCAAATTAAGGAGTTACTAGATAAAGGCTATATTCGCCCAAGCTCATCACCTTGGGGATCACCAGTGCTTCTAGTGGAGAAGAAGGATGGATCGTTGAGGATGGTTCTTGAGCATCGAGGATTGAACGAAGTGACGATCAAGAACAAGTACCCACTGCCGATGATCAATGATTTATTTGACCAGTTGCAAGGAGATAAAGTATTTTCCAAGATCGATCTGCGATCAGGATACCACCATCTAAAGATTCGAGAGCAGGATATACCTAAGACAGCTTTTACCACCAGGTACGGGCTATACGAGTATACCGTTATGTCATTTGGTCTGACTAACGCGCCTGCCTATTTCATGAACATGATGAACAAGGTGTTTACGGAGTTTTTGGATAAGTTCATCATGGTGTTCATTGATGATGTTCTGGTCTACTCGAAGAACGAAGTGGAGCATAAGGAGCATTTGCGTTTGGTACTTGGGAAGCTCAGAGAACATCAGTTATATGCCAAGTTCAGCAAGTGTGAGTTTTGGTTGAAGGAAGTTGGATTCCTCGGACATGTTATATCCGGAGAAGGAATAGCAGTAGACCCCACCAAGGTTGTCACTGTGACAAATTGGGAAGCACCCACGTCAGTTGGGGAGATCCGAAGTTTTCTTGGACTCGCAGGATATTACAGGAGGTTCATTGAGAATTTCTCGAGGATTGCAAAGCCCATGACGGAGTTGTTGAAGAAGTACACCAAGTTCAAATGGACTGAGGAATGTGAGGCCAGTTTTCAGGAGTTGAAGAAATGTTTGGTTACAACCCTAGTGTTGATTCTTCCAGGTTAACGCAAGGATTATCATGTGTATTGCGACGCTTCTCGTCGAGGACTTGGAGCAGTATTGATGCAAGAGGGAAGAGTTGTTTCATATGCCTCACGATAGCTTAAACCCCATGAGTTGAATTGTGCTACACATGATTTGGAGTTAGCAGCTGTAGTGCATGCGTTGAAGACATGGAGACATTTTCTCATCGGGAACTATTGTGAGGTGTACACGGATCGCAAGAGTTTGAAGTATATCTTCATGCAGAAGGAGTTGAACCTCAAGCAGAGGAGATGGTTGGAGCTCATCAAGGATTATGATATGAGGTTGCACTATCATCCCGGAAAGGCTAACGTAGTAGCCGATGTGTTGATTCGCAAGAGTCATGTCAATACACTCATGACCGGAGGATTACCCAAGGAGTTAGCAGAGGATCTTCACAAGCTATGTTTGGATATAGTTGCGAGAGGCTATGTAGCAGCGTTGGAAATTCAGTCTACCTTGATGAATAGGATCAGAGAAGCTCAGAAGACGGACAAAGAGATTGTCGAGATAAAGGAAAGGATGAGCAAAGGAAAGGCTAAAGGATTTCGTGAGGATGAGTACGATACCTTATGGTTTGAGGATCGCATATATGTGCCTAATGACCCTGAGATCAGGAAGTTGATTCTACAGGAGGCCCATGATTCGCCGTATTCGGTTCACCCAGGAAACACCAAGATGTATCTGGATTTGAAGGACATTTTCTGGTGGACCGGAATGAAGAAGGATATTGCTGAGTATGTAGCAGTTTGTGATGTATGTCAGAGAGTAAAGGCAGAGTATCAGAAGCCAGCAAGATTGTTACAACCATTGCCAATACCCGAATGGAAGACAAGCTAGGCATGGATTTTATCACGGGATTGCCCAGGACTCGTTCAGGCTATGACTCGATATGGGTTGTAGTCGATCGTTTGACGAAGGTAGCTCATTTCATCCCAGTAAAGACCACTTACACCAGTGCTAAGTTGGCAAAGATATACATGACCAGGATCGTATGTCTGCATGGAGTTCCAAGGACCATTGTATCAGATAGAGGAACCCAGTTTACCTCAAAGTTCTGGAATCGATTGCATGAGACTTTGGGTACCAGGCTAGAGTTCAAGATGACCTTTCATCCACGAGCATGATGGATGTACCAAGAGAGTCAATCAGATTCTGGAGGACATGTTGAGAGCTTGTGCGCTAGATTATGGATCTAGTTGGGACGACAATTTGCCATATGCAGAGTTCCATTACAATAACAGTCATCAAGCCAGTTTGAAGATGGCCCCTTTCGAAGCCTTGTACAGAAGGAGGTGCAGGACACCGTTGTTATGGGACGAAGTTGGAGACCGTCAGTTGTTTGGACCAGATTTGATCAACGAGTCTGAAGAGAAGGTTAAAGAGATTTGCGATAGACTCAAGGTAGCCCAGTCCAGGCAGAAGAGCTATGCAGATTCTAAACGCAAGGAGACAAGTCAGAGACAGAGTGTATCTTCGTGTGTCCCTAGTTCGAGGAGTTAAGCATTTTGGAGTTAAGAGAAAGTTAGCACCACGTTTTGTGGGACCATACAAAGTTTTGGAGCGTATGGGGGAAGTTGCTTAAAAGTTGGAATTGCCAGAAGGATTGTCAGGAGTTCACGATGTGTTTCACATTTCCCAGTTGAAGAAGTGCCACGCAGAGATGGCCGATATTCCTCTAAGAGATACAGTGTCACTGGAGGCGATTCAGTTGGATGGCGATTTGACCTACGAGGAGAAACCAGTGAAGATTCTCGAGGTTGCCAGCCGAGTCACACGCAGCAAGGTTATCAAGTTCTGCAAAGTTCAGTGGAGCCACCATACCGA
Organism: Aegilops speltoides; assembly: GCA_021437245.1. Lineage (NCBI taxonomy): Eukaryota > Viridiplantae > Streptophyta > Magnoliopsida > Poales > Poaceae > Aegilops > Aegilops speltoides. Next base: position 108,056,538 of record CM038145.1, read on the forward strand.
GGATGAAGCCACCTGGGAACGAGAGGAAGACCTATGGAAGGACCACCCGCACCTATTTTCTAGCCAACCCGAATCTCGAGGGCGAGATTCATCTTAAGGGGGTAGGTTTGTAACATCCCAAATTTTCAATTTGGAATGTTATACATTAGATCATCATTGCATATCATATTTTATTGCATTTTGGTTGATCCTACAAATTCTAAGCAACTCAAGGACCCGCGGAGAGAGTTGGAGATTTCGTTATTTTCATATTTGAGTTTTCTCAAATTTTGAAAAGAGGATCATTTGGTTTTAAACATTTTCTCTCTGAATATTTCATATAGGATAATAAAAGAGAGGGGATAAAATGACTACCCCAAAATAAAGAAATATTGGCAGTTATATATTAAAATCAAATAAGAATTTTATTCGGAGTTTTATCGCTATTTTATTTGAATTAGGGGAAAAATGCATTTTTCAAAATTGCAATAGAGGCCCAAATAAATGTTCACCATGTCCGCTATATTTTTAGAGGACGGGCAAAATTTATTTCTGGATTTTTGGAGTCAGTTTACTATTTATTTTATTTGTTTTTCTATGCGTCGGAATTATTTAAAAAAAACGAACCGACCTACCGGGCCGTGTCCGCCTGGGACACCGACCCGGCCGGCCCTTTAAAGGATGAAGGCCCGAGCCGAGCCAACCCCAAAAAACCCTAGCTGACCCGCCGCCGCCGCCGCCGCCACGCCGCCGCCGCTACTCATTGCCGCCGCCGAGTCGCTTCTTGCCGCCGCCGCCGCCCTCGCCGTCGCCCGAGGTCACCCCATCCCGCCGCCCCGCCACCAGATCCGCTCGCCTCCGCCACCGCCGACCCCGCCATCGATGAGGTAGTCGCTGCACCCGCCGCCGGTTTTCGTTAGAAAACCGTTCGATTTTTTAGAAACCCTAGATTTGTTTTTTATAGATTGGTTTAATTTTTTCCGGTTTAGTTAAATAGCAGATGTTCGTCCGTACGTTCGTTTTAACGAACGGAGGTCACCCGTTAGCCGAAGACAGCGAACGTTCGTTCGTTAGCCTGTTCGTTAGTTTTTCTTTTTCAAGGGTATTCACGCGATTATTTTCGATCGCCATTTCTGCCCTGATCTTCGTTTTAGTTTACCTTTTCGCTCGCTTATCGGAATCAGGTGATTCAAGTGCCTAGATCTTCATCTCGAAGCCCTCTTTCTGTTTAACCAACTTGAACAAGATTTTGGTACTGTAAAATTTTACTTTAGTCGAGATTATAAATGGATCTTGTTTCTTTTGTAGTTTGAGTTTCGTTGCTCCGTTTGATTTGATTCTTTTTGCAAACCGGAGTTCTTTAGTTGAACTTTCTGGTTAGATCTCTTATTTGAGTTTTACCCGTGCTTCTAGTTGAGTGCTTATTGTATGTTATTGTTTGTTTGCGATAGAGTACCCGGACTGTGAAGCGTGCTACTATGAGTCTCTAGGTTTCGCGGATCATCAGCAAGGCAAGTAACACTTTGATCATACCTCTTTACTACCCAGTTTTTATGCATTAGTTCAACCCTCAAACAATTGCATGGTTAGGATCTGATTAACATGTGGGTTTTGGGAAGTAGATGAGGTAGAACCCATTGTCCTGTTTATTATCAAACCTTTGGGAGTTACTTTTTACGTGATGCTTATATTGCTATGCTATGCTCGTAGACGTGGTTTGGGTGAGTGTATCCATGACAGATGTGAGTATTGTTAATTAATGGTTAAATCAAGGTTGCTACTTAAATACACATCTGGGTGGATTGCTTGATGCACCCTGGAGAACCCAGTGGTTGTCAGGGCACCTAGAGAATCCAGTGTTGTCCTAGCATATCCTGGAGTACCCGTGTGATGATCCTATGGTCCGCTACCCAGGCTCAAAGGGATCATAAGATTGTTCATGCTAGAAACTTCCGTGTGTAGCCACAAGTTAATATGGGCTCTGGCATAGTTAAGTAAGTTGCATGAACCTCTTGAAGAGGTAGACTAGCAGATGTAGTGGGTTGTAGGTGGTACTGTCTACCTAGAGTAGAGATTTAATGCTTCAGAAAGACTATGTCTTGAATCTCCGACCATGGATGTGTTCGAGTCTTGTGGGGAAAAGTGCGCAAACCTCTGCAGAGTGTATAAACTAATCATGGTTAGCCGTGTCCCCGGTTATGGACATCTTGAGTATCTGGTTCTTGGATTATCATGTTGAGCTCATCACTCTAAATTAATTTGATTGGGTTCAATGATGATGTTTAATTGGGATTGAGTTGGAGGAACCTTCTCAATGTTTGACAATCACCATGATAGTTAAATGAAATTTATTCCTTTGTTGTAGGAAAAAATTGGCTTTATGCAAAATCTGTAACCATAGAGCTTTCCACCAGCCATATATGCATGTAGTGATAGCAATTATTACATTCATTACTCAGGTGTTACTTTGCGGCATATTCCATGTCTTGACCGTTTGAACTGCAACGTTTCATGTTGCAGACTTTTCAGACGACGAGTAAGGTGCCATAGGTCGTTGTCTTTCACTCAGCTATGCCGTTGGAGTTGATGGACTCACTTTATCTTCCAACCCTTCTGCTGTTATCGTTTTTAGATGGCCTTAAGCCATATTATTGTAATAAGTTCTCTTTTGAGACATTCGATGTAATAAGTGTGTGATTGAAACTCTGTTATAAATCCTCAAGTACTGTGCGTGTCAGCATTACCGATCTAGGGATGACACTAATGCACAGAGACTAGACTGTTTGAGGTCTGGTCGGTACATACTAACTAGTAAGAAGCCAAACGTCAGTTACTTCAGAGTATTTGGTGCTAGGTGCTGGATCAAGGATCCACATCACACTTCAAAATTTGCACCGAAAGCACATGAAGGTTTTATTCTTGGATACAGAAAGGATTCGCACTCCTACAGAGTCTTCAACCTCTTTCACTATAAAGTGGTTGAAATTGTGGATGTGCGGTTTGATGAGACTAACGGCTCGCAAAGAGAGCACTTGCAAAATGTGCTAGATGAAGTCCCACCTAGTGAATCTATCAAGCTGATGGGTACTGGAGAAATCATACCTTCATAAGCTCAGGTTGAAGAAGAAATCATCATTGCACCAAATCAACCCGAAGACAATGCTCAACCTGAAGTCAATGCTGAAGCTGAAGACAATGATGTGCAAGAGCAAAATCTTCGTCCTGTTCATCCCCGTGTTGCAAATGAAGTACAGATTGAGAATATAATTGATAGCATCAATGCACCTGGTCCACTCACTCATTCTAGAGTAACGTAGCTAGCAAATTTTTGTGGGCACTTTGCATCTTCTCTATATCTGAACCCAAGAAAGTTGCTGAAGCCTTCATGGAACCTGAATGGATTCAAGCTATGCAAGAAGAGCTTCAACAGTCCGAGCTGAACAATGTATCGTTATTGGTCAAGCGTCCTGATCCTCGCAAGCACAATATCCTAGGCAACAAATGGATCTATCACAACAAAAAAGATGAACATGGTCAAGTTGTCAAAAACAAGGCTCGTCTTGTTGCTCAAGGTTACACTCAAGTAGAAGGGATTGACTTTGATGAAACATTCGCTCCCATGGCTAGGCGTGAAGCCATTCGCATACTGCTAGCCTAGGCCAACCATCACACAAATGGATGTGAAGAGTGCCTTTCTCAATGGCAAGATTGAATAAGAAGTGTATGTTGGACAACCACCTGGCTTTGAAGATCCAAAACATCCTGATATGGTATACAAGGTCAATAAGGCACTGTATGGCCTCAAGCAAGCTCCTCGCGCTTGGTATGACACACTCAAAGACTTCCTGAAGAGCAAAGGCTTCCAACCTGGTTCTATAGATCCTACACTCTTCACGAAGACATATGATGGTGAATTGTTTGTGTGCCAAATCTATGTGGATGACATTATCTTAGGCTGCACTGACAAGAGATACAGTGATGAGTTTGGGCACATGATGCAAGAGCAATATCAGATGTCCATGATGGGTGAGCTGAAATTTTTCCTCGGTGTTCAAATCCATCAGCAGAGCAACATCATCTTCATATCACAAGAAAAATACCTCAAAGATTGCCTAAAGAAGTTTGGAATGCAAGACTGCAAAGATACACGACGCCAGTGCCAACCAAAAGTCATCTGGGCCCCGAAGACAATGGTAAAGAGTTCGACCAAAAGGTATGCCGCTCCATGATTGGTTCTTTACTATATTTATGTGCATCTAGGCCAGATATAATGCTTAGCGTTTGCATGTGTGCCCGATTCCAAGCGGCACCAAAGGAATCGCATCACTTAGTTGTGAAGCGGATTCTTCGATATTTGGCTTACACCCCAACACTAGGATTATGGTATCCAAAGGGCTCAGAGTTTGATCTAGTTGGATTCTCATATGCTAATTATGCTGGTGACAAGGTTGATCGCAAGTCCACATCAGGATAATGTCACTTTCTTGGACGATCTCTTGTCTGTTGGTCTTCAAAGAAGCAGAACTGTGTATCTCTCTCCACTGCTGAATCTGAATACATTGTTCTTTGGATCTTCTCAAGCTCGGCTTCTATGGATGAAGCAAACTCTCAAGGACTATGTTATCCATCTGAAGCATGTGCCACTCTACTGTGACAATGAAAGCTCCATCAAGATTGCCAGCAACCCACTTCAGCACTCGAAGACAAAGCACATTCAGATCCAGCATCACTTTCTCAGAGATCATGTCATGAAGGAAGATATTGATATCATTCACGTCAACACTGAAGAGCAATTGGCAGATATCGTCACAAAGCCCTTGGATGAGAAAAGATTTTGCAAGTTGCGGCGTGAGCTAAATATCTTAGATTCCTCAAATGTCCTGTAATTGGACACACATCCTAGCGCTTATGCATGTTGATGACTTCGATGTGCAACATACGAAGTAATGTATATCTTCAATCAATGAAGACATACACTCTAAGTGTGAATACATTAACGTGGAATTTGACTTCGGAGCACCACGATAATTGTGCGTCGTGTCTGGGTCTAATACTTCCTGTACGGTGGGTAACGCCACCACCAAATTCTTATTGAAGTGTTTCTTTTGGCGTCATGGTTGCATAGTCTTTGCATTTGGTTTGTCTTCAACATTGATTTGACTTCAAGGTTTATCTTTGCAATGTTTAGTTGGTCTAAACACTATTCTGATCACAACCTGAACTTCCTAAGTTACCCAACCTGACCTTCCCCTACTATTAGGTTGAACTTCCACTAAAAAGTGTCCAAATGGGGCTTGTGAAATACGGTTGGAAAGCTATGGACACGAATATCATGACCCAAGTTGAATTTTTGGCAAACTATAAGCAGTTGAAGAGCAGTTTTGAAAACCATTTTTTCTTCATATAAAAACGTGAATCGTATTTACGATCGCATTTTAAAGCATTGGAAAGCTATTGGAAAACCACTCCTTCCACATGTTGATAGTTTTCTGTAATTTCCCTATGGTTAAAGAGTAAATTGGAAAATCATAAAATTTCGCAAACCAAACAGCCGAGTTCGTATTTCTGATGACATTTCTAAATGGATAATCCAATTGAGGGAAATGGTATGGCGTTGGAAAGCTTATGAAAATGCGCTACTTTTTCATGTTGAAAGTTTTTTTAATTTTGAATGGTTTAAAATTAATTTAGAAAACGATACAATCTCCATCGAGTTCGTATTTTGAAGCTAAATTTTCAACCGTATGTCCAAATGCAGCAAATGATATGGCGTTGAAAAGCATGAGCAAATGCAAAACTTTTTTGTATATATTGTTTCTCCCAATTCCTTACAGTTTTAAGTAAATTTTGAAAATGGTTAAAAACGTTTTTTGGCCGTAATTTCTACAAACTTATTAGAATGGGGCAAATAATATACCCTTGAAAAGCTATGAAAAATGCGAAACTTTTTCGTGTTCATAGTTTTCTCTAATTCACAGCCGTTTTCAAGTAATTTTGAAAACGGCGAGATCATGCGTTCTGCCTTTGTCGCGAAACAGATTCTCCGAAAATGCACCCCGTGAAGAACTTGAACTTCTCGACATGTGTACTTGAACTTCACTCTATTTTTAACGTGCTTTTTTTGCTCGTAGCTCTCCATCCACAGATCGAAATTGAGCAAGTGTTATACCGATGAAAAGCTGTTGTAAACACGCAACTTTCCCGTGTTGATCATTTTTTCATACTCGCAAGGGTTTTAAGAATTTTCATCTGAAATTCATTCAGTGTAGTAGTTGAACTTCCTGCTATTTCCACGTTGAACTTTTGTGACGTATTTTCATTTGTAATTTTCTCATCCATTCGTCAGTGTTAACGAATGATATTCCTTTTGTACAAACCTCTCTCACAATAATTTTTTTAACTTTCTCCGACCGAGTACTTGAACTTATAACAACAAAAAAATTGGACCTTGCGTTTTACTTCATTTTTCTCATATTAAAGACACACCATGTAGTACATGAACTTTTTCCATTTTTATAATTTGAATTTTTTTAAAATCAAATTGCTCCCAAATAATAACCTAACTTCTTCGTCGATTGAGAGAATTATTTTAAAACGCAAAAAACGATTTCTTTTTTGTATATTTGAACATTGAAACACAAGGTGAACCTCTCTCGCAAGAATTTTTTAACTTCCCCGGACAATGCAATTGAACTTCTGTCAACAAACCTTTTAAGCTTTTATTTTTCTATCCTTTTATTCTCACATGAAATGCATTCCTTGTAGTACTTGAACTTCTTGCTGTTTTCATTATGAACTTCTGTCACATTTTGTGTATACGTCGAATTACACACAATGAAGGTCGAATGTCATTTTTTGCCATTTTTAAAACATGTAATTGGAGTCCGAACGTCCCGCAGTATAAATCCTGAACCATGCACGGAGGTGCACGTGAACTTCTTGCAACAAATCTGAGTTTTTTATATACTTTGAACTTCTCTGTTATTTCAAATGGAACTTCTTAGTCTTATTCTTAGAAAAAAAATGTGTTTTCAAATAAGCATCAAACATTTTTTTTAAATTAAACCTCGTACTTTTATTTTTCCTAGAAATGGAAAGAATTTGAGTTTTCCGTAAATATCAAACTACTACTTTTATTTTAATTTGAACTTCTCTAATTTTATTCTTTAGTAACGAAAAAATCCTTTTATAAATATTGAACTTCTCTTTTTTTTTTAAATTTCGACTTCCTGTTTATTTCTTTTAGCAACAAAATATCCTAATTTTGTCATAAATATTGGACCCCCTCCACATTTTTTTAAATTTTGATTTATTTGTAAAAACATATACACAAACGAGAGAGAGAACTATGTGTGCATAAAGTGGGTAGCAATTTCCAACTTTCCCTCGTCGAGCACTTGAACTTGTAGCAAGAAATGTTTTCCATTTTTATGAGTTGGTTTTAAATATGCCAAAATGGCATTGGTTTTTGTTTATGTTTTTTAAACATGTAAATCTTAGGTTTTAATAAACTCCAAACTTCCATGTTATTATAATTCGAACCTCACGTTGGTTTTATTTTCTATTAGCGGTTAGAATCCGAGTTTTCAATAAACATTGAACCACTCCATTACTTTAATTTGAACTTCTAGGTTTCTTTTAGAAACGGGGAAATCCATTTTTACTTAAATCTGAACGTCTAGAGTTAACATTTTATCGGTGAGGGTTCTTTTTCTTCTTGGTTTACAAAGATCGAACTTCTCCATTATTTTAAATTGAACTTATTACTTTTTCCTTTAGTAACTTGAAATATTCGAGTTTTATATAAACATCGAATCGCTCAGGGTATTTTGATTTGACCTTCTACATTTTTTAGAAATGCGGAAAATACAGTCAAGATCAAGCACCAACACGAACCATAAAAAAACATCATTTAATCACTGTAAAATGAGCAGGCATCAAGAAAGAGTGTTTGCGGCTAAACGGAAGGAACATTTTTTGTCAGCCACAAGTGTTTTTGTGCGCCCCTGCATATGCATGGACTTCAATTTTTCTGACAACATGAACTTTGTTGTTGTCGCTGTATATGAACGTCTCCTTTAAACCAGAGAGAGAGATGCATTGAGACAAGGTAAAATCTTACAAAAAACACACTTTTTCGTTTGAGGCATATACACAAACATCTTGTTTGCAATGCTGGTGGTGGCGGGAAGAAAGTGAGCTCAGGGGAGGGTCGCCGGTAGGGGATATTGCATCGAATTGGCAGTCTAGTCAGGCACGGGAGGGAAGAAGGCCGTAGAGGCAAAGTAGGAAGGTCGCGGCGGCAGAGGAGGAAGGAAGAAAGGTCATGTCGGAGAAGGTCGGATTCGGCCGTCACTATAGTCCATGCGTGAGAGCGAGTGCGCTGGTGGTCGCCGTCAGTATCCTTTGATCTCGGCTGTGTGCGGTCATCGAGAACCGCGGGGTGCAGCGGTGGAAGATGGTGGAGGTGGCCAGCGTGGGTGTACAACTTCTCATTTCCTTTGTCAACTCTTCTAATTTTCAAGCGAATTTGGTAGGTGGTGTTCTTTTTGTACAATAAATTTAAATAGTAACATAATAGTTGAAATGCTACTAGCAACCACTTGCAAGATTCAAAATTTGAAACCATAATAATAACTTTCCCAATTGTTTTTCCGCTGCATTCTAAACAAAACATCATACATAGGGACATTGGTGTTTCCTTGTAACATAAAACTGAATCGTCGGTGTAACTCACATCAAACTGAATCATCATTGTAACTCACACCAAACCGTCTCACCGCTTGTTAGGCTAATAGGTGTACTGTGAGTTCAAGTAACAGATTTGTACCCTTTAAACACGGACAACAGCAGGTTAAAGCAAAAGAAATCCAAAGGACAACACCAGCAACTAATCTGTCTCAGAAATTTTTCCTCTCGCACTCAAGCTGAACTGCAGCAGTAGTGCACCAACAGCAGCTCGATAGTGCTCGAGGAGAGGATGCTGCGGACAGTAGCTCACTGCTCGAAGGAAAGACGACCTGCTACTGGTGCTGGTGCTGGACCTGCATCTCGGCGTCATCTGCGTTCTATACGGGAGGTAGGAAAGACGACCTGCTGCTGCTGGTGGACGGTGACTCAGCAGCTCGGCAGCCTCCTGGCCAAAGAGCGACATGTAAGATCCATCACCCGGCCACTTCCATCCTCTCTACCGGATGCAGCCACCCAGCTGTAGGTCGTGCTGTCCTCTAGCTGCAGGTGGATGTCAGGTAGGCACGGTGGATGTCGGGTGGTGGCCGCCGGCGCACGGTGTCGATGGGGAGGAGGGTGGTGGCCGTCGGTGTGTCGCATCGAAAGGGAGGCAGGGGTGGTGGCGGATGCAGCGGGGGTGACGGCCTCATGCTGAGGTGGGCGGCGGTGGCTCTCCCGCGGTGGCACAGTCGCAGTAGAAGGCCGGTAACGGTGTCTCGGGAGGAAACCGGCGGGCGGCGGCGATGCTCAATCCCGTGTAGCAGTAGGCAGTGGGATCCGATGGACACAACATAGGGTGGGGCGGGGAGGCGCACTGACCGTAACCGGGGGCGGGGCGGCGCACTGGCCGGACCAGGGAATGGGGGCGGGGCGGCGTGTGGCAGATCCAAGGCCGCTGGCGCGTGGGATCCAGGGGCACTGGCGGCGTATGGATCAGGAGGTTAACATGCCGCTGGTGGGGATCATGGGAATCGGGGGAAGTGGTGGACCGGTGGGGGTGTGGCTGATTAGGGAGTTCCGAAACAAACCCATCGATGCTATAGAGGGGCGTTGTGATCATAATATCCCAGGATTAGAATAGTGTTGTCCTAGATAGCCGGTCTATTCTGCTAATATTAGCAGAATAACTATTCTGATAACACTTTCGCACTGTACGCTCAACGCAAGTGCACGTCATTGTTTGAACCAAGTGTGCTGCAGTACTCACGGGAGTGAACTTCGTGTCAAAAAAAAACTACATGCGGTGTTTTTTCGATACTGTTTTTTCTCTGATTTTGTAACCGTATATCGGAACGAGGCGTATAATATACCGTTGGAAAGCTATGGATTAGGCGCAACTTCGACATGTTAAACACTTTTCGATATTCATCACGGTTTAAGAGCAATTTTGAAAACGGTGCGGTGGATGACGAGTGGCAGCGAGCGTATTTTCGTGATTTTTTCAAAACTGCTCATCGAAATAAAGCAAATGATACGCCATCGGAGAGATATCATCGAGGCACATATTTTTCATATCTATTGTTTTCTCTAATTCTTAAGATTTAAGAGCAGTTTCAAATTTACTAAATCACGGAATTACGTTATTTTTGATTTTTTTTTTATTTTCGGTACTGTTTTCGCTCTAGTTTTTTGAACCGTTTGTTGAAATGAGGCGTGTAATATGTCGTTGGAAAGCTATGGACAAAGTGCAACTTTCATATGTAGAAATGATTTTGAAATTCCTTGCGGTTTTAAGTTAATTTTGAAAATGGTGCGGCGGACGACGAGTGGCAGCGGTTGTTTTTCGCGAAATTTTTACAAACCGCTTGTTGAAATGATCCGAATGATATGCCCTTCGAAATATATCGACGAGACGCAATTTTTTCATGTAGAATACTCTCTGTAATTCCTTATGGTTTAAGAGCAGTTTTAAAATTAGCGAAATGCGGACACTCTGTTTTTCGCAACACACCTAAATCGACGAGTGAACCACATCGGTCAGAAAACCGCACTACTTAAGACTGAGAACCGCACTGCATCAGACCAACAAGTGCACTGCATGATTTCTTTTTTGCGGGACTTAAATTTTTTCAAACGAGGTGGAGTGCACTCCATGTCGAGTGTTGGTGAACCGCAATACTATGAAAAGTGAACCTCGAGACTACCGTAAATGGGCCGCGACACTACCGAAAGTGAACCGCGTGAGTTTTTTCCAAACTTACTATTTTTTACATGCATAGACCGGGCGAGTGGACCGCATCTGACAGAAAACCGCACTGCATCAGACCGATAAGTGCACTGCATGATTTCTTTTGTCAAGCGTAAAATTTCTCATAGGAGTTTTTGTTGTCTTCTTTTTTCAACTTTTTTTTATGAATGAGAGTGGACCACAGAGACGAGGCCAAGTGAACCCCAACATGCATCAAAGTGTACTACATAATTGTTTTGTCGTTTTTAGCTTCTTTTGACTACATGGTCAATGCAAGTAAGCTGCATCAAATTTTCTACGGCAAGAAGAGGAAAAGGTTGGCTCACTTCGTGCACACAGATAAATACTATGTCACAGAGTGAACCATAAACAATGTGCAATTTTTAACTGCAAAAACATTTTTTGATATGTAAAAACGTAGAAAATAGTTAACCAAATGGACTGCTTTTCGGAAACAATTACAATACAGTTCGTTCAAAATTGCACAATGCTAGATTTACAAACAGATCCACACGTCTCAAGTTAGCTTTTTTTAATATATGGAGCGACCAACAGAGTAAGACTGATCTGTTTGCATCCCACTTCATAGTCAAGTATGCAATTTTCACTACATAGAAAAAAATCAGAGAGAACAAAATGCATCCACATAGAAACGACGACCTGATTCACAAACATCAGAGTCAAGCAAGAGCGCTGCATGTGCAACACCAGATTGAACTGACTCAAACCGCGGGCCGCACATTGGTGCGCCCAAGTACTGCATCCCGTGAGGCCGGAGTAGGTCGTCGTTCTCCCGGTGCGAGGGACTGCACCGCCCGTCGATGTGCACTGCACTAAGTGTTGAAGTGACCTGTTCGGCATTAGGGAGAAGGGAGAAGAGAGGGTCGAGAATGATGGCGAGGAATGCATGGGTTACCGTCGGCGGCGATGCTCTAGGGTTGAGTCATTGATGGAGTCTTGAGAGAGGGAGGAGTGGACTGCCGCGACCGTCACCGGTGGAAGGAGAGATGGCCCTGGGGGCGTTGTATCTCGCGTGCGTCGTGGTGGAGGGATGACGGGGCCGCGCAGTCCAGTGTCGGGGTTGGGGAGGAGGATTTGGAGGCCGACCGTGGCAACCGAGCTGCAAGGGGTGGCAACCGAGCTACAGGGCCGCAACCGAGGCTGCAGGGGCTAGGGCATGGTGGGTGGTCGCGCCTCGGATCCTTCGTCGCGGACCCCCGAGATAACCGAACCCCTCGAATCTTTTGAAACCAAATGCATGTGACGCCTCAGGATGGCTAAGTCCCTTGGCAGTGATAAAGGACTGCATGGCTCAACAAAGAAGGGGAGGAGAGCTCGCCGGAGCAGGGGAGGCCGGATCCCGCCGGCGGTGGGGATCCCGCCATGGCCACGGGATGCGCTAGGGCGCCTGAGGGCGGCGCGACCGGATCCATGTCGTCGCGTGGGGGCGCCTGGTGTGGAGGCGGGCAGGGCACCTGGCGAGGGAGGTGGGGGCGGCAGTGGAGGGAGATTGAAGCCGACGGCGCTCGCACATCCCACCTCCACTACATGACGTAAAAGCAAATTGGGAGGCCCTTCCATTGGGGGGCTACCGAAGTAGAGGAAGGGAGGGGTGGGAGGCGGATGAGGCCACTAGGGCGAAGGAGATGAGTAGGAAGGGGTGGATAGGCCACGGCAGGGCGGGTCCGCACCGGTGTCCGCACGGGGTGGATGGGGGCGGCACACCCAGATCCGCACATGGCACGCACCAGCTGGGTGCTGGGGCGTCGCTTTTCGGATCCGTGCTAGCGGCCGGGGCGGTTGCTGGCCGATGGTGCATTGCGGGTCCATGCCGGAGTTGGGCAGTGACGTAGGGGCGTGGCCGGGGATGGGAGGCATTGTAGGGGGTGAGGGTTGTGGAGGCGGGCGTGGAGAGGAAGGTAGGGCAGAGAGAGACGATGCCGGCTTGTCTTGGGCGGGGGCGGGGCCGGCGCCGGAAGGAGGTGGAGAAGAGCGGGGGTGGGTGGTTCGGTGGGAGGAGATAAGGTCAGGGGCAGGGGCAGGGCAGCGAGATAGAAGGCGTGTAGGTGTTTTTTTTATAGTGCAGTTCGGCTAGTTTTGAGACTGTTAGCAGAATAAGACGTCTCGGTGTGCAGAATAAGAGTCTTAAGGGTGTTATTAGAATAGACCCACCCTATATATATATATATATATATATATATATATATATATATATATATATATATATATATATGTGTGTGTGTGTGTGTGTGTTCTGTCCTCTACGACATTCACTTATAGCTATGTCTTCATACTTGAATCTTTATTGATCTAAGTGAATGTGATCGGACCCTAACCTCTTATGTGCTTCTTCCTCAAATTCTATATGTCCAAATCATATGCATTCTATTTAATCATGTCGATTGTCTTCTCTGAGTCCTTGTCAGCAGAAGACAAAGTGACAAACATTTAAATTTGTTTTTAATGTTGTATCCTTATTGCTTGAATACCGGAGAAGCCAGAACGACCACCCGACAATCCAGGCATGCGTGGGAACATGGAACAACTTCGAATAAGTTGCATGCATGCCACGTGTCCTTCAGTTGTGAACCGCCAGGGGCACCTGCGTAATTACGATGTGCAGTCCCTTTCCTTATAAATACTCACACCTTGCGGTCATTATCTCTTCCTCCACCTTACCACCTCGCACAAACCCTAGCGCCTCCGCTAGTTCGCGTCGACGCCAGAGACAAAGTGCTTAGCTGTCGCAACTTCTCTGTCGCCGTCCTCACGCCGGTCGAGAACCTAGTCCTCTCCGCCACCGCCGTAGGTGTCTTTCGCCGCCAAGTTAGGGCGCGGGAGATTGACCTGCTCGGCCTCTCTCTACCTCATCTAGCAGTTCGTTATCGATAATTAAAACTTACTTTTTACTGCCCTTTTGATCCGTCAAATCCATCCACTTCATCCAAAAGTGGTTTGTTCACTTCCAAATCTGGATCTGTCTTCATATGCATCTCATATCATGCCAAGTATATTCACTTATGCTTCATAACTAGTTAGTTGTACTTATTCATGGACTCGTACAAATCTGGAACCAACTCTCTTAAAATAAGTGAATGTCTTCGCACTATGAGGTCAATGTCTTCAAACTGATTTATCTTCAAAATCTTCTGAGAATGCATATGACCTCTTCCCCATCCCTCGCACCTCTAATGCCGTCACAGGTACATGTCCGTGGGAGAATCCCTTGGTTCTCATAGTATGCATTCATTTGCAGAGTTCTTACAGTGTCATATTCACTCCCCTGAAGCCAGCTCTTGTCTGACCAGCAAAAAGAAGCCATTCATAGTTCTGAAGCCATTCAGTCTGAATATAATGGCCACTGAGAAATCCGCAAGGAAAGGAGGCAGGCAGCACCATGGAAATACTGCTAAGGATTTACCTCATGATCTATATGAACTGTACAAGTTAGATCCCAAGGAAAGCTATGGCCAGCGCAAGACCCGAATCCAATGGATTCAAAGATATTGGGCAGAAGAATGGTTCAAGTACAGATTCGTCACTGCAGAGTATGCTGAAAAGAACGCCATCAAGCGCCCATGGGGGATATTCTGTACAGGAATCTGCAGCCCAAGTCCAAGTCTGAAGCCATTGCTCAAGGCTTCTACCCATGCATGGTCCGAGGACCGAAGCCAGAGAATGCTGACCCATCATCTATGTTATGGTGTCGCGAAGACAATCTCTTCAAGCGCAACTATCAGTTTGCAAAAGAGTCAGCTGTGAAGAACAACAAAATCTTGGAACCAACTTCAACCCTGGTCCATCTTGTCCTTGGCCGGATGGCACACGCGATGCTAATCCAAATGTATCGGGCCCTTCAACAACTTTGATGGCCTCCTCTCCCACATTGCTGCTCAACGGGCCACTGTGGATCAATCCGCTGATGACGCTGACTCTAAAGAAGTGCCAGCACCACCAAAGCCGCAGAAGAAGAAGAAGACAAAGGCTTCAAAGCCCTCTTCTGCACCAAAAGCTTCGACTGTGAAGCCCTTGGCCACTGCACCTCCTGAACCTAGTGTGCAGTCCAAAGATTTGTCTCGTGTCTGAAAGTGCTAGTATCGACTAGAGGGGGGGGTGAATAGGCGATTTTTATGAAAGTCTTCAAAACTTGGAAGTTCCAAAGACAAACAACAGAAACAACCTAATTGATATGCAGCGGAAGATAAACTACCCTAAACAAGCCATAGTCAAGTATGTAATGATGTGAAAGTACAGGACTAATAGCGAAGGTAGTAAGGATCAAGATGGAAGATAGTGTGAAGCCACCAACAATAGTAGTCAAGCAATGAAGTCAAACAGATGAACAGATAAGCAATGACTTCATGAAGACAAGCTTAAGTAAGGTTGGAAGGATAGAACCAGTTGCTTGTTGAAGACACAGATTTGTTGGACCAGTTCAGTTGCTATGACAACTCAGACGTGCAGTTAGGGAGGCTGAGATTTAACTCGAAGACCGTGTCTTCACCTTATTCCCTTGAGCTAAGGACACCACACCTTGCCCAATCACTCTGTAAGTCTTCAAGGAGACTTCCAAACCTTCACAGACTTCGCTCACCGGCAATCCACAATGACTCTTGGATGCTCGTAACGCGACACCTAACCGGCCGGAGGATTCACAGCTTTCAAGTGTAATAAGTCTTCGTGTCACACGCATAAAAAGACTTGATGATGCCTAACACTCTTTGGCTCGGGTGTTTGGGCTTTGTCCTCGCAAGGATTTCTCTCTCAAATGCTTCGAGGTGGGTTGCTCTCAAGCGACAAAAGCCGCACAAACTCGAGCAGCCACCAATTTATGGTGTAGGGGTGGGCTATTTATAGCCACTAGGCAAACCGACCTGATTTGTCCAAAATGACCACTGGTCACTAAGGAACCGACACGTGTTCCAACGGTCGATTTCAAACACACGCTGCAACTTTACTTGGGCTACAAGCAAAGCTGACTCATCCACTCTGGATAAGATTTGCTCTCATTGTCTTTGCTCAAGACA
This sequence comes from Aegilops speltoides, assembly GCA_021437245.1. Taxonomy (NCBI): domain Eukaryota; kingdom Viridiplantae; phylum Streptophyta; class Magnoliopsida; order Poales; family Poaceae; genus Aegilops; species Aegilops speltoides. The sequence goes on from CM038145.1 coordinate 108,072,462, forward strand.
TAGGATTTGAGTTGAGCATCACTTGACCACTCGACTTAGTTCACTTGGACCCCACTTAACAATGCGGTGGTTCCTATGACTCAACAAATAAGAAAATGAAACAGCTAAACCACACGGTCTTCAGACTCCAAAGTCTTCACACAATGTCTTCTCATGTCATAGTCTTCAATATGAATATCTTCTCTTACCACCATTGTCTTCAATGTCTTCATACATTTTAGGGTCATCTCCGGTAGGTAAACCGAATCAATGAGGGACACTACTCGTTATCCTGCAATTCTCACAAACGCATTAGTCCCTCAACCAACTTTGCCATCAATACTCCAAAACCAACTAGGGGTGGCACTAGATGCACTTACATCTCCCCATTTTTGGTGATTGATGACAAACTGGTTGAAGTTTTCAACGGGGATAAAGTATGTGAAATTGTAAGGATAGGAGTTTGTCTTCATAAGTTGCAAGGGCTCCCCCTGAAGATGTGCATATAAGTAATTTTCTTTTGGAATGCAAATGTACATGGCAGGTTGTACTTGTGGAGATCCACTTCAACTTATGAAGCTAATTCATCATGCATGAAATGATATGGCAAGTAAAATGACATGCATAATGAAAAATGGACGTCTGCAGAATGATCTAAGTGCGGAAGTTATCATCGCACATGCGGAATTTATCATCGCAAAGCAAATAAGTAGCAAAAGTAGCAGACGACCATCAAGTTTAGGTGTTACAACTCAAAGAACCAAATGTTTCAAAACGCAAGAGTTGTAAGCACGCAGCAAAATATAAAGCAACCGCCCATATGAACCCGCTTGAAGACTATCAACTCATACGCTTCTCCCCCTTTTGTCAGTAATGACCAAAAAGGTTTGAAGACATAGAGCATCTACTCGTCATGAGTAGGCGAAGCAGCTGGGTCGTTGTCGTTGGTTGGCGGCGTAGAGGAACTTGGTGCAGTTTCGATGCGCGCAGTAGTAGTTGGAGGTGGTGAAGTAGCGTCATCTTCATCATCGATCACTCTGTCATTAACTGTTGCCGCGAAAGAGGAATATTTAGAGTCTTCAAGAGATGGAGTTCGACGCAGGGTAGCAGTCCTTGGAGGAGTGGAGTCGAACTCGAATCTTTCATTGAAGCCATCATCTTGAAGATCGGCTTGACGAAAGCGTAGTCAAACTCTTCCATGATCTTCGGCAAGTTTCATGAGCAATAAAGGCATTCTTGGTGGCAAGGTTGCGAATGCGATTGACATCCACCAAGAGGCTTTGCATTTGGCGCTTGAGCTAGAAATGATGCTTATCCTGCTTCTGATGAAGAGCCACAAGAAGCTCTCGGTCATTAAGAACACGAGAATGCTTCCGAGGCCTCTGCGCAAAATGAACATTGGGCGCTCTATGAGGCAGACGGGTGTTACCAGCCAGTGGATAGAATCTTGTTGCTGATTGAATACCTTCAATAGGCTGAGTGAAGCTTTGGTGCTCAATGTTCTGAAGACAAAGTGGCGTCTTGGCAGGGTCAGAGTATACAGCATCAACTGACATATCAACCTCGGGCAGAAATATTATGTGATTGCGAGCAGAGGGCGGATAATTGACAGATGAGTGTCGCTTGATGAGGCGCATGACCCATGGAGCATAAAACTTCAGACCAAATAGGTCAGAGCCGGAAGCAACAAGTTGCCTGATGAAGAATTCCTGAGTGTTGAAGCTGATGCCATTAAGAATATAGAAAACCAAAGTCTTCATGGCTCCTTCAAGCTTGGCCGATGATGAGTGTCCCTTGACTGGCCATAGAGTTTGCCTGATGATATGATATATGGTGTGAGGTAGATACTCAAGGTCTTCAACAAAGAAATGTGTGGGATACTCAGCGTCAGATGGCAAAGGCTTCATCATGCTCAAAGATCTGCTCATATTGGGTTCGGCTTGTGAAAGATGCTCTCCACAATTGCGGTGTAGGCGACGCTTAGGCTCATACAGCTTCTCCAGGAGTGGCAAGCCCAGTAAGCTCGATGATATCCATAGCTTTGGCTTCATGATGAACATTTCCAGTCATCCACTCGAGAACCCATGTCTTGATGTCTCTGTAGTAGCCGCTAATGTGCAGAGTGGCATAGAATTGAAGCAATAGCTCTTCATTCCAATGTTCTTTATGCATCACAAAGTGGAGCGCACAAAGATCACGAAGCAATCGAGTGCTTCTTCCAAGCACGGCAGTCCAAAGAATAGCTTCAGTGTCAAGACGCATATGAGGGAAAATGCGCCTTGATCATATAGCACACATGAGTAATAGCTTCTCACGATAGCTCCGAACCGATCCGATGAAATCCTTGGCTTGGAGTAGGGTTCTTGGCGCTGTCAAAGAAGGTATTGTGGCTCTTGAAGCCATTTGCATTGAAGGAACCGGGGGAGTTGGCAGTACCTGGAAACCTTGGCAATCTTGGCTTTGGCTTCTGGACCTGAGGCCTATGCTCAACATGATAGTCAAATTGGGGTCCTGAGGCGTATATGGAGGCACCAGAATGGGCCATCGGACAGTGACAAGCTAACCGTGATCGTATGCTTGCTCAATAGTGTGAGGCCTTGGTGGCGGAACAGGAGCAGGGGCAACATCAGAGGAGTCAAGCTGCACAACAGGTGCTTCGGGAGCAGTTGTCATATTTGCTTTAGGTGCAGCCTCCTCATTGGCGTCAGGTGTAGCAGTCTCATGAGCGTCAGGGGCAACATCCTCAGTGGCCACATTTGCTTCAGGCACAGTGGCCTCATTGGTTTCAGGCACACTGGTTGGTGCAGGCTCCACATTGGCATCAGCCATGACTACGTCACTGGCTTTATTGGCATTGGTGGTGGCAGCCTCAACATTGTCAACCTCCTCTTGACAAACAGGAGGGTCGGGCACAGGCACGTTCAAATAATGAACTGCTTCTTCTTCAATCGCTGGGGGAGTTGGTACACAAACTTCTTCTTCTTCAATAGCTGGGGGGTTGGTACACGTACTTCTTCTTCATTTTCTTCGGCTGATGCAGCCGGAATGTCTTTAGCAGCACGTGCTTTCAGACATAGAGACATTCACTGTTGGAGCTGGTTCAGAGAATACTTTCCGTGCAACAGGTGAACGTTGCACTTCTCCTTCAGGAACGCTCGACAGAGGGACTTCAGGCCTTTGTCCTCTGCGAAGCCTGCGAAGAGCTGGCTTCAAGTTGGGAGATGGAGTTGGGTGAGCCTGAAAGTCTTCATCCTCTTCTTGCACTGGGGTTGGAGCTTGTTGTTGTTGTTGGGGAGTACTGGGGGAGTCTTGTTGTTGTTGTGGGTGATCAGCCCACGAAGCATCCTGAGCAATTGGCGTCAATGGACGACCAATGCTGATGAGTTCGCTGTTCATACGAACAGGTGATGATACCACTTCATTTTCGATCTGAAGAAGAACTTCATCATCATTTACATTGTCTTCTTGACCAATGTCTTGGTGCCGCGTTAGGTTCATTTCTTTGAATATCTTGACCTCATGAGCCTCTGTGGTAGCGAGCTCATGGACAACCATTCTTCGTTCTTGATGAATCGACATGTATGCGAACCACGGAAATGGGTTCAACGACTAAGGGCTCTGTGGAAGCAGCCCTAGTCTTCTTGGTCTTGCGCTTCTTCTTGGAGGAGCGCATCAAAGGCTTCAGATGCTTTCTCTTTAAGGCCACCTCGGCAGCCTTTGTCTTCTTCTATTCTGAAGCGGTTGTGGTGACCTTTGGCTTTGAGCCAGTCATGCTGCTCGGGAAGATAATGTGAGGGGCTTCTTAGCTTGAAGGTTCAGGCTGTTCAGGGTGCTTCTTCTTCCTCTTTGCAGCCATCCTGGGGTCAATGCCAGGGCGGCCAAGGGACTTGCGCTTCTCAGCCTCATTGTAGGCGAGCACACACTTATCAGCCAAAAGCTTCATGCGCTCACGTGAGCCCTGAGCCTCTTGGAGTTTCTTCAGAAAAGCTTCTTTAAGCTCATGGAGCATGACCTTGAAGTTGCGGACGTCTTGAACACTCAGATTGGCCACATGCTTCTTGAATTGAGCCTTCTCAAAATCAATCTTGTTTTTGAGCTCAATGATGCGCTGAGCGAGAGCTAGCTCAGAAGCAATGGCGCCATTAAAGGCGACGCTGAGGCCAATGGGAAGCTGTAAGTCTTCAAAGCTGACGTTGGGGGTGTCGAACCATTCATCAATGAAATTGTGAATGATGGCCACATCAAATAGAGGCAGGTTGCTGAAGATTTCTGCTTCTTCTTTGCTCTTTATCAGCTGCTCAAGAGCATCATCAAGAAGATCTTCATCACTTGATAGATCAATGGGTTCTTCATGCACTGCGGCAGGAGTCAAGGCTCGCTGATCGATGGTCTAACAAGTTGCTTCTTCTTGTCCGCTCTCTTGGAGACACGGACAGATCTTCGATTGCACATCGCTTCAGGAGGTGCAAGGGCGATGGCTTCGCACGCAAAGTCTTGGAGGTGCAGCAGAGGTTGAAGCCTTTGACTTCTTTTGCTTCTGCGGCTTTGGAGGAGGAGTAGGATTCATCACAACAAGACCATTGTCGTAATGATCTACTCGCGCCTTGGACCATGATGTAGGTGATGAGGCTGTCAAGGTTGGCGAGGGGCCAATGACATTGGGATTAGCTTCACGGAGCCACAAGACGGGAGCGGAGGGACTGGATTGAAGTCCAAACCCAAGGACTTCTTGTTCTTCTTGGCGAAGCCACAAAGAAATCGGTAGTTGCGCTTGAAGAGCGAATCATCATGACACTAGAGTAGTGAAGTGGGATCAGATTCACGGGTCAGGCCCACGGACCATACAAGGATAGAAGCCTTGTTCAATGGTTTACTCGGCTCTTGGGTTGAAGCCCTCGATAGAGGATATCACCCCAAGGTCTCTTGATGGCATGCTTCTCTGCATATTCCTTTGTGACAAACTTATACTTGAACCACTCCTCAGCCCAATAGCGTCGAATCCATTGGATTCGGGTCTTCCTCTGATGATAATTTTTTCTGGATCTGTCTTGTATAGTTCTACTAAATCATCAGGCAGATCTTTAGATGTTCCTTCTCTATGCTGTCTGCCACGCTTCCTTGCTGATTTTTCTGTTGCCATGAACTTCAAGCTAAAAGGCTTCAATACGTTCAAAGGCTTCAGAGATTTGCGCTTGCTGGTCAGGCTGGAGCTGGCTTCAGGACAATTTATATGATGTCGCAAGTATTCTGCAAACGAATGCAGACTATGAGAACCAAGGGATTCTCCCACGGACATGTACCTATGATAGCATTAGAGATGCGAGGGAAGGGGAAGAGGTCATATGCATTCTCAGAAGATTTTGAAGATAAATCAGTTTGAAGACATTGACCTCATGTTGCGAAGACATTCACTTATATAGGTGAGTTGGTTCCAGATTTGTACCAATCCGTGAATAAGTACAACTGAGGAATCAAACTAGAAGAAATCTAAGTGAATCGACTAAGCAGTATGAGATGCAGACGGAATAGATCTAGCTTTGAATAGACAGAAACTAATTTCAGTAAACAAGATGAATCTTGAAGATCAAAAAGGTGGTAAAAATAGAGTTATAGTTACCGCACGAAGAACTGCTAGATGGAGAAGAATAGGAGACCGAGCAGTTCAGCCCACCGTGCCCTAACTTGGCGATGGAGGACACCTACGGTGACGGCGGAGAGGACGATGTCCGCGGCCGGCATGACGACGGCGTCGGAGAAGTCGCGGCAGCTAAGCGCTTCGTCGCCAGCGTCGTCGAGAGCTAGCGGTGGCACTAGGGTTTCGACGGAGGTGGAGAGGTGGAAGAAGTATTTCTTTACCGCAGGGGGACAGGTATTTATAAGTAGGTGAGAGACACAGCACAATTACGCTGGTGCCCCTGGCGGTTCACATCTGAGGGGCATGTGGCAAGCATGCAACACACTCAGGGTTGTCCCACGTTCCCACGCCCGCCAGGCATGTCGGAGAGTTGTTCCGGCTTCTCCAAATTTCAACAGTAAAGATAAGCCATTTAAAACAGATTTAATGTTTGTCTCTTTGCCTTCTGCTGACTAGGACGCAGAGAAGACATTCGACAGTTTCAATAGAATGCATATGATTTGGACAGATAGATTTTGAGGTAGGAAGCATAGAGAGGTTAGGGTCCGATCACATTCACTTAGTTCAAAAGATCCAATCTTGAAGACATAGCTATAAGTGAATGCTATAGAGGACAGAACACTAGTATATATATATATATATATGTAAATCAGAAAGCAATCAAATCATCATAGTGCAGAAATTCATGAAGACAAATTGAAACTGAAGACAAACCAAATTCGAAGTCATTGCAATATAACGCCTTGAGTGAAACACTTCAAATAAGAAAAGTTGGTGGTATGCTACCCACCGTGATAGAAGTATTAGACCCGCACACGGTGCACAATTATCGTGGCGCCCAAGTCAAATTCCATGTTAATGTATTCACACTCAGAGTGTAAATCTTCATTGATTGAAGATATACCTTACTTTGTGTGTTGCACATCTAAGTCATCAACATGCATAAGTGTTAGGATGTGTGCCTGATCACAGGACATTAGAGGATTCTAAGATATTTAGCTCACACCGTAACTTGCAAAACCTTTTCTCATCCAAGGGCTTTGTGAAGATATCTGCCAATTGCTCTTCAGTGTTGACGTGAATGATATCGATATCTTTCTTCATAACATGATCTCTGAGAAAGTGATGACGAATTTCAATGTGCTTTGTATTTGAGTGTTGGACTGGATTGTTGGCTATTTTGATGGCACTCTCATTGTCGCAGAAGAGAGGTACTTGTTTCAGGTTGATGCCATAATCCTTGAGAGTTTGCTTCATCCATAGAAGCTGAGCACAACAGGATCCAGCAGCAATGTATTCAGATTCAGCAGTTGAGAGTGATACGCAGTTCTGCTTCTTCGAAGACCAACAGACAAATGATCGTCCCAAAAAATGGCATGTGCTAGATGTAGACTTGCGATCCACCTTGTCACCAGCATAATCAGCATCCGAGAATCCAACCAAATCGAATCTTGAGCCCTTGGGATACCATAATCCAAGTGTTGGGGTGTAAGCCAAATATCGAAGAATTCGCTTCACAGCCAAGTGATGCGATTCCTTTGGTGCCGCTTGGTATCGAGCACACATGCAAACACTAAGCATAATATCTGGCCTAGATGCACATAAATAAAGCAAAGAACCAATCATGGAGCGGTATACCTTTTGATCGAACTCTTTACCATTGTCGCGGGACCAAGATGGTGTTTGGTCGGCATTGGCGCCATGTAGCCTTTGCGCCTTCCATTCAAACTTCTTCGCACAATCTTTGAGGTATTTCTCTTGAGATATGAAGATGCCATTCCTCTGCCGATTTAATTTGAAGACCAAGGAAGAACTTCAGCTCACCCATCATGGACATTTGATATTGCTCTTGCATCATGTACCCAAACTCATCATCAGATTTCGGTTGGTGCACCAAGATTATGTCAACCACATATATTTGGCACACAAACAGTTCACCATCATATGTCTTCGTGAAGAGAGTGGGATCGAGGGATCCAGGTTTGAAGCCTTTGCTCTTCAGGAAGTCTTTGATTGTATCATACCAGGCACGAGGGGCTTGTTTGAGGCCATACAATGCCTTGTTTAGCTTGTACACCATATCGGGATGTTTTGGATCTTCAAAGCCAGGTGGTTGTGCGACATATACTTCTTCTTCAATCTTGCCATTGAGAAATGCACTCTTCACATCCATTTGATATAGCAAGATGTTGTGATGATTTGCGTGAGGCTAGCAAGATGCTAATAGCTTCAAGCCTAGCAACAGAGCAAATGTTTCATCAAGTCTATTCCTTCAACTTGAGTATATCCTTGAGCCACAAGACGTGCTTTGTTTCGATTTACTTGACCATGCTCATCTTGCTTGTTTTGATATATCCATTTTGTTCCAATAATGTTATGCTTATGAGGATCAGGTCACTTGACAAGTTCCTGGACATTATTCAGCTTTGAACTGTTGAAGTTCTTCTTGCATGGCTTGAATCCATTCAGGTTCCATAAAAGCTTCAGCAACTTTCTTGGGTTCTGATATTGACACAAATGAAAAGTGCCCACAAAAGTTTGCTAGCTGTGTTGCTCTTGATCGAGTGAGCGGACCAGGTGCATTGATGCTGTCAATTATCTTCTCTATTTGAACTTCATTTGCAACACGTGGATGAACAGGACAAAGATTTTGCTCTGGCTGTTCATTGTCATCATTGGGAGGATTGTCTTCGGACTGAGCATTGTCTTCAGGTTGATTTTGTGCAGAGATGATAAGTTCCTCTTCAGGTTGTGCTTCAGAGGGCATGATTTCACCAATTCCCATCAGCTTGATTGCCTCGTTTGAAGGGGCTTCATCCAAAGGTGCTTGGCGTAATCTCTCTCTGTGAACCATTGGTTTCATCAAATTTCACATCCACAGTTTCAACGATTTTGTAGAGATAAAGGTTGAAGACTCTGTAGGACTGTGAATCCTTTCCATAGCCAAGCATGAAGCCTTCGTGAGCCTTAGGTGCAAATTTTGACTTGTGATGGAGATCCTTGATCCAGCATCTTGCTCCAAATACTCTGAAGTAACTGAAGTTTGGCTTCTTGCCAGTAAGTAGCTCATATCATGTTTTGTTCAGAAGCTTATGAATGTATACACGGTTGATGATATGACATGTTGTGTCAACAGCTTCAGGCCAGAATTTTCTTGGTGTCTTGTACTCATCTAGCATTGTTCGAGTCATCTCAATGAGGATTCTGTTTTTGCGCTCAACAATGCCGCTTTGCTGAGGTGTGTATGGAGCAGAGAACTCATGAGTGATTCCCATTGTATCCAGATACGATCAAGACCAAGTGTTCTTGAATTCATGCCATTGTCACTTCGATGTGCTTGATCTTCACACCATAATTTTCATTGCTCGATTTGGTAAAGCGCTGAAGACATCTTGCACTTCACCTTGTAAAGAATTATATGAACCCATGTGTATCTTGAGTAGTCATCAACAATGACGGCTTATAGAGACAGCAGTTGTTGTGAGGGTGGAGTAGTGAGTAGGTCCAAATAAGTCCATGTGTAACAGCTCAAGGGTTGAGATGTTGTCATGATTGTCTTCGATGGGTGCTTTGCCCTTGTCATCTTTCGACTTTCACGGGCACCACACAAATGATCCTTCTTGAACTTGACATCCTCGATGCCAATGACATGCTTCTTCTTGACGAGTGAGTGTAAGTTCCTCATGCCAAGATGTCCCACCTTCGATGCCAGAGCCAAAGATTCAAGCTTTTGTGAGAAGACATACGGCAAGTCGTGGACCTCCGAGAAATCTACTATGTACAGATCATCTTTTCGATACCCATCAAAGACTAGAGATTTATCAGATTCCATTAGTACAAGGCAACGATATTTGCCAAATATCACAATCATGTTCAAGTCACAAAGCATTGAGACAGACATTAAGTTGAAACCAAGGGATTCAACAAGCATCACTTTATCCATGTGTTGATCCTTTGAGATTGCAGCTCTACCTAGATCCAATACTTTGCTTTTACCAGTGTCAGCAAATGTGATGTGACTCTTGTCGGATGGACGTAAGGTTGAGTCCATGAGAAGACTTCGATCACCACTCATATGATTTGTGCATCCACTGTCCATAATCCACTCTGAAGCTTTTGGTGATGTACCCTATAGTGCAGTTAGGAGGATAGGCTTCACAAAAGTGTTGTGAAGCATATGCATTTGATACATATAGGGACAGTCACAGCTTATAACGAAGTTGGGACATGGTATGACTGGTTAGAAATTCAGATGTGAAGCATATAGGATGATATTTTAACGTGCGTCCTCAATAAGTTTTCGGTCCCCAGCAATAGTATCGGACGCCATTGATTGCTGGCTGGAGACCATTTTCTGCAAAAGAGAGTTAGTTCTTCTTTGCCACCCACATTTTCGGGGGGGCTTAGAAGCAATGAGTCTAAGTGCAGATCTCGAGAATTTTGGCTTTGAAGCCCTAGCAAATAGCCTTGCAGGAGATGAATGATACTCATATGAATAAGCGTAAAAGTTCTTAGTCCTATGAACATAGCGGTTCAAGATACACGCCATATTCATAAGTCTCGAGCATGATTTCCACGCAAAACATTGGCATTAGGGTGACTCATGTGAGTCTCAGATCAGATGAAGCCTTTGGGCCATATGAAGCTATAGGTCCTGGGTTTGTCTTCTTCCTAGGTGGTGTCATGACGACATTCACAGAAGATTCTCAATGTACCGCTTGGTACCCAGATCTTCTTCATAGGTGGTCCATTCCTGCAGTTAGTACCAATGTACCTGGCAAACACTTCACCATTCTGATTTTTGAACAGCATATAGTTTGCATCAAAGGATTCATCAATGATAATAGGATTAGCACATGTAAAGCCAGATAAGGTAGATGGATCTCTCAAGGTTCCTTTGCAGCAACCCATGTGGTTTTGGGGTACCGCCAGGGCTTCCAAAGACGAGCCATAAACATTCATTTTCCTTTCAACCCAACACCCTCTTTCCTAGGGTTTCGGTTCAGAGAATCCGCTTTTTGAGGACATCGCAGAGTCCGATGTCCCTTCAAACTTTTGTACATCCTCGTTTCAAGCAATGTCTTCAACATAGCATTTTCATTAGCAACAAGAGTGGTATCCTCCGCAGAGGGTTATTGACCACATCAAGAGGTGAAGACAATGAAACAATGGCAGCGAGTGGAACATTCAACAGCAGATGTAGCATTATCACGCCAATGCATTTTAGACATGGTGGTTCAAATCCTTCCCGAAAGGAACTGATCATTGAGCTGGTGAATCTCGCTCCTTCGAAGATTTTCATAATCCACTCTTATCTTTTCAAGGTCTAACTTTCTTTGAAGACATTCAGAAGAAAGCTTCTCATGATCAGATAAGAGAGCATTATGTTGATCTTGAAGGGCCTCAAACTTAGCATGAAGTCTCTGAAGACTATCAGCCAAAGCTTTTGACTGATCCATTTCCGCACCCAACATATCATCGCTTTTACTAAGCATGTCTTGAACCTTTTCCAAGATTCTTTGTTGTTTAGTGGCAAGGGAAGCAAGCTTGTCATAGCTAGGGCCAAATTCATCATCGCTAGATTCAGAGAGATAGCATTCAGTTACCTTACCACCCCTTGCCATGTGGCATGATGAGGATGATGATGGTTCATGTGTAAAGGTCATTTCCTTGAGAGATTCCTTGTAGTCCTCAAACCGCGGATCATGACGAGTGCGATGACCTTCGTATACATCAGAAAGCCGGTCCCAGATTAGCTTCGCGTGATTGAGATGCGTAACATTCCTGAACTGATTTCGGGACAGATGACAGCAGATGACGTCCTTTGCTGTGAGGTTCAATAGAGTGTACTTGCGAATGTCATCAGCTTCTGCCATCTTGCATAGATCAGTGAGTCCAATCTCGGTGACAGTCCATAGTTTGCTATCCATGGACATGAGTAGCTTCTTCATCATGGCCTTCCATCGGGGATACTCATGACCGTCAAAAGTGGAACACGATATGTTCCTCAATCCTGCAGTCGACATAGCTGAAACTCCAAGTGGTTCAACCGAATCACACAAAACAAGGGAGTACCTCGCTCTGATACCAATTAAAAGTCCTAGTATCGACTAGAGGGGGGGGGGGGGGTGAATAGGCGATTTTTATGAAAGTCTTCAAAACTTGGAAGTTCTGAAGACAAACAACAAAAACATCCTAATTGATATGCAGCGGAAGATAAACTAGCCTAAACAAGCCATAGTCAAGTATGTAATGATGTGAAAGTATAGGACTAATAGCAGTAAGGTAGTAAGGATCAAGATGGAAGATAGTGTGAAGCCAATCAACAATAGTAGTCAAGCAATGAAGTCAAACAGATGAACAGATAAGCAATGACTTCATGAAGACAAGCTTAAGTAAGGTTGGAAGGGATAGAACCAGTTGCTTGTTGAAGACACAGGATTTGTTGGACCAGTTCAGCTTGTCGTGACAACTGTGACGCCCCGCTTAGGGAGGCTGAGATTTAACTCGTAAGACCGTGTCTTCACCTTATTCCCTTGAGCTAAGGACACGCAGCCTCGCCCAATCACTATGGTAAGTCTTCAAGGAGACTTCCAAACCTTCACAGAATTCGCTCACCGCAATCCACAATGACTCTTGGATGCTCGAACGCGACGCCTAACCGCCGGAGGATTCACATCCTCAAGTGTAATAAGTCTTCGTGTCACACGCACAAAAAGACTTCATGATGCCTAACACTCTTTGGCTCGGGTGTTTGGGCTTTGTCCTCGCAAGGATTTCTCTCTCAAATGCTTCGAGGTGGGTTGCTCTCAAACGACAAAATCTGTGCACAAACTCGAGCAGCCACCAATTTATGGTGTATGGGTGGGCTATTTATAGCCACTAGGCAAACCGACCTGATTTGTCGAAAATGACCCTGGTCACTAAGGAACCGACACGTGTTCCAACGGTCGATTTCAAACACACGCGCAACTTTACTTGGGTTACAAGCAAAGTCGACTCATCCACTCTGGATAAGATTTGCTATCATTGTCTTCGCCAAGACATAGGATTTGAGTTGAGCATCACTTGACCACTCGACTTAGTTCACTTGGACCCCACTTAACAAAGACGGTGGTTCCTATAACTCAACAAAGAAGAAAATGAAACAAATAAACCACACGGTCTTGGCTCCCAAAGTCTTCACACAATGTCTTATCATGTCATAGTCTTCAATATGAATATCTTCTCTTACCACCATTGTCTTCAATGTCTTCATACATTTTTAGGGGCCATCTCCGGTAGTTAACCCGAATCAATGAGGGACACTACCTGCGTTATCCTGCAATTCTCACAAGCGCATTAGTCCCTCAACCAACTTTGTCGTCAATACTCCAAAACCAACTAGGGGTGGCACTAGATGCACTTACATTGTCTCCAAGAAGACCGAGAAGACAATGAAAGCCAAGAAGCCCAAGAAGATTTTTGGGCATGAACTAACTTCTGCTGCCGTTGTGCGCAATGAGGACAACACAATTGATCTATCCAGTGATGAAGATCTTGGTGATGGTGCCCTTGAGATGCTAATCAAGAGCAAGCAAGAGGCGGAAATCTTCAATGATCTGCCCCTCTTTGATGTTGACATTCTTAACAACTTCATTGATGAGTGGTTCGATGACCAGAGCATTAATGATCTTCAGCTTCCAGTGGACATCAGCGTCACATTCCATGGAGCCATTGCTAATGAGTTGGCCTTGCTCAGAAGATAGTTGATCTCAAGAACAAAATTGATTATGAGAAGGCTCACTTCAAGAAGAACATGGCTAAGCTCAGCGTGGCAGATGTTCAAATCTTCAAGAAGATGCTGCATGACCTCAAGGAAGAGTTTCACAAGAAGCGCAATGTGGCTAAAGTCACACGAGTGCGCATGAAGTACTTCGCACAGAAATGTGTTCAAGCACACAATGAAGCTAAGAAGCGCAAAGCTCTTGGGCGCCCTGGCATTGATCCCAGGATGGCTGCCAAACAAAAGAAGTCTGATGTGACACAAACTAAAGCACCAAGGCAGGAAGCACCTCAAATTTTCGTCCCAGCCAGCATGACAGGCTCGAAGCCTAAGGTCACCTTAGCAGCTTCAGAGCTAAAGAAGACAAGGGCAGCTGAAACCGAAGCCAAGAAGCGCAAGCACAAGGATGCTTCTGATGAGGCCCCATCAATGAAGAAGTTGAAGACAAAGTCTTCAAAGAAAGAGCATGATGTGGCCTCTCAGCCCCTCATTGCTGAACCCATCTCTATCGCTCTTCCAGTCACCAACAACGAAGAACAACGTATTGTGATCCACAAGCCTGCTTCCACAGAGGCTCATGAAGATGAAGAAGTTCCAGCTATTGAACCCATCACAGCTGAAGACATTGGTCATGTAGATAATGTTGAAGATGATGAAGTCCTTCCTCCACTCGAGCCCCAGTTGGTATCATCGCTTGCTCCAACGAGCAGTGAACTAATCAGCATTGGTCATCCATTGACGCCAATCGCTCAATTTGACTCAGCCGAGCGCTCACAAGAAACCCCCATTGATGATGAGACACCCAGAACTCCACCACCTCAAGTCACCACTCCAGTACTTGACGATGACAACTACATGGTGAAGACCACTCCATCACCAAAGGCGTCGCCCGCATATCATAGGCTTCGCAAAGGCCCTAGGCGTCACCATGTCGAGCATTTCGGAAGGGGAAGTGCAACAAAGCTTAGTAGCACGTCAAGTGTTTCCTGAAGCCACCACTAATGTGAATGTCTCTGAGTCTGAAGCTAAAGCTGCTGAAGACATTCCAGCTGCATCAGCCAATGAAAATCAAGAAGAAAGAGTTGGTGCACCCCCTGCCACAGACCAAGTCAGTCTCGAGGAGAATGTAAGTGTGCCAAACCCTCCTGTTCTGCAATGAATGGAGGTTGAAAACACTGAGGCTTCCACAAACAATGCTACGACGCCAATGACGTTGTCATGGCCAAAGACAATGTGGAGCCTGAAGCTAAGTGGTGCCTAAAGCCACTGTGAATACTGAAGCCACGGTTCCACCTCTAAGGCCTCACACAATTGAACAGGCCTACTATCGCGTCCAGGTTGTCACAGTGAGATGGCCCATTTTGGTTCCTCCCACAGCTCCCGGACCACAATATGACTATCATGTGGAGCAGCAACCACAAGTTCAGAAGCCAAAGCCGAGGCTGCCAAGGCTTCCAGGTGCTGTTACATCGCTTGGATCTTTCAGCATGCACAGCTTCAGGACACACAATACCATCTTTTACAGTGCCAAGAATCCATACTCGAAGCCAAAGATCTCTTCTAAATGATTTTGGAGCCATCAACAGCGCAGCTACTACTCCTGTATCCTCTACAATCAAGAGCGAATCTTTGCTCACATGCATCTTGATTGTGAAGTTGTTGCTGGGCTGCCCTGTCTTGAAGAAGCACTGGACTGCTTTCGGGATGCTGGTCTGCTGCAATTTGTTACTGACAACGAGCACTAGAATGAAGAGCTTCTACTGCAGTTCTATGCCACTCTTCACATTCATGGCTACAACAAGGATCCAAACACATGGATTCTTGAGTGGATGACAAGAGATGTGCACCATGAAGCCAAAGCTCAAGACATCATCGAGCTTACCTCCCTGCCCACTCCAGGTGACTTGTATGAGCCTGGCTCTCAGCTTCACAGGAATGAACTGCAGAGTATTTTTTGGAGGCCTGGACCCAATATGAGTCAGATGCTCAGTATGATGAAGCCATTGCCTCAAGATGCTGAATATCCCAAGGAATTCTTCATCAAGGACCTCGAGTACTTGCCACGCACAGTCTATCATATACTGAGGCGTACTCTGTGGCCAATCCAGGGACATTTTTCCGAAGCCAAACTTGAAGGAACCTTGAAGACTTTGGTATTTTACATTGTCAATGGCATCAGTTCAATTCGCAGGATTTCTTCATCAGACAAATTGCTGCATCTGGGATTGATCTGTTTGGCCTGAAGTTTTATGCTCCATGGGTGATGCGCCTGATCAAACTCCATTCTTCTGTCGACTATCAGCCCTCAGCACGCAACCATCTTGTCTTTCTGACTGAGGTTGATCTATCTGTTGAAGCCATCTACCCCGAGCCTGCCAAGGGGCCTCTATATCTTCATAATGTTGATCATCAGAGCTTCACACAACCAATAGAAGGAATTCATGTCCCCAATGTTGCAACTCCTACTTATCCTCTGGCTGGCAATATGCGTATACCCCATCGTGCCAACAACGAAGCCACTGCTAGTACAATTTCCCAAAGGTCTCAGAAGTGTTCTCGTGTACTCAATGACTGAGAGCTGCTTGTGGCCTTACATCAGAAGCAGGATAAGCACCATGACTGGCTAAAGTGTCAGATGCAGAGTCTCTTGGTGGATGTCAATCGCATTTGGAACCTGGCCACCAAGAACTCATTTGTTGCCCATGAACCATGTCGGCGGTCCTGGAAGAGCATCACACTGCTATGTCCTAAAGGCGATCTTCACGAAGATGGCTTCACCGACGACTTCAAGTTTGATTCCAGGCCTCCACAAAATGCAAGCTAGCGCCACACTCCCTCAATTTAAGATTCTGAGTATTCGTCTTCGGCTGCAACTATTGTTGCGAATGTCGTCGAGTGAAGAATACGACGCCAGTTCACCGACCATGGCTGCACTGCATCTTGACACTGCAGCAGGCCCTTCTGCACCAGCAAACACCAACGTCGACCCTGCTCCATCATCTAGTCCCTCTGGGAACGAGTAGATGCTCTATGTCTTCAAACCATTTTGGTCATTACTGACAAAAGGGGGAGAAGCATATGAGTTGATAGTCTTCAAGCGGGTCCTTATTGGTGGTTGCACTATTTTTTGCCAAGTATTTACAACTCCTGTATTTTGATACATTTGGTTCTTTGAGTTGTAACACTTAAACTCGATGGTCGTCTGCTACTTTGTGATGCGATGATAAATTCCGCATGAAGTCATTTCACAGACGTCCATTTTTCATTATGCATATCATTATCTTCGTTATATCTTTATATGCATGATGAATTGTCTTCATAAGTTGAAGAGGATCTCCACAAAGTAAAACACGCCATGTGCATTTGACTTCAAAAGCAAACTACTTATATGCACATATTCAAGAGGAGCCTTTTGCTACTAATGAAGACAATGCCTTAATCCTTAAACTTTCACATACTTTTATCCCCATTGAAAACTTCAACTAGTTTGTCAACAATCACCAAAAAGGGGAGATTGTAAGTGCATCTAGTGCCACCCCTAGTTGGTTTTGGAGTATTGACGATAAACTTGGTTGAGGGACTAATGTGTTTGTGAGAATTGCAGGATAACACATGTAGTAGTCCCATATTGATTCGGTTTACCTACCAGAGATGACCCCTAAAAATGTGTGAAGACATTGAAGACAATGGTGGTCTGTGAAGATATTCATATTAAAGACTACGACATGAGAAGACATCGCATGAAGACTATGGAGTGTGAAGACATAGTTGTTTCGTAGTTTCCTTTTCTTCTTTGTTGAGTCATAGGAACCACTGTACTGTTAAGTGGGTCCAAGTGTACAAAGTCAGAGTGACTGAAGTGATGCTCAAGCAAATCCTATGTCTTCGAGCAAGGACAATGAGAGCAAATCTTATCCAGAGCTGGATGAGTCAGCTTTACTTGTAGCCCAAGTCAAGCTGTCGCGTGTGTTTGAAATCTGACCGTTGGACACGTGTCAGTTCCTTAGTGACCCAGGGTCATTTTGGACAAATCAGGTCGGGTTGCCTCCTGGCTATAAATAGCCCACACCCTACACCATAAATTGGTGGCTGCTCAGAGTTAGTGCACAGATTTTGTCGTTTGAGAGCAACCCACCTTCAAAGCATTTGAGAGAGAAATCCTTGCAAGGATAAAGCCCAAAACACCCAGAGCCAAAGAGTGTTAGGCATCACTGAGGTCTTTCTGCCCGCATGATCTAAAGACTTGTTACACTTGAGGACTATGAATCCTCCAGGCGGTTAGGTGTCGCGTTCTGAGCATCCAAGAGTCGTTGTGGATTGCTGGTGAACAAAGTTTGTGAAGGTTTGGAAGCCTACCTTGAAGAATTACCAGAGTGATTGGGCGAGGACTAGCTGTCCTTAGGTTAAGGGTAATAAGGTGAAGACGCAGTCTTCTGAGTTGAATCTCAGCCTCCCTAACCAGACGTACAATTGTCACAGCAACTGGAACTAGTCCAAGAAATCCTTGTCCTCTCCAAGCAACTTGTTCTATCCTTTACCTCTCTTTACTTACAGTTTGTCTTCATGAAGTCATTGCCTCCCTGCATGATCTGATTGTCTTCACTGTGTGTTCACTGTTGTTGTTTGGCTTCATATTATCTTCCATCCTTATCCTTACTACCTAGCTGTTGACAGTCTTCATGCTTTCACTTCATTGCTTACTTGACTATGGCTTGCCTAGTGTAGTCTACGTTCTGCTGCATATCAATAGGTTCCTTGCTACCGTTTGTCTTCAAAGCCCCCGTGTTTGAAGACTTCCATAAAAATCACCTATTCACCCCCCTAGTCGATAACTAGCACTTTCAAATTTTCTCTTCCTCCTTTTGTTCTTCGCTCTCCTCCTCATCTTTTTCATCTAATGAGCTCAAAATTTTATCAATTTCCTCTTCCATAGATTCCTACAAAATATTATTCTCTTCTTGGACAGCGGAGACTTTCTCAATAAATATATCAATATCGGAATTGTATTTATAATTCTTATAGCAATATTTAAGTATAGAAAAAAAATTCAGGTCTGTAAACAACATCATCAAAATCTTCATAGTTTTCAAACAAAGATTCAATTTCATAAGAACCCTTAAAAGCAACAAATTATTTTATTCGTTCCACATCATAGTAATCATATTTACCATTATCATAAGAAGCCAAGGTTTAAATATCAGTAAATTCACATGAAAAGGGAAGGTGTGGAGCCTTCATCCTAGAGCAACAAGTATTATCATATCTCATGCATAAATTCCAACCATACCAATGCAACATTTCAATTTGATACCATAACACTTTCCCTTTTTGAGTCAAGCGATAATCCCTAAAGTATTCATGTTGATCCAACGTGTCTCCCATTATCAAGTTGAATGGGGTTTTCTCGGGATTATCAAAATAGTATTTAATATTTTCACAATCGAGCATCAATGGTTTTAGGAGGCTCCCCATCTCCATGAGTAGAAAGTACACCGAATGTTTTTGGTATTTCATGTTCCATATCCATAACTAAAGATATAAAACAACTTAGAACAGAAAATAAAAACTACTTAGTGATAAAGAAAACAAGCACACACGAGAATAATCACCCCACGCTATTGCTCCCCGGCAACGGCGCCAGAAAAGGTCTTAATAACCCACAAGTATAGGGGTCAATTGTAGCCTTTCTCGATAAGTAAGAGTGTCGAACCCAACGATGAGCTAAAGGTAGAAAAAATATTCCCTTTTGTTCTGTCGACCACCGATACAACTCTATGCACACTTTACTTTGCTTTACCTAGAACAAGTATGAAACTAGAAGTACTTTCTAGGTGTAAAGGGATAGGTTTGCAAGATAATAAAGAACACATAAATAAAAGCTAGGGGATGTTTAGATAAAGGAACAATTGCGTTAGTTTTAGTAGAGAGCTTTTTGTCATAAGAAAGGTATTTGCCCCTAGGTAATCGATAACTAGATAGGTAATCATTATTGCAATTTATATGAGGGAGAGACATGAGCTAACATACTTTCTCTACTTGGATCATATGCACTTATGATTGTAACTCTAGCAAGCATCCGTAACTACCAAATATCATTAAGGTAAAACCCAACCATAGCATTAAGTATCAAGTCCTCTTTACTCTAATACGCAACAACCCACTTACTCAGGTCTGTGTTTCTATCACTCACGCCACCCACTATAAGCGAATCATGAACATATTGCAACACCCTATTGCGGGAATCCCTCATGCTTGCGCGACACAAAGGGCACCATAGGACAACACCAAAATAAAAAATACAACTCAAATCAATCATGATCATCAATCAACCCATAGGACAAAACAGATCTACTCAAACACCATAGGATAGCCCTACATCATTGGGACATAATATATAGCATTGAGTACCATGTTTAAGTAGATATTACAGCGGGGAGAAGAGGTGTTACACCTCTTCATAGAGGGTGAGAGAGTTTGATGCAGAGCATCGTACGGAAATCCCCATGTACACTTCAACTACTCCCCAAGCCCCAAGTGCACCTATGATGAGAGCGCGAGCATGTGCCATTGGACATAAGGTGAACTCTCTCCTTTTTAAACTTCCCTTGGACCCACATGAGACATGGCTACTACCTCAAACAAAGACACTTTGTGTGCTTAGGTACCAAGGAACCAACAAGGAGAAGGAATGGTGCAAGATGGACACCAAGAGCATGGAGAGGGATTTTCCCAACACAGAGATAGAGGTACAACTACCCATGTACCGCCCAACTACCGCCTGGCGGTACAACTACTCGACTACCACCCAACTAATGGTCCAGCTTTTGTAATCGAGTGGTGCAAGGACGGTACCGCCCCGGTTTGTCCCCATAACAACCGTATGACGAGTACAACCGCTCCAACCACTAGTACAACCACTAATGACTTCGGGGAACACCTTCAGGAACCAGTACAAGAGCTCCAGGCGATACAACCGCTCCCATGACCGGTACTACCGCTCTGCCTGCGTGCAGTAAACGGTCGACAACCCGTGTAACTCCCAACTTACCCCTTGGACTATAAAACTCATCTCCTAGCTCCGATTAAGGGTTAGCAAAGGATTAGCTCATTTAAGAGATAGAGATTTGTTCATCCACTTGGTTACTTCTCCATTGGAGTCCACGACCTCTTTGGAGAAGATCCCAAGTGGATTCAAGATCCCCCACGGGAAGACCCCCCTCAAGACCTCCTCACGGAGAACTTGCTACTTGTATCGTCCTTTGTTGATCGTGGATCGTGTATCTCTTTGTGTTTTGAGGATCTAGCACATGTGTAATAAAATCTTGTTGGTTTGAGTGATTCTCTCGTGTTTCCCCTCGTGTTTTCCCTCTTGTGTTCTTCGTGTTCTTCATGGGATCCGCTCCAATCGTGAAAGATCGGGCATCTAGGGTTCTACCCTACATCATCTTGGATCAGAGCCAGTTTGTCT
This sequence comes from Aegilops speltoides, assembly GCA_021437245.1. Taxonomy (NCBI): domain Eukaryota; kingdom Viridiplantae; phylum Streptophyta; class Magnoliopsida; order Poales; family Poaceae; genus Aegilops; species Aegilops speltoides. The sequence goes on from CM038145.1 coordinate 108,093,309, forward strand.
CATGATATCATCTTGGTATCATGACCCACGTTGATCACGAATTTGGAGCCCCTACCCCCACCTTCTAGCCTTCTTATGTTTGATTTTTCTCCCAATTTCGAAAATCCCCACCAAAAATAGCCCCATTGTTTTTTGTGATTTGTTGGTGTGATGAAGTTTTATTGATTTTGATACATGGATTTGTTTGGTTTGAAGTGGATCTAGCATCTCCCCAATTTTCTCCACTTTCCATCCACAAAATCTCCGCAATTTTGGCCCCAAAATCATCCATTTCCGCCCCAAATCCATCCCGTACTCAGATCTGAGAATTTTCCCGACAAAAGCGGTACTATAGGCACCCAAGGTGGTACAACCGCTCCCCCACCCCCCGATACTTCTGCCAGCCCAAAACTCGAACCCCAGGACGCTCTAGGAGCAGTACAACCGCCGTCGCGAGAGGTACAACCGCCCCTCCCAGTTTCAGCCTCTGCTGATTGACCGTTTTGTTCATAACTAATTCATCCAGAGTCCGATTTTGACGTTCTTTAGCTCGTTGGATAGCTATTGACATCCCCCATCCATATAGATAGGTTCCAACATCATTTGACTCCATCAATTTTTGGAACTTTGCCATCTTTGCCTAGGGCCTGCACCACATCATCCGCTATACCACCATAGACTTCTGCAACCTAACTCATTTTGTTCCCCATAGCATTAGTGGTTGCTTGAGTAGTGATTCGAGTCTCCTAAGGTGTTTTGGATACTTAGGGGCGGTTGCTTCTTCATCAACCACCACCATAACTTCAGCACAGGCTTGCCCACCATACACTTCCGCCACCCCAACTTAACCCAATTTTGTTTGTGTTGTGAGTTGTGTCTCCTAAGGTGTTTCGGCTACTTAGGGACCGTGCTTCCAACTCCGACACTGTGTATATCCCATCATACCCTTCCGCCACCTTAACCCATTTTGACCAGGTTTACACCAATACTTCCGTGACCACCACCGCTTTTCCGCTACCACCATTTTGACATTTGCCTTTGGAGGTTTTGAGTTGTGGTTTTTGTCCGTTTCCTAGGGTGTTTCGGCTAACTAGGAATGGTTCGACATCGACAACATCACCGCTAAAAGTCGTCAAGGATTCGACATCGACCATGTTGAGTGTATGTGTTGTGCATATCTGTGTATTGGGCCCACCTCCTAGTTCCTTGTATAGTCAAGGTCGTGGTCCACCTCTTGTACATCGTATATACATGTGTTTGCACCTCAGGAATACATCGTGTAATTACCACATCATACATGGTATCAGTTTTCGGGTTCTAACCCTAGTCTTCTGTTGTCGCCGCCGTGCGTCTCCTCCGCGCCACTGCCACCCAGCCATCGTCGCCAGCGCGTCTCCCGCGCCAGCCGTCACTCGTCCCTCCCTCGCCCGCTCACTACCGTCCCTAGCCTGCCGCTCGCTCGCCTCGCTAGCCCACACACATCACTCGCCTCGCTACCCTCATGCTACATCGCCAGCCAACTTGCTAGCACGCTAGCCCGCCGCTCGCACGCCCTGCCAGCCAACTCGCTACTCACCTCTTTGCTAGCCCGCATGAATCGCCCCGCCAACCGCTCGCTTTCTGCATCGCCCGAGCCGCTTGCCTTCCTGCATCGCCCGACCCGCTCGCTCCGTCGCCTGCTGCCTCGCTACACGCGCCGACCGAAGCCACCAGCCGCTGAGCCGCCTGTGTCGTCAAACCCGCTACACCCATGTGCCACCCTGAGCCGCCCTAGCCATCATGTCGTCCGTCACCTCCTCCGCGTCCACCAACTCCAACCCGTTCGCCAACGCCAACCTCCCGACGTGAACGAAATCCGCAACCTCAACATCTTCGAGCGGGTAGCGGTTCGTCTCTCGCAGGCGGACTCCTCCTACTACACGTGGAAGACGTATTTTTCCCTCGTGTTCCGGGAGTATCACCTAATCGACCACGTGGACGGCACTATCGACTCCAGCCTTGTCCCCGAGGTCCATGACTAGTCCACCATCGACACCACGATCATCCGCTGGTTCTTCCTCACCATCTCGTTGGACCTCTTCCAGACGGTCGTAGCGGACGGTGATGATGCTTGTGCCGTGTGGACCAAGCTGAATGGGCTCTTCACCAACAACCAGCTCCAGTGTCATGTTTTTTTGCAGCAAGAGTTTTTTGGGTGTCACCGGGATAACACCTCCGTCGATGACTATTGTCGCCGCCTGAAGACTCTCGCTGATGAGCTCCTTGATATTGGCATGAGGATCGATGACGACCTCCTCCTCAGCATGCTCACTGTCGGCTCAACGAGGACTTCGGCAATGCCGCAGCGAACCTCAGCCTCATCCCCAAGCCGTCCTTCGCCAAGTTCGTTGCGTACCTCCGCCTGGAGGAGCGGCGGATGAAGCGGGTGAAGGCGGGGGCCATCCACACCGCTCTTGCTGCCAACACCACCCGCGGCGGGCCCTCGGCGCCTCCAGCCGCCCCGGTCGTGCCCCCGCGCCACATGGCATCCTTACCGACGCTGCCACCATACCTGGCACCCCAGCAGCCGGGGCTACTTCCGCTGCCCTATGGACCTCTCGCCCCTCCCGCCGAATGGCGCCGTGGGGGCTGGTGCGGTGGGGCCGTCGTAGTGGTCAGCAGCAGCAGCCGCAGGGCGCCGGCCAACCCCATCAGTAGCAGCAGCAGTTCCAGGTGCCCACTCTGTGGGCCTCCTGCTACAACCCGTGGACCGGTGTTGTTCATGCCTACACCATGCCGGTTCCACGGGCTCCTGCATCGACCGTTCTCATGCCGAGCCGCTGGCGCATCGGGCATACTACGTGGCTCCACAGCCGTACGGAGGATACCCACCGTCGCACCTGAGCGGCACCTACGGTCTCCCTGCGGCCCCGCCGACGCCCTCGCCGGCCCTGCCGCCGGCGCCTTGGGATTCGGCGCTGCACACCGCGCCTATGCCGAACAACTACACTGGAGGCGGTGATTGGTACATGGACACCGGGGCTACGGCTCACATATTTTCTCATCCTGGTAATATTGCCTCCTTCACTCCCGTCACCACCGATCGCCACATCATTGTCGGTGACGGTTCCACACTCCCTATTGCACATGTCGGGCATACTTATTTTCCTTCTAATTACATGCCTATTACTTTGTCTAACATACTTGTGTCACCTCATCTTATTAAGAACCTTGTTTTCGTTCGTTGTTTAACTCGTGAAAATCCTGTTAATGTTGAATTTGACGGGCTTGGTTTTTGTGTCAAGGATGCTCGAACCAGGATGGTAATTCACCGATGTGACGGCCTCGACGAGCTCTATCTGGTGCTTTCATCGTCCTCCTCCACCACCGACCGGTTGCTCTCCCCGCCGGCGTCGGTCTTTGGCACGCTCCTTTGGGTCATCCCAACCCCTTCACACTTCGTCATATTCTTAGGAGTTTCATTTTCAGTTGTAATAAGATAGAGGATCACACCTGTCATGCCTGTTGTGTCGGCAAACATGTTTGCTTCCGTTTAATAACTCCACCACCATAGATTCTTTTCCGTTTCAGTTGATTCATAGAGATGTGTGGACCTCTCCGGTTCCTACTAACTTGGGCTACTTATATTATCTGGTTATCCTTGATGATTATTCTCACTATGTGTGGACGTTTACTTTACGACAAAAGTCGGATGCACTCTCCACTTTGACGGTTTTTTACTCCTATGTCAGCACGCAGTTTGGGCGTCCCATCCTTGCTCTTCAGACTGACAATGGAAAAGAGTTTGACAACCTTGCTTTTCGCACTTTTCTGTCACACCACGGCACAGTTTTTCGTCTCACATGCTCGTATACTTCACAGCAAAAAGGACGAGCCGAACGCGTCCTTCGCACTCTGAACGACTGTGTTTGCACGCTCCTATTCCATGCTAATGTGCCGCCTCGTTTCTAGCTTGACGCACTCGCTACTGCTTCACTTCTCCTTAACCTTTGCCCCTGTCGTCCATGGTGGAACTATGCACCTCACTATCTGCTCTAAGGTACGCCCCCATCTTATGATGGCTTGCGTATTTTCGGGTGCCTTTGCTAACCTAGCACTGCCGACTCTGCTCCTCACAAACTCGCACCTCGTTCTGTCGCTTGCATCTTCATCGGCTATCCCTCCAACTCCAAGGGATATTGGTGCTACGATCCCATCTCCCACCGTGTGTTCGGGCACGTTTACTTTGATGAGCATGTGTTTCCATTTTAGCAGGTACCCCCGGCTATTCCTCCCGCCACCGGTGACGCGGGCTCCTCGATGCCTCTCCCAGGGCGCTCACGCGCCTCTCTTAGCCTGCCCCTGGCTTTGAGGCGCGCCCCCCGCATGCGGTGCCTCCTACAGCAGCGGCACTGGCGCCCCCGACGTTGGCGCCCGCGGCCCCCGCGGCCCCCTCGGCACCCCCGGTGCCTGCGGCACCATGGCGCCCCCGACGCCCCCCGGCGCCTGTGGCCGGTCCGATCACCTCCCCCTGTACGGGCATTTTTCGCGCGAGCTCGCGCTACGCCTCGGATGACTGCGTCCATGCGGCGTCCACCTCTAAGCTGTCGCCATTGCCGTCCTCCGTTCGAGACACTCTTCGTGACCCGCTCTGTATGGCTGCGATGCAAGAGGAGTTTGACGCCCTGTTGCAAAACCGGACGTGGCAGCTTGTTCCCCGTCCCCGACACGCCAACACGATTACCGGGAAGTGGGTCTTTCAACACAAGCTCTGTCTTGATGGTACCCTTGATCGCTACAAAGCGCGTTGGGTCGTTCGTGGCTTCCGACAGCGTGCTGGCATCGACTTCACTGACACCTTCGCTCCAATCGTCAAGCCCGGCACGATACACACGGTTCTCCACCTTGCGGTCTCCCGTGCTTGGCCGGTGCACCAGATGGACGTCTCCAACGCCTTCCTCCATGGTCACCTCGAGGAGCAGGTGTTCTGCCAGCAGCCCACTGGGTTTGTTGACCCAACAATTACCGACCATGTGTGCCTGCTTTCGCGATCCTTGTACGGACTCAAGCAGGCTCCGCGCGCTTGGTACCAGCGCATCGCAGCGTTTCTACACCAGCTTGGGTTCCGCTCCACCTACTCAGATGCATCGCTCTTCGTCTATCACTAGGGCTATAACACAGCCTACTTGCTGCTCTATGTCGACGCATCATCCTGACGGCATGTATGGCTGGTCTTCTCAGTCAGCTCACGGCTCATCTTCACGCTGAGTTCGCCATCAAGGACTTGGGTCCTTTGCACTACTTCCTCGATGTTGAGGTGGTGTGCCGTCCGGATGGCTTCTTTCTTCATCAGCGGAAGTACGCTCATGAGCTCCAGGAGCGCGCTGGCATGCTTAACTACAAGCCCGCCGCCACGCCTATTGACATGAAGGCCAAGCTTTCTGCCACGGATGGTTCTCCTGCTTCGGATTCTGCTTTCTACCGGTCTATCGTTGGTGCTCTCCAGTACCTCACTCTGACTCGACCAGAGATCCAGTATGCTGTGTAGCAGGTGTGTCTCCATATGCATGCTCCTCGAGACATCCGCTGGGCCGTTGTCAAGTCGATTATCCGCTATGTCTGTCGCATTATGCATCTTGGCGTCACGCTTCACGCCTCCGCCAACACCGCTCTCACGGCCTACTCCGATGCAGACTGCGCAAGCTACCCTGACACTCGTCGCTACACCTCGGGCTATTGTGTCTACCTTGGACCCTCACTCATCTCGTGGTCGTCCAAGCGGCAGCCTACGGTCTCTCGTTCCAGTGTTGTGGCTGAGTATCGCGCGGTGGCCAACGCCGTCGCCGAGTGTTCGTGGCTTCGCCTGCTGCTTCAGGAGCTCTCCTGCCCTGTTGACCGTACCACGATGGTCTATTGCGACAACGTGTCGGCGGTCTACATCTCCGCTAGTCCGGTGAATCATCGACAAACCAAGCATATTGAGTTGGATATTCATTTTGTCTGGGAACAGGTGGCCCTTGGCCATATTCGTGTTTTACACGTACCTACTCCCCAACAATTTGATGTTGGGGAACGTAGTAATTTCAAAAAAAAATCCTATGCACACGCAAGATCATGGTGATGCATAGCATCGAGAGGGGAGAGTGTCGTCCACGTACCCTCGTAGACCGTAAGCGGAAGCGTTATGACAACGCGGTGGATGTACTCGTACGTCTTCACGATCGACCGATCCTAGTACCGAACATACGGCACCTCCGCGATCTGCACACGTTCAGCTTGGTGACGTCCCACGAACTCACGATCCAGTAGAGCTTCGAGGGAGAGTTCTGTCAGCATGATGGCGTGATAACGGTGTTGATGAAGCTACCGACGCAGGGCTTCACCTAAGCACCGCAACGATATGATCGGGGTGGATTATGGTGGAGGGGGCACCGCACACGGCTAAAAGATCAATGATCAACTTGTGTCTTGGGATGCCCCCTTCCCCCGTATATAAAGGAGCAAGGGGGGAGGCGGCTGGCCTAGGAGGAGGGCGCGCCAATGGGGGAGTCCTACTCCCACTAGGAGTGGGACTCCCCATTCCTAGTAGGAGTAGGAGAAGGAGGAGGGAAGGAGAGGAGTACAAGGAAGGAGGGGGTGCTGCCCCTCCCCCTAGTACAATTCGGACTTGGCTTGGGGGCGCGTGGCCTAGCCCTAGCCAGCACCTCTCTCTCTCCCATAAAACCCATTAAGGCCCATATACTCCCCGGGGGGTTCCGGTAACCTCCCGGTACTCCGGTATTTATCCGGTGACCCCCGGAACCCTTCCGGTGTCCGAATATCAATCTTTATGTCTCGACCATTTCGATACTCCTCGTCATGTCCGTGATCTCATCCGGGACTCTGAACAACCTTCGGTACACCAAAACACATAAACTCATAATACCGATCGTCACCGAACGTTAAGCGTGCGGACCCTACGGGTTCGAGAACTATGTAGACATGACCGAGACACGTCTCCGATCAATAACCAATAGAGGAACCTGGATGCTCATATTGGCTCCTACATATTCTAGGAAGATGTTTATCGGTCAAACCGCATAACAACATACGTTGTTCACTTTGTCATCGGTATGTTACTTGCCCGAGATTCGATCATCGGTATCTCAATACCTAGTTCAATCTCGTTACTGGCAAGTCTCTTTACTCGTTCTGTAATGCATCATCCCGCAACTAACTCATTAGTCACATTGCTTGCAAGGCTTATAGTGATGTGCATTACCGAGAGGGCCCAGAGATACCTCTCCGATAATCGAAGTGACAAATCCTAATCTTGATCTATGGCAACTCAACAAGTACCATCAGAGACACCTGTATAGCACCTTTATAATCACCCAGTTACGTTTTGACGTTTGGTAGCACACAAAGTGTTCCTCCGGTATTCGGGAGTTGTATAATCTCATAGTCATAGGAACATGTATAAGTCATGAAGAAAGTAATGGCAACAAACTAAACGATCAAGTGCGAAGCTAATAGAATGGGTCAAGTCAATCACATCATTCTCTAATCATGTGATCCTGTTAATCAAATGACAACTCATGTCTATGGTTAGGAAACACAACCATCTTTGATTCAATGAGCTAGTCAAGTAGAGGCATACTAGTGACACTTTGTTTGTCTATGTATTCACACATGTACTAAGTTTCCGATTAATAAAATTCTAGCATGAATAATAAACATTTATCATGATATAAGGAAATATAAATAACAACCTTATTATTGCCTCTAGGGCATATTTCCTTCAGTCTCCCACTTGCACTAGAGTCAATAATCTAGATTACATAGTAATGATTCTAACACCCATGGAGTTTGGGTGCTGATCATGTTTTGCTCATGAGAGAGGCTTAGTCAACGGGTCTACAACATTCAGATCCGTATGTATCTTGCAAATCTCTATGTCTCCCTCCTTGACTTGATCGCGGATGGAATTGAAGCATCTCTTGATGTGCTTGGTTCTCTTGTGAAATATGGATTCCTTTGCCAAGGCAATTGCACCAGTATTGTCACAAAAGATTTTCTTTGGACCCGATGCACTAGGTATGACACCAAGATCGGATATGAACTCCTTCATCCAGACTCCTTCATTTGCTGCTTTCGAAGCAGCTATGTACTCCGCTTCACACGTAGATCCCTCCATGATGCTTTGTTTAGAACTGCACCAACTGACAGCTCCCCTGTTCAATATAAATATGTTTTTCCGGTTTGTGACTTAGAGTCATCCGTATCAGTGTCAAAGCTTGCATCGACGTAACCATTTACGATGAGCTCTTTGTCACCTCCATAAACGAGAAACAAATCCTTAGTCCTTTTTAGGTATTTTAGGATGTTCTTGATTGTTGTCCAGTCAACTACTCCTGGATTACTTTGGTACCTCCCTGCTAAACTAATAGCAAGGCACACATCAGGTCTGGTACACAGCATTGCATACATGATAGAGCCTAAGGCTGAAGCATAGGGAACACCTTTCATTTTCTCACTATCTTCCGTAGTGGTCGGGCATTGAGTCTGACTCAACTTCACACCTTGTAACACAGGCAAGAAACCTTTCTTTGCTTGATCCATTTTGAACTTCTTCAAAACTTTATCAAGGTATGTGCTTTGTGAAAGTCCAATTAAGCATCTTGATCTATCTCTATAGATCTTTATGCCCAATATATAAGCAGCTTCACCGAGGTCCTTCATTGAAAAACTCCTATTCAAGTATCCCTTTATGCTATCTAGAAATTCTATATCATTTCCAATTAAAAATATGTCATCCACATATAATATCAGAAATGCTACAGAGCTCCCACTCACTTTCTTGTAAATACAGTCTTCTCCAAAAGTCTGTATAAAACCATATGCTTTGATCACACTATCAAAATGTTTATTCCAACTCCGAGATGCTTGCACCAATCCATAGATGGATCGCTGGAGCTTACATACTTTGTTAGCATCCTTTGTATCAATAAAACCTTCAGGTTGCATCATATACAACTCTTCTTCCAGAAATCCATTCGGGAATGCAGTCTTTACATCCATTTGCCAAATTTCATAATCATAAAATGCGGCAATTGTTAACATGATTCAGACAGACTTAAGAATCGCTGTGGTGAGAAGGTCTCATCGTAGTCAACTCCTTGAACTTGTCGAAAACCTTTCACAACAAGTCGAGCTTTGTAGACAGTAACATTACCGTCAGCGTCAGTCTTCTTCTTGAAGATCCATTTATTCTCGATGGCTTGCCGATCATCGGGCAAGTCAACCAAAGTCCACACTTTGTTCTCATACATGGATCCCATCTCAGGTTTCATGGCCTCAAGCCATTTTGCAGAATCTGGGCTCATCATCGCTTCCTCATAGTTTGTAGGTTCGCCATGTTCAAGTAACATGACCTCCAGAACAGGATTATCGTACCACTCTGGTGCGGACCTTATTCTGGTTGACCTACGAGGTTTGGTAGTAACTTGATCCGAAGTATCGTGATCATTATCATCAGCTTCCTCACTAATTGGTGTAGGGATCACAGGAACTGATTTCTGTGATGAACTACTTTCCAATAAGGGAGCAAGTACAGTTACCTCATCAAGTTCTACTTTCCTCCCACTCACTTCTTTCGAGAGAAACTCCTTCTCTAGAAAGGATCCATTCTTAGCAACGAATGTCTTGCCTTCGGATCTGTGATAGAAGGTGTACCCAACAGTCTCCTTTGGGTATCCTATGAAGACACATTTCTCCGATTTGGGTTCGAGCTTATCAGGTTGAAGCTTTTTCACGTAAGCATCGCAGCCCCAAACTTTAAGAAACGACAACTTTGCTTTCTTGCCAAACCACAGTTCATAAGCGTCGTCTCAACAGATTTAGAGGGTGCCCTATTTAACGTGAATGCAGCCGTCTCTAAAGCATAACCCCAAAACGATAGCGGTAAATCAGTAAGTTACATCATAGATCGCACCATATCTAATAAAGTGCGGTTACGACGTTCGGACACACCATTACGCTGTGGTGTTGTAACATCCCAAAATTCTAAATTTTGGAATGTTATAATAAATAGATAGTTTTGATTGATTGTTTGATTGATTGACTGAAAGTGAGTGAATTCGAAACTTTTTGAAAGTTAAATGAGAGGAAATAAAAGGACTTTCCCAAACTTTCATTTTGCTTTTATGATCTTCGTAAATTCAAATTCTTTTCATCACAAAACCCTGGAGAGAAGATGACATGACTTCCTCCATTTATTTAAATGACAAGGGGTGTTGAAAATATTTGAATTTCATTTGAAATTATTTCCAATACATAAACTTCAAGCAACTCAATGATTTTCATGAGAGAAGATAAAATGACTTCTTCAAAACATATGAAATATGAGTTGGGAGTTTAAAAGAATTAAATTCAAAGTTCTTTTGAATGTATTTTTCAATTTGGAGTTATTTGAGTTTTATTCAAATTATTTTCTCCAAAAATAAAATATATGGAAAATAGGGTAACATGATTCCCTACATCATAAAATTGGAGAGAAATTAATTTGAAGTCATTTTGGTATTTTTAAAATTATTTTAGTTGGATTTTAGTAGAGCAGGAGCACTGTTTGAATTATTAGAATTTGTGTGTATTTTATTTAATGCTATAAAAATGTCCATGTTGTAGAAAATCTTTTTCTGAAGATTTTGATATATAATATGCCTATATAATTTTATATTTATTTTGTTTTTATTTGTCTAAGAAAATGTTTAAAAAAAATCTCTCTCCGCCGACTGGGCCGGCCCAGCATCTCGCCAGGCCGCGGCCCAGCTCCCCACCGCTGTCCCGTGCGCGTCACGGACTCGCCGGAGTCCGGCACCGACCTCCGCCGCCTTGGCCCCTACTCCACGCCACCGTCGCCGCCCTCCCCCTCCTATAAAGCGCCACGAGACCCCCCTGGTGTAACGCCCTCGATGCGGCTATATCTCCCACGTGTCGAAGCACGACTTAGAGGCATAACCGCATTGAAAGCAATGTCGCAAGTGAGGTAATCTTCACACAACCCAAGTAATACATAAGGGAAAGAGATACATAGTTGGCTTACAATCGCCACTTCACACAATTACATGAATAAAGCATTACATCATCCAGATACAATCAAGGTTCGACTACGGAACCAAAATAAAAGAAGAACCCCAAATGCGACAAAAGGTCCCGATCGACCCCAACCGGGCTCCACTCTTGATCAACTAGAATGAAACAACACAAAGGGCAAGATCTTCAACGAGCTCCTCCTTGAGCTCGGATCGCCATCAGCTTTCGGTAACAAAGGCACCGCAAACTGGTTTGAAGTATCCGGTGAGCCACGAGGACTCAAAGAATCCCATTACCATGGGTATCAAGACTAGCAAAGCTTAATGGGAAAGGAAGGGGCAAAGTGGTGAGGTTGCAGCAGCGACTAAGCAATGTATGGTGGCTAACCAACGCAAATGAGAGCGAGAAGAGAAACAAGCGGAACGGTCGTGAAGCTAGCAATGATCAAGAGGTGATCCTGAACACCTACTTACGTCAAACATAACACAGAAACCGTGTTCACTTCCCGGACTCCGCCGAGAAGAGACCACCACGGCTACACACTCGGTTGATGTGTTTTAATTCGGATCAAGTGTCAAGTTGTCTACAACCGGACATTAACAAATTCCCATCTGCCACATAACCGCGGGCACGGCTCTCGAAAGTTTAAACCCTGCAGGGGTGTCCCAACTTAGCCCATGACAAGCTCTCGCGATCATCGAAGGAATAGACCTTCACCCAGGAAGACCCGATCAGTCTCGGAATCCCGGTACATCAAGACATTTCGACAATGGTAAAACAAGACCAGCAAAGCCGCCCGATGCGCCGACAATCCCGATAGGAGCTGCACATATCTCGTTCTCAGGGCAACACCGGATAGGTTAGCCTACGAGTAAAACCAGCCCTCGAGTTGCCCCGAGGTGGCCCCGCAGTCTGCCCGGTTCGGACCAACACTTAGACAAGCATTGGCTCGGGGGGGCTAAAATAAAGATGACCCTCGAGAGAGCGACTCCCAAGGGAAAAGTAGGTGGTGGTGAGGCAAATGGTAAAAGTCAATGTTGGGCCTTGCTGGACAAGTTTTATTCAAAGCGAACTGTCAAGGGGTCCCATAAATCACCCGACCGCGTAAGGGGCGCAAAATCCGGGAACATAACACGGTATGATGGAAACTAGGGCGGCAAGAGTGGAACAAAACACCAGGCATAAGGCCGAGCCTTCCACCCTTTACCAAGTATATAGATGCATTAATAATATAAGAGATATTGTGATATCCCAACAAAACCCTGTCCACCATGGAGCAATCTTCAACTTCACCTGCAACTAGCAACGCTATAAGAGGGGCTGAGCAAAAGCGGTAACATAGCCAAACAACAGTTTGCATAGGAAAGGTGTCAAAGGTTAGGGGTTCATGGCAATATGGGATGGCTGGACAAACAGGTAATAGGTAGCGCAGCATAGCGAAAGAACGAGGCAACTAGCATAGCAATGATAGTAGTGAGATCCAGGGTAGCGGTCATCTTGCCTGAAATCCCGCAAGGAAGAAGAACGAGTCCATGAAGAAGATGAACGGATGAAGCCGAACCTACCGAAGGCGAACGAAACCTCACGATCGCAACGAAACAGGAACTAACAAGAAGAAGCACACAACATAGGTAAACACACCACACATGAACAAGACATGATGCACAACAAGCATGATGCCTGACAAGCTACATGAAGCTACTCATGGAAAGAGATGATGCAAAACAAGAACAACACATCAAGGCAAGTTTAAATGAGGCCGGAAACAACATATAACAATTCCGGTAAGTCCTCATATGCATATTTCGAAATTGGTCCAGAACTGAATAAACCTTATGTTCAAGTTGTTAAACAGAAAGTTAAGATGCACCATGATGATCTACACGAAAATCTAGTCAAGTTACATATAAAGTTCATTAGATTTGGAGCTACGGTCTAAAAGATATGAGCAAAACAAGTTAAGCATGGCATTGATGCAAAATGCACCCAAACATCAAGCAAACACACCAAAACAAGGATGCAACATGATAATATGAAGCTACATGCAAAAACAAGCAAGTTTCATATAGAGCACACTCAAAACGGAGCAACGGTGCAACACACACACACTATACAAGTCATAGGAGCAAGCTGTCCAAAACAGCAACTAGGCATCTTACAAGCATCAAAACAATATGCTACAGCACCCCAACATAATAACAAAAGGCATGGGCATGAAGTACACGTAAAGCATAACAAAACATGAACACTGAGCTATCTACAGAAACAACTAGAACATGCTCAAAATGACATGGAGATATCGCAAGTAATAACAATTTCAGACTTTAGCAGAAATAACATCAGGTTGCAATGTTTAGAGCTATCAAACAACATGTTACAGGAACTTATCATGGCAAACAAAGGCATGGCATGAAACTACTAATTGCATATATCAAAAGACCCTTACTGACCATGAGCCAAAAAGGCATAGAAAATATGATGGCACCCATGTAAACATGGCAAGTTATATTACAGTTTTATACATGGCAGGAACAACAATAAGTAGGCATGTTCGTGAGCTCGAACCACTCACTACAGAGCAACACATGGCATGGCAAGGCAACCAACAGTAATAGGGCATGTTAATGAAGCTAAGCATGGCAAGAGAAAGTTCATAGGGTACACGGATCAACTACAACGACCTCGTGAAATTTGAATCTCATGCAAACAATCTGTCAGGAAACATTTTCAAGCAACTTTAGATCAAGATTACAACATGTTCCAGCAGGCTATAATTGCAACCAAGGGCATGAATGGATAGAGCATGACAGGTATATCAAAACATGTTTATAGAGCATCTCCAGATTATGCATAGTATGATTAGTGGAAGCATGTTAACATGGCATCAAAATATAACAGAATCTGTCAGGAAAACAGCAACAGCAACTACCCTACTTTACAAGCTCAATGCACTCAGCACACAACTCACAAAAATACAAGGTCAACTCCTATGGAAATATGGCATGTTTATGTCCAACATTCATGTAGAGCTCATACTCATAGGATGCACACATTAATCATGGCAAAAATGACAAAAGAGCTCGAGCTGATAAGATTCTGGAACTAACGATCTGAAGCCTTATTCCAACAGCATTTCGAGCATCAAGATGGGCTCAAATGAAAATGTTGCAATGGTATTAAATGATGTACTCGTCGAGATGAACAATTTGACATATTATACGTGCAAAACGGACATACGGATGCAAAGATGTGATAACATGAACATGGCATGAAAATGACAGAAAACTGGGACTTAGTGGAATTTCACCTCCGCGGAAAAGTGGACGGGGACGTTCCGGGACGGAGAGATCCGGGACGGGCGGAGGCGTTTGGTTGGGCGGCTGGTGGATCTATCCACCCCCAACTCCGGCGAGGTGGAGGCGGTTCCGGCGAGGAACTCCGGCGACGAGGCCGACGAGGCGCACGGGAGCTCCGGCGAGAGGAGGAGGCCGGGGACGGCGTTGGTGGCCGGCGATGGCGGAGGGAGGCGGCGCAGCAGGCGACCGACGGCGGGCTGGAGCTGCGGCGGCGGCAGCGGCGGTGAGTTTCGGACGGCGCCGGCGGCGGCAAAGGAGCGGGCGGCGGGAGGCTGGCGGCAAAGTGCCGGCGTTTCTCGGCGGCCTCCATGGCCGGCGCGAGGAGGCGGCGGCGGCGATCTGCTGGCGGCGGCCCGCGCGCGGCGGGGCGGAGGCTGGCGGCGCACGGGCGGCGGGTCGGGCGGCGCGCGGCGAATGGCGGCGAAGCGCGCCGGGCGGCAGGGTTTCGGACGGGTTTCGGCGGCCGGGCCGGTGGAGGCGCGCGAGGAGCTGATGTGGCAGGACAGGATTGGGCGCGGGGCGGCGGCTAATGAGGTGGCGCGACCCGATTGGTCGGAGTGACGCGGCCGGTGGACGTGTCCGGCGCGGACGGACACGTCCGGCGGCGGAGGGGGGAATTTTAGGGTTTGGGGCGAAATCATCCGGGATTTGAAATGGGGGGGTGTATAAATAGGCATAGAGGGAGCTAGGAGAGTCCAAATGAGGAGCGGTTTTCGGCCACGCGATCGTGATCGAACGACCGAGAGCATGGAGGGGAGTTTGGTGGGTTTTGGGCCACTTTGGAAGGGGTGTTGGGCTGGAAACAAAAGAGGCTTTGCGGTTACCCGGTTAACCGTTGGAGTACCAAACGACCTCCAAATGGCACGAAACTTGACAGGCGGTCTACCGGTGCTATACCAAGGCCGCTTGGCAAACCTCGGGCCATTCCGAGAAAGTTTACCACCCGCACAAGAGAAGAGGCAGAAGGGGAACGCCGAAGGACATAGGAGTGCCGGATTGCAAAACGGACAACGGGGAAAAGGTTCGGATGCATGAGACGAACATGTAAGCAAAATGAAATGCACATGATGACATAATAAAATGCAAATGATGACATGGTGAAATGCAACACGCGAGCAATGACATGGCAACGACGGCGAATAACTGGCGGACACCTGGCGCATCGGATCCGGGGTGTTACAACACTCCACCACTATGAGAGGATCTCGTCCCGAGATCTAGGATGGCACCGGAGGGAAAACGGAAGAGGAAGAGAAGAGGTAAAACTAAGTTGCTTCTTTGACCAATGAGTGAAACCAAAGAACCTTGAGAGGTTGAACAAATTGAAAGAAACAAAACAACGGAGATGACCAAGATTACAAACAATCCGTTGGAAAAGAGGAAGAAGGAGTATTACGAGAATTTGAAGGTTGAAAGACATGGAAATAAGAGCTTCACGAACGAAAAGAATATGACCACCTCGATATAATGAGATAGCCAAGGAACAAGAATGACAGAATTTGGACAGCACTCCGGTAGAGAAGAGAATAAAACTTGATGAGATGAAAAGATATGGAAGAGATGACACAACACTCCGGTTAAATGGATAAGCAAGAAAAGAACACGATCCTCACAATTCGAGATGATGAGTGAAGAGAGCAACAACACCAAGCCTTCGGAAGAAAGAATAGAAGATAGATAATTGAAATAGAAGAATGGAGAAGAAAAAGCCAACATCTGTCACCAACGGAAACAAATGATTGGATTGATATCAACAAGGAGACGAGAAACCTATTTCACCGGAAGGACAAATGAAGAACTTGGGTCATTTATAAGCACCATAAATAGCAACAATCCTTAGGGAAAGCTTTAGGTGAACCATGACACAAGATGACTCCAACGAAGAGATTGGTGGATTTAAAGTACCTCATTCTTGACAACATATGAATCATGAAGCATGAAGGGAATTGTCAAGAACGACATAACACCACCTCAAAAGATAATGGAGAAGAATTGCAGTTTGGAATGCAAGATGAGGAATACTTGAACTCCTCAAAACAAACATGTGTTGAGCACCATGTTTAATTTTGAGTATAGCTTGGCTATTCTTAGCTTCAAGAGAAATCTTGAAGAACAATTGAAAAATGAAAAGAATCCTTGAGGAACCACCATGTAGAGCCTCCATGAAGAACTCCGGTAATAAAAGGATGATGAAAAGAAAAAGAAGTTGAAAACACAAGGTGAACCCTTGCAATGATTTAGATGGGGCTTCACGACGAGATAATTGAGAGAGGTTGGAACTCCGAAAAGAAAAGAATTGAATCACCTCAAGGAAATAAGAATAAGATTTATTGTATGCTTATCCTTCATCAAATTAAATTGATGACAAGAAATTGGTTTAGCATACTACTTATTCTCATAGAAAGGATTAAAATAGATATGGCGCAAGCTTGGGAAGGTCTTCAACGAACCACCGGTAGGATTGGAAAGAACGAATGAATTAAATGATAACGAAAGAGGTGAAATCTTGAACGAACCACCGTAAGAATTGAAAATGAAAGTAGCAAAGGCACAATTCACCGGAAAGAATTAAAAAACGAATGAAGATATTTGAGGGGATTTAGATACATGAGAACAAAGAGAACATGAACTGATTAGAGGATATTTGAACGAATCACCGGTAAGATTTGGAGAACGATAGCTACACGCTGAGAATGAAGAATTATGTTATGATGGCCTTCGGAGGAAAGAAATGGAAACAACTCATGAAATGCTCCGGATGGTAAGAAAAGAATTCTCACAATCGAAAACAATTATGAGAGGATGGCATCAAGCTAGAACCATGAATCTTGAAGAGAATAGCGCAAGATTTAAGAGAAATCTTTCTTCGGTCTTCACATGATGAGAATGACAACTAGAAACACCACCAAGAATTATTGAGGCACACCGGAAGAATCAAAAGCTAAGAGGTTGAGCCAACTATAAAAAGAATTTGAAAGATCTTGGATAAAAGCATTTGACTGATGATAACTCATTCTTACGTCAAACTTGGAGAAGAATTTGAGAATGGCTCCGGAATAATTAGAAGAGTCAGGTAAGATCCTGGGAAAAGACCTGTGGGTTAGGGCCCACTCAAAAGAACACCGTTGAAAAGATTTAAGAAAGATGTTGCACCGGTTGAATTAAATGACTTGAATGAGATACCAATCTCGAAAGAGCTTGAACGAATGCAGAGTGGAAACACGAATCTTCGAGATATCTTCATCACTCCAGAACAAATGAATAGGAAGAAGTGAATGATTAAGAGGTGCACCGGCATGAGAAAGCATTTGACATGAGGAAAGGAATATGATCAACACTGAAAGCTTGAGTTGAACCACCGGAGAAGAAACAACAATGAAGGATGATGAACTTGAAACTGTTGAGCATCTTCATGGGAAATCACCGGATAAGAACATTGGTTGAAAAGAATGAAGAGACTTCACATGAATAAATGGATACTTGATTAAGAAATCTGTGTCCTTGAAGAAAAAGGGTGGGAGGGTGGGGAAAAACAAAGGCAACTTGGGACGGATGAAACAAACACCGTTGAGAAAACTTAGATTTGATCTTGCGGATGGGGAGAATGATCGGATCCACTTGAAGAGAAGCACACCGGTTGGAAAGAATTGACATGACAATCTCGATGATCAAAAGGATTGGTATTCACATAGCAATATGAGAACACCGTTTAGGAAAGGTATGGATTCAACATTTGACTTCGAAGCAACTCGAATACCACAAATAAAACAAAACAAAGGATTTGGCTTGCAGAATAAGCCGGAAGAAACATATGATAGAGATTTCGTCCAAGTTTTCGTGGTGGGGCCTACACGGCTCAATCGTGCAGCACCATCATGTACAAGGCAATGCACATGACATACTGAAGCGTCCCAGTCGGCATAGCCAAGGACTCTTTAAGACACAACGAGACCATTGTAAAACCAACCGTGAATAGGCGGACCACTAGACGTCGAACCCCAATTTCATATCATACATCCGTCGAAAGATATCCTAAGAGCTACTTGAATTCCCACCTATGAAACTCCGAAACTTTCGGTTATGCAATCTGGTGTTGGGGATACAGGGGAGCAATATATATCACCCAAACTAACAATCCCTACATCCAGCTATATCCATCCGTCAACACATAACCAAGAAACCTTCGGAAATCGTGTACCTCAACCTTCAAAAAGCATCCGTTATACGAGTCATGGCAATACTCCGTACTCACCTCAAGATCTTTGGGTTAGCGGGTTATCTCACAAACAAGCGCATAAAAGAGATTTTCGATGTCGGCGTACTAAACTCAGGTATTCCAGAACAGCAACGATAAAATTATGACGACAACACCTCGGAGCTCAACTCCCCGGGACACTGCCACAACCCCTAAATGACAGGAGGCACCAAGAACAATGTTCTCGTCATAAGAATATCGGAATGATCCCAAGATACCCGCGTGATCCTAAAAAAAATTTAGTGAAATTTGAGAAGAGAAGAGTCAAAACTCTACGTGAGGATACCTCACTAGAAGGTCGAAGGGACTGGGGAGTAAAAAGAATTCCTAACTCTCCGATATATATAATCCTAAATGACTCAAAACATTTTTCTAGACACAACTCGCCGCTAAAAACGATCAAGCGGTGGGGCTCCTAAGGTCGGGAAGGCTCGATTACCAACTTAGCGCCCTCGATGCGGCTATATCTCCCACGTGTCGGGCACGACTTAGAGGCATAACCGCATTGAAAGCAATGCCGCAAGTGAGGTAATCTTCACACAACCCAAGTAATACATAAGGGAAAGAGATACATAGTTGGCTTACAATCGCCACTTCACACAATTACATGAATAAAGCATTACATCATCCAGATACAATCAAGGTCCGACTACGAACCAAAATAAAAGAAGAACCCCAAATGCGACAAAAGGTCCCCGATCGACCCCAACCGGGCTCCACTCTTGATCAACTAGAACGAAACAACACAAAGGGCAAGATCTTCAACGAGCTCCTCCTTGAGCTCGGATCGTCATCTGCTTTCATTAACAAAGGCACCGCAAACTGGTTTGAAGTATCCGTGAGCCACGAGGACTCAAAGCAATCCCATTACCATGGGTATCAAGACTAGCAAAGCTTAATGGGAAAGGAAGGGCAAAGTGGTGAGGTTGCAGCAGCGACTAAGCAATGTATGGTGGCTAACCAACGCAAATGAGAGCGAGAAGAGAAACAAGCGGAACGGTCGTGAAGCTAGCAATGATCAAGAGGTGATCCCGAACACCTACTTACGTCCAAACATAACACGAAACCGTGTTCACTTCCGGACTCCGAGAAGAGACCATCACGGCTACACACTCGGTTGATGTGTTTTAATTCGGATCAAGTGTCAAGTTGTCTACAACCGGACATTAACAAATTTCCATCTGCCACATAACCGCGGGCACGGCTCTCGAAAGTTTAAACCCTGCAGGGTGTCCCAACAAGCCCATGACAAGCTCTCGCGATCATCGAAGAATAGACCTTCACCGGGAAGACCTGATCGGTCTCGAATCCCGTACATCAAGACATTTCGACAATGGTAAAACAAGACCAGCAAAGCCGCCCGATCGCCGACAATCCCGATAGGAGCTGCATATATCTCGCTTCTCGAGGCAACACCGGATAGGTCACCCTCGAGTAAAACCAGCCCTCGAGTTGCCCGAGGTGGCCCCGAAGTCTGCCCGGTTCGGACCAACACTTAGACAAGCATTGGCTTGGGGGGGCTAAAATAAAGATGACCCTCGAGAGAGCGACTCCCAAGGGAAAAGTAGGTGGTGGTGAGGCAAATGGTAAAAGTCAATGTTGGGCCTTCTTGGGACAAGTTTTATTCAAAGCGAACTGTCAGGGGGGTCCCATAAATCACCCGACCGCGTAAGGGACGCAAAATCCGGGAACATAACACCGGTATGACGGAAACTAGGGCGGCAAGAGTGGAACAAAACACCAGGCATAAGGCCGAGCCTTCCACCCTTTACCAAGTATATAGATGCATTAATAATATAAGAGATATTGTGATATCCCAACAAAACCCTGTCCACCATGGAGCAATCTTCAACTTCACCTGCAACTAGCAACGCTATAAGAGGGGCTGAGCAAAAGCGGTAACATAGCCAAACAACGGTTTGCATAGGAAAGGTGTCAAAGGTTAGGGGTTCATGGCAATATGGGATGGCTGGACAAACAGGTAATAGGTAGCGCAGCATAGCGAAAGAACGAGGCAACTAGCATAGCAATGATAGTAGTGAGATCCAGGGTAACGGTCATCTTGCCTGAAATCCTGCAAGGAAGAAGAACGAGTCCATGAAGAAGATGAACGGATGAAGCCGAACCAACCGAAGGCGAACGAAACCTCACGATCGCAACGAAACAGGAACTAACAAGAAGAAGCACACAACATAGGTAAACACACCACACATGAACAAGACATGATGCACAACAAGCATGATGCCTGACAAGCTACATGAAGCTACTCATGGCAAGAGATGATGCAAAACAAGAACAACACATCAAGGCAAGTTTAAATGAGGCCGGAAACAACATATAACAATTCCGGTAAGTCCTCATATGCATATTTCGAAATTGGTCCAGAACTGAATAAACCTTATGTTCAAGTTGTTAAACAGAAAGTTAAGATGCACCATGATGATCTACACGAAAATCTAGTCAAGTTACATATAAAGTTCATTAGATTTGGAGCTACGGTCTAAAAGATATGAGCAAAACAAGTTAAGCATGGCATTGATGCAAAATGCACCCAAACATCAAGCAAACACACCAAAACAAGGATGCAACATGATAATATGAAGCTACATGCAAAAACAAGCAAGTTTCATATAGAGCACACTCAAAACGGAGCAACGGTGCAACACACACACACTATACAAGTCATAGCAGCAAGCTGTCCAAAACAGCAACTAGGCATCTTACAAGCATCAAAACAATATGCTACAGCACCCCAACATAATAAAAAAAGGCATGGGCATGAAGTAAACGTAAAGCATAACAAAACATGAACACTGAGCTATCTCCAGAAACAACTAGAACATGCTCAAAATGACATGGAGATATCGCAAGTAATAACAATTTCAGACTTTAGCAGAAATAACATCAGGTTGCAATGTTTAGAGCTATCAAACAACATGTTACAGGAACTTATCATGGCAAACAAAGGCATGGCATGAAACTACTAATTGCATATATCAAAAGACCCTTACTGACCATGAGCCAAAAAGGCATAGAAAATATGATGGCACCCATGTAAACATGGCAAGTTATATTACAGCTTTATACATGGCAGGAACAACAATAAGTAGGCATGTTCGTGAGCTCGAACCACTCACTACAGAGCAACACATGGCATGGCAAGGCAACCAACAGTAATAAGGCATGTTAATGAAGCTAAGCATGGCAAGAGCAAGTTCATAGGGTACACGGATCAACTACAACGACCTCGTGAAAATTGAATCTCATGCAAACAATCTGTCAGGAAACATTTTCAAGCAACTTTAGATCAATATTACAACATGTTCCATTAGGCTATAATTGCAACCAAGGGCATGAATGGATAGAGCATGACATGTATATCAAAACATGTTTATAGAGCATCTCCAGATTATGCATAGAATGATTAGTGGAAGCATGTTAACATGGCATCAAAATATAACAGAATCTGTCAGGAAAACAGCAACAGCAACTACCCTACTTTACAAGCTCAATGCACGCAGCACACAACTCACAAAAATACAAGGTCAACTCCTATGGAAAGATGGCATGTTTATGTCCAACATTCATGTAGAGCTCATACTCATAGGATGCACACATTAATCATGGCAAAAATGACAAAAGAGCTCGAGCTGATAAGATTCTGGAACTAACGATCTGAAGCCTTCTTCCAACAGCATTTCAGGCATCAAGATGGGCTCAAATGAAAATGATGCAATGGAATGAAATGATGTACTCGTCGAGACAAACAATTTTACATATTATACGCGCAAAACAGACATACGGATGCAAAGATGTGATAACATGAACATGGCATGAAAATGACAGAAAACTGGGACTTAGTGGAATTTCACCTCCGCGGAAAAGTGGACGGGGACGTTCCGGGACGGAGAGATCCGGGACGGGCGGAGGCGTTTGGTTGGGCGGCTGGTGGATCTGATCCACCCCCAACTCCGGCGAGGTGGAGGCGGTTCCGGCGAGGAACTCCGGCGACGAGGCCGGCGAGGCGCACGGGAGCTCCGGCGAGAGGAGGAGGCCGGGGACGGCGTTGGTGGCAGCGATGGCGGAGGAGGCGGCGCGCAGGCGACGCACGACGGGCTGGAGTTGCGGCGGCGGCGCAGCGGCGAAGCTTCGGACGGCGCCGGCGGCGGGCAAAGGAGCGGACGGCTCGGGAGGCTGGCGATCGGCAAGTCTGCAGCGTGCTTCGCATGGCGGCCATGGCCGGCGCGCGCGGCAGCGCGGCGGCGGCGATTCATGGCCGGCGTGCGCCGGCGGCGGGCGGAGGCGGCGGCGCGACGGGCGGCGGGTCGGGCGGGCGGCAGCGCGGCGGCGCGGCGCGGGCCAGACCCAGGACGGTTTCGGCGGCCGCTGATGGGAGGCGGAGGAGCTGACGTGGCAGGACAGGATTGGGCGCGGGGCGGCGGCTGATGAGGTGGCGCGACCCGATTGGTCAGAGTGACGCGGCCGGTGGACGTGTCTGGCGAGGACGGACACGTCCGGCGGCGGAGGGGGGAATTTTAGGGTTAGGGGCGAAATCATCCGGGATTTGAAATGGGGGGGGTGTATAAATAGGCATAGAGGGAGCTAGGAGAGTCCAAATGAGGAGCGGTTTTCGGCCACGCGATCGTGATCGAACGACCGAGAGCATGGAGGGGAGTTTGGTGGGTTTTGGGCCACTTTGGAAGGGGTGTTGGGCTGGAAACAAAGAGGCTTTATGGTTACCGGTTAACTGTTGGAGTACCAAACGACCTCCAAATGGCACGAAACTTGACAGGCGGTCTACCGGTGCTATACCAAGGCCGCTTGGCAAACCTCGGGCCATTCCGAGAAAGTTTACCACCCGCACAAGAGAAGAGGCAAAAGGGGAACGCCGGAGGACATAGGAGTGCCGGATTGCAAAACGGACAACGGGGAAAAGGTTCGGATGCATGAGACGAACATGTAAGCAAAATGAAATGCACATGATGACATAATAAAATGCAAATGATGACATGGTGAAATGCAACACGCGAGCAATGACATGGCAACGACGGCGAATAACTGGCGGACACCTGGCGCATCGGATCCGGGGTGTTACACCTGGATCCCGTTTTCGCCGCCGCCTCCGCTCCTCGCCGCGTTTCGCCGCCACCCGCCGCCAG
Organism: Aegilops speltoides; assembly: GCA_021437245.1. NCBI lineage: Eukaryota > Viridiplantae > Streptophyta > Magnoliopsida > Poales > Poaceae > Aegilops > Aegilops speltoides. The sequence goes on from CM038145.1 coordinate 108,117,110, forward strand.
ATCCGCCGCGCCACCACCGCCCATTCTTTGCTGCTGCGCTGCGCCGCCGCACTTCACCAGCGCCGCTTCTTGCCGCGCCCTCCGCGTCGCGCCGCTTCGCCGCATCGCCAGACGCCGCCGCCGCCCCGACGCCTGCAGCCGTCGCCCCGCTCCTCGCCGTTTTAGTTGATTATTTTTCCATCTCGAAGCTCTTGACCTAAACTTTCTGATAAGGCCTAATTCACATAATTTTGGTACTGTTAGAAATTGTTTTATGTTGCAAGAGTTATTTGCTTAGTTTTGATGTTTTCCGAATCGTACTTTTCGTTCTTCCCGATCTTTTGAGTGATTGCTTATGTGTGGTTACCATTGCTTGATCGCGATAGATTGACCGGAGTGTGACGAGTAGAACTATCAAGAGTTATGAGTGCGAATCATCTTCATCAACATTGCAGGCAAGTAACACTTGATCATACCTTTTCTACTACCCAGTTTTTATGCATTAGATCAACCCTCACACATTGCATGTTTAGGATCAAATTAAATTGTGGGGATGGGAAGTAGATGAGGTTGTACCTATTACCTGTTACTTATGAAACCTTTGGGAGTAACTTCTGCGTTTGCTTATTATGCCATGCTATGCTAGTAGACGTGGATTGGGTGAGTGAATATCCATGACAGATGTGAGATTGTTAATTAATGGTTTATCTAAGGTGGCAACTTAAATACACATCTGGGTGGATTGAGGCACCTGGGGTTACCAGGACTTGCCTGTTTTTTTGGAAATCCCGGGGGTACCGTGTGATTTTCCTATGGACCGCCACCCAGGCTCAAAGGGATCATAAGATAATTCATACTAGTAACTTACGTGTGCAGCCACAAGCCATTATGGGCTCTGGCATAGTTGACTAAGTTGTGCGAACTCTTATAGTGGTGGACTAGCAGATGTAGGGGATGTAGGTGTACCGGTCCACCCATCGTAAGTGCTAGAGCTTCTAAAAGACTGTGTCACAGTCATCCGTTTCTCAAACACCGTGTAGTGCGAGAAACCAAACGGAGGCGATCGAGTCTTGTGGGGAAAAGTGCGCAAACCTCTGCAGAGTGTACAAACTAATCATGATTAGCCGTGTCCCTGGTTATGGACATCTTGAGTATCTAGTACTTGAATATTCTGTTGAATCTCAACATGTTACTCTAATTTAATATTGATGGGTTTGTTAATGAGTACTTTTAATTGGGATTGAGGATGCTGTCAACCACTCTCAATGTTCAACAACCACCATGATAGTTAAATAAAATTTATTCCTTTGCAGTAGGGAAAAATTGGCTTTACGCAAAACTGTAACCATAGAGCTTTCCACCAGCCATATATGCATGTAGTATAGCTTATTCTTTCATTACTCTCTATGTGTTACATTGCCAGCATATTCCATGTGCTGACCCGTTTTCGGGCTGCAACGTTTCATGTTGCAGACTTTTCAGATGGCGGGTAAGTGATACGTTTGGGTTACGATTTCCTATACTCAACTTTGCCGTTGGTGTTGATGGGAATCCACAACCCTGTTGCTTCCGCTATATATATTTGGATTGAGGTAATAGTATTTACGTTACTTTATACATGTGATTTACCTCTGTTATAAATCCTCGAGTATCTTGTGTGTGTCAAAGATACCGATCCGTGGATGACACGTAAGCACGAAGATCGACCGCTTGAGGTCGGGTCGCTACAAGATGGTATCGAGCACATGTTGATCAGAGGCGTGACCCTAGAAACTGGCAAGCCCATAGGAAAGATTTTTCTCTACAACTTTCTTTTCAAAAGAATCTTTTACCTCTCTTCTCTTCTGAGCTTATTCAAAAAAATTCCATTTAGTGAGACCATACCCCTTTTCCCCTTTTGACCCCTCGAAGATTCGACTGATGAGACCACTCCAAGAAGGACCAGATATCGGACAACTAAGACCATTCGGAATGAAGAGGATTTTACCATACATTATGATAATGGAAACTACAACTGTTGAAGACTAGGAGAATATGAAGAATTCCAGATTTGGTATGACCAAGGAAGGCTACACTTATGGAACTTGACAGACTATGGAAGCTGTCAATACCCGAGATCAAGGTGTATCGGAGAAAGACCTGAACATGGAGCATTAGAACTCAAAGTTTTCCCAGAAAACCCTAAGGCAGGAGATATCAATTTTGGAATGATAGTTCATGACAATAACATGGGCATAAACACGGTTATCTATGATGTTATTGCCCGCTTATGCTATTGTCACCGTGCTGAGTTAAGCATGCATATGCATGGAAGGATTGGATGACAAAAGGGCTGATGGATCATCTGTCAACAAAGGATGCAACTTTAACCTTAGCCGGTGTATCACCAGGATCTGGAGTGTTACATCAAGAAGTTAAGATGGACCTACAAGAAGCAGTATTTGATAAGGAAGCGTTTCGTGAAGAACTCAGGGACCAGAAGCTGAAACTAGCCAAACTGGAGGAGCAAAACCTCAAGATACAGGAGATTCATCAGGAACTGAAGGACGGGAGGACATGGTTCATGCCAAGGATGTTGAAACCCAGAAGTTTGGAACGCAACTCCAGAAATATTAAAGGATGTCATGAGAGAATTCGCATCAACAGAGATGATTTGGCAAAAGAACTTGAGAAGGACAAGCATGATCAGAAGAAGCCATCGGAGACATGAAACAAGACTTGAAGAGTTTGATGACGTTGAGATCTATAGACCATTAGAAGACCCAACCCCTGTTTTATACCTACGTTAGATGCGACGTTTGTGAGCTGTCATTTGTTTGTTGTTTTTCCGACAGCCACAATAAAATCTGTCTTTTCAAAACTTTTGTTTGTACTGTGTGCATCCCTCTCGATCTCTCTTATCCCACCCCAATACCCTTGGACCCAATAGAGGATGAATGGATATGAGCTTATAGTTTCTGGACCGATGAGTCAGTTGGAGATGGACCAATGGATTCAGAACATGGAGGATCAAATGAAGAATAACCCTATAGCCGAAAAGGATATGGCCCAGCATGCTCTTCAATTCTTTGAAAGAGGTGCTGCTACTTGGTGGAGGATGTACCAAACCATCAATGGATGGCAAAGAGTAACCACTTGGGAAGGAATTGAAGTTGACTTTGCCAAAGTATCGTTTTGTGTTCCAAAAATTGAAGCCTTATGGAAATGATATGAAGAAACCTTGTGCATACAAGCATTGTGGAGAAATAGGACACAACCATAAAGAAAACAAGGACGAATACCCTCATAAGCGGAGGATTTCCAAAGGAGTTAGCAGGGGATCTCAAGGAACTTCGGTTGGAGATTGTTCCCAAAGGTTTTGTTGCATCAATGGAAGTTCAGTCTACATTGTTGGGAAAGATTCGTGAAGCTCAAAAGTATGACAAAGAGATTGCTGAGATAAAAGAGAGGATGAGCAAAGGAAAGGCCAAAGGTTTTCGTAAGGATGAGCACGACACCTTATGGTTCGAGGACCGTGTATATGTTCCTAATAATGCAAAGATCAAGAAGTAAATACTTCAAGAGGCTTATGACTCCCCATACTCGATTCGCCCTGAAAACACCAAGATGTATTTGGATTTGAAGGAGTGTTTCTGGTGGACTGGTATGAAAAAGGATATCGCGGAGTATGTAGTCGTAGGTGATGCATGCCAGAGAGAGTAAAAGCAGAGGATCAGAAGCCAACAGGATTACCACAGCCTATGCTGATACCCGAATGGAAGTAGGATAAGCTTAGCATGGATTTCATTACCAGATTTTCCCAGAACCCGATTGGGATATGATGCTATCTGGGTAGTAGTTGATTCGCCTGACCAAAGTGCCTCACTTTATCCCAGTGAAACCACCTATACAAGTGCGAAGTTGTCCAAGATATATTTGACCAGGATGTATGTCTGCATGGAGTTCCGAGGACCATCGATAGAGGAACACGGTTTACCTCAAAGTTTTGGAATCAGCTGCACCAGACTTTGGGTTCTAGGCTAGAGTTTAGTACAGCCTTTCATCCGCAGACAGATGGATAAATCGAGAGAGTCAGTCAGATTCTGGAGGACATGTTGAGAGCTTGTGCACCAAAATATGGATCTAGTAGGGATGATAATCTACCTTACGCGGAGTTCTCATACAACAATAGTTACCAAGCCAGATTGAAGATGGCCCCTTTTTAAGCTTTGTATGGGAGAAGGAGCCCGACACCGTTGATGTGGAATGAAGTTGGAGACCGTCAGTTGTTTGGACCAAATGTGATCAAGGATTCAGAGGATAATGTTAAGTTGATTTGAGATAGACTGAAGGTAGCTCAGACCAGACAGAAGAGTTATGCAGACTCAAAAATGCAAGGAGGAAGTCTATGAAATTGGAGATAGAACATGTCTTCGTGTGTCCCCTCTGCGAGGAGTTAAACGATTTGGAGTTAAGGGAAAGCTAGCCCCGAGATTTGTAGGACCATACCGAGTTTTGGAGCGTATGGGAGAAGTGGCCAACAAATTGGAGTCATCCGAAGGACTGTTAGAAGTTCATGATGTGTTTCACATTGAAGAAGTGCTATGCAGGAGATTGTAGTAATTTGAGGACCAATAAAGTTAGCACCCTTAGTACTGATTGGATATTATGAGTTGTTACTCTGTGAAGGAAGATTTTGACCGTTTTCGAGGATATGAGAAATATGGTCTATGGATGAGTTTGTGTAATTTTAAGGGTGGTAGTACCCTGTGAGGACACTTGACCCGTGGAAAGGAGAATGATATACCGCGAAGTGGAGTATGGACTTCATAAGTATAAGTTTTATCTCGGTATGTGAGATATCCCAAGAGTATGAATAGTTGAAGTGTTATTGGATATAAAGAAGGTATGATGCTGGAAATATGGATCAATGGAAATTCCAAGATAAGTCTGAGTAATCATGTCCTAGTTCGGTGCCAATGGAAGGAAGGAAGACATTACAATTGGATGGATTTTGAGTATGCTAGGAAGATGGAAGTGAATGTTGGAATAACTATCAGTTGCCCAGAGGATGAGTTCAAGGTTTACAAGTGATGAGATGGGCCATAACCCACAGGCCCCAGGACCTGCCGAGAAGCAAGCACACTCTTGCTGAAGGAGAAACCTTGGAAGAAGAGGATATGCCCTTACCCACCTACGATTTTATAGGAGTTTACGCAAACCCGAGAGTTGTTAGGGAACGATAGATGTTTGTTTGGCTTGCAGAATCAATGGAATTATCCGAACTTGGTTCGTCGACAAGAGAAAATTCTGCAATGCTTGTGAGTATGACCGAGTGTTAGAATGCGAGATCCGCTAAACTATATACAAGGTAATGATTTGGGTGCGGGATGGAATGATCACCATACCGACTTACTCTTATTACTCGCCTTGCTATGTGGGATGGTAAATCTGAGTGACTTACCTATAGTAGAGAGACGACGATCAAAACCTTGTTAAACCTTAGAATGGTATGGCAATTTTTTCCTTGTACACGGCAGTTGTTGCCAATCGTAGGTCATACGGTGAGATTCAGCCCAGACCCGTTTTTCTGCAGGAGAAACCATGAATTTTTGACCACCATGAGATACCGATAGTTGTTTAGTATTGGCGCCAGACCCGTCAGCTAAGAAGACCCAATCTCGGAATAACCTTACCAAGATGAAAGGACCAGAAGTATTGAGGAAAAGTTATGCCACTACCGGAAGAGCCCAGATAAGGAATTTTCCCGTGATCTGAGAAGACCGACACTGTCAACAATAAGGATGGAGTATATGAGTTTTGATGGAACCGTAACCATGTTTCTAAGGGTGGTAGCACCCGAGACCCCAGTGATGATCGATGGATTTTGAGAAGACCCCCAAACCCTAACCTATTTCTTGCTAGCCTCTCCGAATCTCGAGGACGAGATTCATTTTAAGGGTGGTAGGTTTGTAACATCCCAAAATTCTAAATTTTGGAATGTTTTCATAAATAGATAGTTTTGATTGATTGTTTGATTGATTGACTGAAAGTGAGTGAATTCGAAACTTTTTGAAAGTTAAATGAGAGGGAATAAAAGGACTTTCCCAAACTTTCATTTTGCTTTTATGATCTTCGTAAATTCAAATTCTTTTCATCACAAAACCCTGGAGAGAAGATGACATTACTTCTTCCATTTATTTAAATGACAAGGGGTGTTGAAAATATTTGAATTTCATTTGAAATTATTTCCAATACATAAACTTCAAGCAACTCAATGATTTTCATGAGAGAAGATAAAATGACTTCTTCAAAACATATGAAATATGAGTTGGGAGTTTAAAAGAATTAAATTCAAAGTTCTTTTGAATGTATTTTTCAATTTGGAGTTATTTGAGTTTTATTCAAATTATTTTTCTCCAAAAATAAAATATATGGAAAATAGGGTAACATGATTCCCTACATCATAAAATTGGAGAGAAATTAATTTGAAGTCATTTTGGTATTTTTAAAATTATTTTAGTTGGATTTTATTAGAGCAGGAGCACTGTTTGAATTATTAGAATTTGTGTGTATTTTATTTAATGCTATAAAAATGTCCATGTTGTAGAAAATCTTTTTCTGAAGATTTTGATATATAATATGCCTATATAATTTTATATTTATTTTGTTTTTATTTGTCTAAGAAAATGTTTTAAAAAAATCTCTCTCCGCCGACTAGGCCGGCCCAGCATCTCGCCAGGCCGCGGCCTAGCTCCCCACCGCCGTCCCGTGCGTGTAACGGACTCGCCGGAGTCTGGCACCGACCTCCGCCGCCTTGGCCCCTACTCCACGCCACCGTCGCCGCCCTCCCCCTCCTATAAAGTGCCACGGGACCCCCGTGGATCCCGTTTTCGCCGTCGCCTCCGCTCCTCGCCGCGTTTCGCCGCCACCCACCGCCAGATCCGCACGCTGCCGCCTTGCCTTGCTGCTTCTGCCGCACGATTGCACCACACGCTGCCCTCCGCCCTCATGTCATGCCGATCGCCTGCGATCGCCGACGCCACCGCCCTTCGATGCTTGCAGCCGTGGCCCCGCTCCTCGCCGCCACCCGCCGCCGCGGGAAGTCGCCGGAGTTAACCGCTGCCGCCGGTTTATTTTGTGCGAACCGGTATAACCACCAAAACCCGCACCGGTTTATTTTATTATTCGGTTTATTTTTTTAGGTCGATTTTATTTAGGTTTAGTTTCTTTCGCGAGCATTCACTAGCTAGGGTTCGGTAGCAAACGATTTCCATTCGTTAGCGTTCTATAAGTAACGTTCGTCAATTAGTTCTTTTCTTTTTCTGTTATTTTAGGCCAGGGACCCGTCTGTGAATATTTTAATTACAGATTAGCCCCTGGACTTCAACCGCTCACAACTTTTTACCCGTTTGTCCAAATCCAACTAAACCAACGCCCACTTCTTCGTTATGATCCCCTCTATCCAGATAAACAACTTGAACATGTTTTTGAAAGTTTTAAAATTTGAACTAGAACAGATTTGTATTTAACTTCTTTTGATCATAACTTGAGTTTCGTAGCTCCGTTTTAGTTGATTCTTTTTGCATCTCGAAGCTCTTGACCTAAACTTTCTGATAAGGCCTAATTCACATAATTTTGGTACTGTTAGAAATTGTTTTATGTTGCAAGAGTTATTTGCTTAGTTTTGATGTTTTCCGAATCGTACTTTTCGTTCCTCCCGATCTTTTGAGTGATTGCTTATGTGTGGTTACCATTGCTTGATCGCGATAGATTGACCGGAGTGTGACGAGTAGAACTATCAAGAGTTATGAGTGCGAATCATCTTCATCAACATTGCAGGCACGTAACACTTGATGATACCTTTTCTACTACCCTGTTTTTATGCATTAGATCAACCCTCACACATTGCATGTTTAGGATCAAATTAAATTGTGGGGATGGGAAGTAGATGAGGTAGTACCTATTACCTGTTACTGATGAAACCTTTGGGAGTTACTTCTGCGTTTGCTTATTATGCCATGCTATGCTAGTAGACGTGGATTGGGTGAGTGAATATCCATGACAGATGTGAGATTGTTAATTAATGGTTTATCTAAGGTGGCAACTTAAATACACATCTGGGTGGATTGAGGCACTGGGGTTACCAGACTTGCCTGCTTTTTGGAAATCCGGGGTACCGTGTGATTTTCCTATGGACCGCCACCAGTGCTCAAAGGGATCATAAGATAATTCATACTAGTAACTTACGTGTGCAGCCACAAGCCATTATGGGCTCTGGCATAGTTGACTAAGTTGTGCGAACTCTTATAGTGGTGGACTAGCAGATGTAGGGGATGTAGGTGTACCGGTCCACCCATCGTAAGGTGCTAGCGCTTCTGAAAGACTGTGTCTCAGTCATCCGTTTCTCAAACACCGTGTAGTGTGAGAAACCAAACGGAGGCGATCGAGTCTTGTGGGGAAAAGTGCGCAAACCTCTGCAGAGTGTATAAACTAATCATGATTAGCCGTGTCCCCGGTTATGGACATCTTGAGTATCTAGTACTTGAATATTCTGTTGAATCTCAACATGTTATTCTAATTTAATATTGATGGGTTTGTTAATGAGTACTTTTAATTGGGATTGAGGATGCTGTCAACCATTCTCAATGTTCAACAACCACCATGAGAGTTAAATAAAATTTATTCCTTTGCAGTAGGAAAAAATAGGCTTTACGCAAAACTGTAACCATAGAGCTTTCCACCAGCCATATATGCATGTAGTATAGCTTATTCTTTCATTACTCTCTATGTGTTACATTGCCAGCATATTCCATGTGCTGACCCATTTTCGGGCTGCCACGTTTCATGTTGCGGACTTTTCAGACGACGAGTAAGTGGTACGTTTGGGTTACGATTTCCTATACTCAACTTTGCCGTTGGTGTTGATGGGAATCCACAACCCTGTTGCTTCTGCTATATATATATTTGGATTGAGGTAATAGTATTTACGTTACTTTATACATGTGATTTACCTCTATTATAAATCCTCGAGTACTGTGTGTGTCAGCATACCGATCCAGGGATGACACGTAAGCACAGAGATCAGACCGTTTGAGGTCGGGTCGCTACAGGTGTTCCAGGTGGCGTGAGTTGCGAAACTATTTCGCATTGTTTCAAATGAAGACCAAACTCGTAACTCAAATATTCTCCTCCACGATCAGATCGTAGAAACTTTATTTTCTTGTTACGATGATTTTCCACTTCACTCTGAAATTCTTTGAACTTTTCATATGTTTCAGACTTATGTTTCATTAAGTAGATATACCCATATCTGCTCAAACCATCTGTGAAGATGAGAAAATAACGATACCCGCCGCGAGCCTCAATATTCATCGGACCACATACATCAGTATGTATGATTTCCAACAAATCTGTTGCTCGCTTCATTGTTCCGGAGAACGGAGTTTTAGTCATCTGCCCATGAGGCATGGTTCGGAAGTACCAAGTGATTCATAATCAAGTGATTCCAAAAGTCCATCAGAATGGAGTTTCTTCATGCACTTTACACCAATATGACCCAAACGGCAGTGCCACAAATAAGTTGCACTATCATTATCAACTCTGCATCTTTTGGCTTCAACATTATGAATATGTGTATCACTACTATCGAGATTCAGTAAAAATATACCAATCTTCAAGGGTGCATGACCGTAAAAGATATTACTCATATAAATAGAACAACCATTATTCTCAGATTTAAATGAATAACCGTCTCACATCAAACAAGATCCAGATATAATGTTCATGCTCAACGCTGGCACCAAATAACAATTATTCAGGTCTAAAACTAATCCCGAAGGTATATGTCGAGGTAGTGTGCCGACCGCGGTCACATCAACTTTGGAACCATTTCCCACGCGCATCATCTCCTCATCCTTAGCTAATCTTCGCTTAATCTGTAGTCCCTGTTGCGAGTTGCAAATATTAGCAACAGAACCAGTATCTGAAAGTGCAACTATCCCTAGGTGGTTTTGGTAATTCAAAACAACAAATAGCTCATTGAGCTAATGCTATTCCAAGACTATTATTTCAGGAAAGCTCAATGAATGGCATGGCATGGATGATGAAAGTGGATCCCTCAAAATACTAAGGACAAAGGATTGGCTCAAGCTCAAAAGCTCAAGACTCTTCATTTTACATTTTAGTGATCCAAGATCACATTGAGTCTATAGGAAAAGCCAATACTATCAAGGAGGCATGAGGTGTTGCTTAATGAGCCTCTTACTTCATGTGCTTAGGGATATGCTCCAAAACCCTCAACTACTTTCTCACATCCACAAATGACCTAAACCCAAAGCCAAAATCGTTCACACCGATTCTTCCTATCCGGTGCCACCGATTCCAAGAGTCATAGCCACTGCCACAAACCCTAAGCAAATCGGTCTTACCGATAGGGATCTCGGTCTCACCGAGATGGGGTTGTAATCTCTTTGTTTCCCTTCGTAACGTTTCGGTCTAATCGAAGTGAGCGATCGGTCCCACCGAGATTGCAATGTAAACTCTCTGTTTCCTTTTTGTAACATTTTGGTCTCATCGAAAAGAGCAAATCGGGCCCACCGAGTTTACCTGACCAACTCTCTGGAAAGCTTATTACCAAATCGGTCTCACCGAGTTTGTGTAATCGGTCTTGCCGAGATTACGTTATGCCCTAACCCTAATCATATCGGTCTCACCGAGATGCATGTCAGTCCCACCGAAAATCACTAACGGTCACTAGGTTTACTAAAGCGGTCTGACCGAGTTTAACGGTTCGGTCCCACCGAGTTTGGTAAATTGCGTGTAACGGTTAGATTTTGTGTGGAGGCTATATATACCCCTCCACCTCCTCTTCATTCGTGGAGAGATCCATCAGAACAAACCTACACTTCCAACTTACCATTTCTGAGAGAGAACCACCTACTCATGTGTTGAGGCCAAGATATTCCATTCCTACCATATGAATCTTGATCTCTAGCCTTCCCCAAGTTGCTTTCCACTCAAATCCTCTTTCCACCAGATCCAAAACCTATGAGAGAGAGTTGAGTGTTGGGGAGACTATCATTTGAAGCACAAGAGCAAGGAGTTCATCAGCAACGCACCATTTGTTACTTCTTAGAGAGTGGTGTCTCCTAGATTGGCTAGGTGTCACTTGGGAGCCTCCGACAAGATTGTGGAGTTGAACCAAGGAGTTTGTATGGGCAATGAGATCGCCTACTTCGTGAAGATCTACCGCTAGTGAGGCAAGTCCTTCGTGGGCGACGGCCATGGTGGGATAGACAAGGTTGCTTCTTCGTGGACCCTTCGTGGGTGGAGCCCTCCGTGGACTCGCGCAGTCGTTACCCTTCGTGGGTTGAAGTCTCCATCAACGTGGATGTACGATAGCACCACCTATCGGAACCATGCCAAAAACATCTGTGTCTCCAATTGCGTTTGAATCCTCCAAACCCTTCCCTTTACGTTCTTGCAAGTTGCATGCTATAATTTCCGCTGCCTATATACTCTTTGCATGCTTGCTTGAATTGTGTGATGATTCCTTGACTTGTCCTAAAATAGCTAAAATCTGCCAAACTCTAAAATTGGGAAAAGGTTAAGTTTTTATTGGTCAAGTAGTCTAATCACCCCCCCTCTAGACATACTTCAAGGTCCTACAAGTGGTATCAGAGCTTTGGTCTCCATTTGCTTTGATTTCCATAGCTTTTGGTGGTCATAGCCTTGGTTTCACAACCTAGGAGGGTATGGCGTCTAGCGAGGGAAATTATCACCGTAGAGGTCCTTACTTTGATGGTACTAATTTTGTTAGTTGGAAGCATAAGATGAAAATGCATATTCTTGGACATAATCCCGCCGTTTGGGCAATTATTTGTATTGGCTTGCAAGGTGAATTTTTTGATGGGAGAGAACCAAACCGTGAAGCTAATGCGGAAGAATTGAAGATGCTGCAATACAACGCTCAAGCTTGTGATATCATCTTCAACGGATTGTGCCTCGAAGAATTCAACAAAATCAGCCGTCTTGAGAATGCAAAGGAAATTTGGGACACTCTGATTGATATGCATGAAGGTACCGAGTCCGTCAAGGAATACAAGTTGGATGTGCTCCAAAGTCAGCTTGACAAGTTCAAAATGAAGGATGGTGAAGGTGTCGCTGAAATGTACTCTAGGCTTGCTCTTATCACAAATGAGATTACCGGCTTAGGGAGTGAAGAGATGACCGACAAATTCATCATCAAGAAGATTCTAAGAGCATTGGATGGAAAGTATGATACCGTATGCACATTGATCCAAATGATGCCAAACTACAAAGATCTCAAGCCAACGGAAGTCATTGGAAGAATTGTTGCTCATGAGATGTCACTCAAGGATAAGGAGGAACTTCACAACAAATCAAGTGGTGCTTACAAAGCCTCAAGTGAAGCCCCCACATCATCAAGTGAGAAACCAACCTTCAATGAAGAATTGAGCTTAATGGTGAAGAACTTCAACAAATTCTACAAGAGTAGAAGCAAAGAAAGAAGCTCCAAGTCAAGGTCTTACAATGACAAAAGATCTTCTAGTCGAGAGCGCAATTGCTACAATTGTGGGAGACCCGGACACTACTCCAATGAGTGTATGGCACCCTACAAAAGAATAGAAGATTCTCCAAGAAGAAGGAGCAAAAGAGAAGAATCACCACCAAGAGAGAGGAGGAGTAGAGATGATCGTTATGAACGAAGACCCTCACGGAGAAGCAAGGATTCAGAAAGGAAGGACAAGTCATCAAGGAGCTACACAAAACGAAGACATCAAGCTCATGCTGGTGAATGGGTATCCGGCTCCGACTCCAACAATCACTCCGAGAGAAGCTATCACTCCGACTCTGAATATACTCAAGATGAAGCTGTTGCCGGTCTAGCACTTGTGTCAACCAACTCCTACGACATATTTGACTCACCAAATGAAGGTGTTGGAAGATGCTTCATGGCCAAAGGTCCAAAGGTAACACATCCTGAGTATGTTGATTTCAATAGTGATGAAGATGACTTGCTTGTGGATGATGATTGACTTGTTGACAACTCTAGTGACGAATACTATGATGAAACGTCAATTAATCATGCTAATCAAGATAAAACGAATGACAATGATAAGGAGAAGATTGAGCTTCTAACTAAAGAACTAAACTCTCTTAAGTTAGCTCATGAAACTATCAACGAAGATCATCGAGAACTTTTAAGGGCTCATGAGAAGTTACGCTTTGAAAAGCTCAATCTTGAGCAAGAGCATGAGTTCTTAAAAGCAATCAATGATGATCTCCGCAAGAAAAGTTCTTCTTACATTGCCAAGCATTTACTCTTATCTACTTACATGCCTCAAGTCAAGTCTAGTAACAAGTACAAGAAAGATACTTCCTCTAGTAGTAACAATAATAATGTCAAATCCAATATTGTTGCTTCTAGTAGTTCTCTTGATTCCACTAATGATTCTCTTAGCCAAGTTACACTTGAGCAAGAAAATAGCCTATTGAAGGGAATTATAGAGAAAGGTGTTTACAAGAGCCTTGCCGGGAGTAAGCAATTCGAGGAAATTGTACGCAAGCAAGGAAGGCACCAGAAGAATCAAGGTGTTGGTTTTGAACGAAAGTTCAATGCCAATGGAGTTGAGTGGGAAGAAGATCAATACCCCAAGACGAAGTTTGTTCCTCAACAAGAGAAGTATGATCCTACTTCCTTCAAGGGAACACAAGCTCAAGATGATCTTCCACCACAAGACCATAAGAACAAAGGCAAGGACAAGCTTCAAGAAGAGATTGATGTATTTGAAGAAGCACCTAAAGCCTCATTCAAGTGGGTTCCCAAGACTACATCAAGTTCTACTTCATCAAGTACAACTACAACTCCAAGGATTCCCATCAAGATGATGTGGATCCCGAAGATGAAGAACTAGAGAGTTCTTGAGGGTGACTCCGCCAACATTCTTCACTCATATCATTTTGGCAAGAACAAGTGCAATCATCTTCCACATCTTGCACTAGTTCAAGGAGTCACAAACCCTCATGTTGGTAAGGCAAGGGACAAGGTAACCTAATGATTTCATGGACATCATCTTGTGTGTGCATCACTCTATGTCTATGGATATTCTTGTTTGTTCCTTTTGGGACTAAACCATGTAGGTAAGTTGAAAGTGCAACTCACTCCAAAGGATTGCTCCAAGTAATCTACCCAACTTTGAGCATCCACATCTTCAACACCTACATGAAGTCATCATCGACAAAACCCAAGGTTAGTTCATCCCTCTAAGGGGGGATCTCACATCTAGGGGGAGCTTAACTCTAAGAATTGTGTCAAAGCAACTCTAATGGTGTGAACACATCAATGCATTATGTAAAAGTGGTAGCTCCACTTGAGCTTAAACGATGAGTATGACCTATGATCAAATGTTCTCATTTGACTCCTAAGTCAATATACTCATATATAGATGACCTAGTCATCGCCAATTGTTTGATAGATTCTAGAATTGGTTGTGCATGCTTTGCCACATATTTCATTTGCCATCTTATTGTGTGAGCATGTTGGTGCATATTTTACTCATTCAAGGACATCCACTTGTTGTTTTGATTGTTTGGTTATTTTCTTTTTTGCCAAGTGGATGGACAAGAATGCCTAAGAACCTTCTTTAGCTATCTATGCTTTTCTCCTCTCAAACTCTATTCATGCTACATCACAAAATTTGATCAAGTCAGATTCGAACCACTCTGTGTGAGGAGCACTCGGAGTCCCCGATTCGTCATAGACTTAAACTTCCAAAACCTCTTTCTGATTATCGGTCAGACCGATTCCTCCATTTCAGTCCTACCGAGATCATCAAGTTGATCTGAGTTTTCAATCTCGGTGCAACCGATTTGAACTTTTCAGTCTCACCGATTTGTCAGAATCGAACACAAGATGCATCTCGGTGCCACCAAGTTGTTCCACTCGGTCACACCGATGTGGTCGGGCTATATATAGCCACGAGCAAAATTTTGGAAATTTCTCTGAAACCCTTCGCCCGCGCAATAGCTCGCTCTGCCATCGGAGGTCTCCGGATCGTCTCCTCGTCGCCAGCAGCCTCCTGTCGCTGGTCTCCGCTGTCGTCAACGGATTTCGTCCCCGCCGTTGTCGCCGTAGCAAGTCCACCGCCAAGTTAGTGTATGGACTTGATCTTTGTGCTATCCACGTCTGATTCCAAGCACATTGTATTTTATTGAATCTTGCCACGATTGAAACTCTTCTATCCAACCAAAGTAGTCCATAGATTAGATGAGATTCAAATTTTTAGGGTTAGGTTTCCGCAGAAACCATCTCGGACCCACCGAGTTGAAAAACTTGGTCTCACCGATTTGGCTTATGCCATTGCACTAGTGACTCCAGGTCTGACCGAGAATTACTAATCGGTGCGACCGATTTGAGTATTCTGTGAAACCCTAGCTGTCTTGTAGCCACCGAACTGTGACTCGGTCCAACCGAGATCATCAGTTTAGGTTCCAAAACTGCTTCGGTATCACCGAGTTTGAAAATCGGTTGATCCGAAATGCTTTCTGTGGAAAACTAAAACTGAACTTTTGAATCTTTCTTTTGGAAAAATCTCTACATTTTGTGATGCTCATCTATTCTATCTCAGCTATAACTCTTCACAGGGTCAGCAGTCAGCTTTTGCAAGATGTCGATCGAGTGACAGCGAATGTGTCAAGAGAGCAGATGGACTTGAGTGAGGGCACTAGTCCCTCAACTACAGATGAAGGGAGAAGAAGTACTCCTAGCAATTGGCCTAAGGTAACAACTAGGCAAAGGAGGAAAAGAACCTCAGACTCAGAGGATGAAGATTACAAAGCTGAGGAAGATGAGGCCACTTCCAAGAAAGTGGTGCTCAAGAAGGAATATGGCTCTGCACATAGCACTAAGCCAGGTCTGAAGAAGAAAGTTCCTGCCAAGAGGACACCAATGCCAAAGACCAGAAAGTCCACTCAAGTGCCAACTCAGGCTCAACCCAAAGAAGCACCTGAGAAGAATGTCACCTCTTCCAAAACTCAGAAAGTCCCCACTGGTGAAACTATGAAGTTCACAATTGAATCAGAGGATGATGGTGATCAGGACAAGAAAAAGAAGAGAGCAAGAACCACAACTGCCAAGGTCCTTGGAAAGCCCTCTATGAGAAGAGATTCTGATGAAGAGGAAGAGGATGCTGCACCAGCACCTAAGGCACCTAAGCTTATGGGTGATGCAATCAGATCAGGGGCTGCAACATCCAAGCCCAAGGAAGCACCCAAAGCTGCTTCCAAGGCCAAGCAAGTTCCAAAGAGGAATACTAGGAGCATTCCAGCTGCTGAGAAGAACAAGGCCCCAGTGCCCAATGTTGCTGAAGATGAGGATGAAGAAGGTCAAGTCCTAAGAAAGCTCAAGCCCAAGATACCAGACCACAATGATGCCCATCCTGTGGCTGAGGACATGAGAATCAGGAAGGATTCAGGGCTGAGACTGTGGAGGATGGAAGATCCATATGCTTCAAGAAGAAGAACTGCTATTGACTACAGGTTCCACACAAAGGAACAGCAGGACTTTTATGAAACAATTTTGTTGGACAAGAAGCCTATAGTCTGTGACATGAGGTGGGTCGACTGGACCTACATCAAGGACAATGAGCAGCACTACCCTGGAGTGCAAGAAAGCTTTGTTGCTTGTGGAGTTGCTGATTTTGTTGGACAGAAGTTCACCAACTGGAATGATGAGCTTATCATGCAGTTCTACACCACAGCACATTTTTACCCAGATGGTAGGATTGTTTGGATGTTTGAAGGTACAAGGTACCAATCCACTGTTAAAGAATGGGCAAGTCTGATAAATGCCCCCAAGGAAAATGAGGATGACCTGGACATTTATGCAAAGAAGAAGTCGGGTCACAATTCAATGGCTCACATGTACAAGGAGATTCCAGACAAGGCAGTAGAGACTCACAAGTTTGGATCAGTTCACTTTCTGCTGTCAGGGTTGCCAACCATCAACTGGATTTTGAGGCACACTCTGTTTCCCAAGTCTGGTGACCATAACATGATCAGAGGGCATGCCATCAACATGCCGCATGTGTTTGATGTGCCACAGAAGTTCAAAGTCATGAGCCTAATAATTGAAACAATCAAGAGGACTGCAGCAGATCAGAAGAGGAGCTGTGGATATCCACCTCAGATTCTGGAATTGATCAACTCAAAGATGGGCACAGGGAAATATCAGTTGGATAAGGAACATTTTCCACTTTATCCAGACTTTGAGGACAATGAGGTTGTCATGAATGAAAATGATCCACAATCAGTTCAAGCTCAGGAGAAGAAGGAGAAGGCAAAGAAGGAGAAGGCTGCCAAGATGCCAACTCAAGAGGAGGCATCTGAATATTTCTTGAAAACCAAACAGGAGCAGCTTGGTTACTTGATAGCATCTACACTGAGGATTGAGAAAGGACTGGTCACCCTCACTCAGAATCAGGAGAACCTTGAGAGAATCATGGAACTCAAATTCCATGACCTTGATGTTAAAGTAACTGAGATTCAGTCAGTTGTAGAGCAGCTGCAGGATGATATGCAGGAGAGACAGGGCAAGACTACCACCAATGTGTTTGCCAGAGTGCCCAGAGCCCAGAGGTCAGTTGCGGTGCGGTGGATGCACACTAGAGCAACAACTTCAAAGACCAGCCACGCCTCTCAGTTCTAGTGCAACCAGCTTCAGCATCCACTCTAGCACCCTCTACTTCAACTGAAGCCTTCGTCCTTGGAGTCATCAGAACACCACCACCAGAAGATCAAGCCTGAGAGTCGATCTAGAACTATGCATTTTCTATGAACTTTTTGGTAACTTGTTGCCAAAGGGGGAGAAAAATGTATAGATCATAGGCTTCGAGAGAGAGTGTGTTGCTTTTTTTCTCTCTTGCTTTATTTGGTGGTTTTTTAAACTTTGTTTGCTTTTGGTTGAGATACTATGCTTGTGAGACATTGATGATCATGTGTTTGATCATAAGCTACACTTAGTGATCACTCACTATGCTTGGTGATGAGTGCATGTATTTATTGTTTATTATTTTGAGCGCTCCACCAAGATGTATGTGACATGGAAGAGTAACCCATGAGCCTAATTCATTGTGCATTTGCAGTCCAAAGCAAATCTTAACCCATGCACAAATTTAGGGGGAGCTCTTGCTTATCACATACTTCTCAAAGCGACGATGTTATTCAATCTTATTATCTTTTGTCGAAGCTTTGATCTATATGTTGACATCAGTTACCAAAAAGGGGGAGATTGAAAGTGTTACTATCCCTAGGTGGTTTTGGTAATTCATAACAACATATAGCTCATTGAGCTAATGCTATTCCAAGACTATTATTTCAGGAAAGCACAATGAATGGCATGGCATGGATGATGAAAGTGGATCCCTCAAAATACTAAGGACAAAGGATTGGCTCAAGCTCAAAAGCTCAAGACTCTTCATTTTACATTTTAGTGATCCAATATCACATTGAGTATATAGGAAAAGCCAATACTATCAAGGAGGGATGAGGTGTTGCTTAATGAGCCTCTTGCTTCATGTGCTTAGGGATATGCTCCAAAACCCTCAACTACTTTCTCACATCCACAAATGACCTAAACCCAAAGCAAAAATCGGTCACACCGATTCTTCCTATCCGGCGCCACCGATTCCAAGAGTCATAGCCACTGCCACAAACCCTAAGCAAATCGGTCTTACCGATAGGGATCTCGGTCTCACCGAGATGGGGTTGTAATCTCTCTATTTCCCTTCGTAACGTTTACGTCTAACCGAAGTGAGCGATCGGTCCCACCGAGATTGCTATATAAACTCTCTGTTTCCTTTTTGTAACATTTTGGTCTCACCGAAAAGAGAAAATCGGTCCCACCGAGTTTACCTGACCAACTCTCTGGAAAGCTTATTACCAAATCGGTCTCACCGAGTTTGTGTAATCGGTCTTGCCGAGATTACGTTATGCCCTAACCCTAATCATATCGGTCTCACCGAGATGCATGTTAGTCCCACCGAAAATCACTAATGGTCACTAGGTTTACTAAATCGGTCCGACCGAGTTTAACGATTCGGTCCCACCGAGTTTGGTAAATTGTGTGTAATGGTTAGATTTTGTGTGGGGGCTATATATACCCCTCCACCTCCTCTTCATTCGTGGAGAGAGCCATCAGAACAAACCTACACTTCCAACTTACCATTTCTGAGAGAGAACCACCTACTCATGTGTTGAGGCCAAGATATTCCATTCCTACCATACGAATCTTGATCTCTAGCCTTCCCCAAGTTTCTTTCCACTCAAATCCTCGTTCCACCAAATCCAAAACCTATGAGAGAGAGTTGAGTGTTGGGGAGACTATCATTTGAAGCACAAGAGCAAGGAGTTCATCATCAACGCACCATTTGTTACTTCTTGGAGAGTGGGTCTCCTAGATTGGCTAGGTGTCACTTGGGAGCCTCCGACAAGATTGTGGAGTTGAACCAAGGAGTTTGCGAGGGCAAGGAGATCGCCTACTTTGTGAAGATCTACCGCTAGTGAGGCAAGTCCTTCGTGGGCGACGACCATGGTGGGATAGACAAGGTTGCTTCTTCGTGGACCCTTCGTGGGTGGAGCCCTCCGTGGACTCGCGCAGCCGTTACCCTTCGTGGGTTGAAGTCTCCATCAACGTGGATGTACGATAGCACCACCTATCTGAACCACGCCAAAAACATCCGTGTCTCCAATTGCGTTTGAATCCTCCAAACCCTTCCCTTTACGTTCTTGCAAGTTGCATGCTTTAATTTTCGCTGACTATATACTCTTTGCATGATTGCTTGAATTGTGTGATGATTGCTTGACTTGTCCTAAAATAGCTAAAATCTGCCAAACTCTAAAATTGGGAAAAGGTTAAGTTTTTATTGGTCAAGTAGTCTAATCACCCCCCCTCTAGACATACTTCAAGGTCCTACAGTATCAAATACCCAGGCACTACTGCGAGTATTAGTAAGGTACACATCAATAACATGTATATCACATATACCTTTGTTCACCTTGTCATCCTTCTTATCCGCCAAATATTTGGGGCAGTTCCGCTTCCAGTGACCAGTCCCTTTGCAGTACAAGCACTCAGTCTCAGGCTTTGATCCAGACTTGGGCTTCGTCACTTGAGCAGGAACTTGCTTGCCACTCTTCTTGAATTTCCCCTTCTTCCCTTTACCCTTTTTCTTGAAACTGGTGGTCATGTTGACCATTAACACTTGATGCTCCTTCTTGATTTCTACCTCCGCAGCCTTTAGCATTGCGAAGAGCTCGGGAATTGTCTTGTTCATCCCTTGCATATTATAGTTCATCACGAAGCTCTTGTAGCTTGGTGGTAGTGATTGAAGAATTCTATCAATGACACCATCATCCGGAAGATTAACTCCCAGTTGAATTAGGTGATTATTATACCCAGACATTTTGAGTATATGTTCACTGACAGAACTATTCTCCTCCATCTTGCAGCTATAGAACTTTTTGGAGACCTCATATCTCTCAATTCGGGCATTTTATTGAAATATTAACTTCAACTCCTAGAACATCTCATATGCTCCATGATGTTAAAAACATCGTTGATGTCCCGGTCATAAGCCGTAAAGCATGGCACACGGATGTTTTTGTCGTGGTTCCGATAGGTGGTGCTATCGTACATCCACGTTGATGGAGACTTCAACCCACGAAGGGTAACGGCTGCGCGAGTCCACGGAGGGCTCCACCCACGAAGGGTCCATGAAGAAGCAACCTTGTCTATCCCACCATGGCCGTCGCCCACGAAGGACTTGCCTCACTAGCGGTAGATCTTTACGAAGTAGGCGATCTCCTTGCCCTTACAAACTCCTTGGTTCAACTCCACAATCTTGTCGGAGGCTCCCAAGTGACACCTAGCCAATCTAGGAGACACCACTCTCCTAGAAGTAACAAATGGTGTGTTGATGATGAACTCCTTGCTCTTGTGCTTCAAATGATAGTGTCCCCAACACTCAACTCTCTCTCACCAGATTTGGATTTGGTGGAACGAGGATTTGAGTGGAAAGCAACTTGGGGAAGGCTAGAGATCAAGATTCATATGGTAGGAATGGAATATCTTGGTCTCAACACAAGTGTAGGTGGTTCTCTCTCAGAAAATGTAAGTTGGAAGTGTAGGTTCATTCTGATGGCTCTCTCCACGAATGAAGAGGAGGTGGAGGGGTATATATAGCCTCCACACAAAATCTAACCATTACACACAACTTGCCAATCTCAGTGGGACCGAATTGAGAAACTCGGTCGGACCGATTTAGCAAATCTAATGACCGTTAGGATTTTCAGTGGGACCGACATGCAACTCGGTAGGACCGATATGGTTAGGGTTAGGGCATAACATAATCTCGGTGAGACCGATTTTGGTAATAAGCTAACCAAAGAGTTGGTCAGGTAAACTCAGTGGGACCGATTCGCTCATTTCGGTGAGACCGAAATGTTACTAAAGGGAAACAGAGAGTTTACATTGCAATCTCGGTGGGACCGATCGCTCATCTCGGTGGGACCGAAATGTTACGAAGGGAAATAGAGAGATTACAATCCCATCTCAGTGAGACCGAGATGCCTATCAGTGAGACCGATTTGCCTAGGGTTTGTGGCAGTGGCTATGACATATGAACTCGGTGGCGCCAGATAGGAAGAATCGGTGGGGCCGAGTTGGACTTTTGGTTTAGGTCATTTGTGGATGTGAGAAAGTAGTTGAGGGCTTTGGAGCATATCAGTAAGCACTTTGAGCAAGAACCTCATTAAGCAACACCTCATCCCTCCTTGATAGTACTGGCTTTTCCTATAGACTCAATGTGATCTTGGATCACTAAAATAGAAAATGTAGAGTCTTGAGCTTTGATCTTGAGCCAATCCTTTTGTGCATAGCATTTTGAGGGGTCCACTTTTCTCATCCATGCCATGCCAATCATTGAGCTTTCTTGAAATATTTATCTTGAAATAGCATTAGCTCAATGAGCTATATGTTGTTAGGAATTACCAAAACCACGTAGGGATAGTTGCACTTTCCATCTCCCCCTTTTTGGTAATTGATGACACATATAGATCAAAGCTTCGACAAATGATAATAAGAATGAAAAACATCGTCACTTTGAGAAGTATGTGAAAAGTAAGAGCTCCCCCTAAATTTGTGCATAGTTTAAGATTTGCTTTGGACTGCAAATGCACAAGGAGTTAGGATCGTGGGTTACTCTTCCATGTCACATACATCTTGGTGGAGCGCTCAAAATGATAATAATTAAAAAGATGCACTCATCACCAAGCAAAGTGAATGATCATATAGAGATATAAAAGGGTAATGTCATCCAACAAGCATTAAGGTAGCATATGATCAAACACATGATCATCCAAGTATCACACAAAATCATAGAGTATCAAGCGCACAAATAACAAAGTTCAACCACCAAAAAGTAAAACAAGAGAGAACAAAAGCAACACTCTCTCTCGAAGCCTATGATCTTTACTTTTTCTCCCCCTTTGGCAACAAGTTACCAAAAAGTTCATAAAAATGCATAGTGCTAGATCGACTCTCAGGCTTGGTCTTCAGGTGGTGGTGTAGATAGAACTCCAAGGACAAAGGCATCAGTCGATGTAGATGGGGCTGGTGGAGTGGGTGCTGGAGCTAGATGCACTGAAGTTGTTGCTGGTGCAGATGAAGTGGCTCTGGTGTCTGGAACAGGCACTGCAGAAGATCTCTATCCTCTGGGCACTCTAGCAAAAGCATCAGTGGTAGACTTGCCCTTCTTTTCCTGCACTTCATCCTGAAGTTGCTCAACAACCGATCAGATCTCGCTGACCTTCACATCTAAATCATAGAACTTCTGCTCCATGATCCTCTCCAAGCTCTCCTGGTTTTGAGTCAGGGTGGCCAATCCCTTCTCAATCCTCAGAGTGGAGGCAATCAAGTAGCCAAGCTGATCTTGCTTGCTCTTCAGGAAATACTGAGATGCCTCATCAATGGTTGGCATCTTTGTAGCCGTTTTAATCCTTGCCTTCTCCTTCTTTTCTTGTGCTTGCACAGAGGATGGTTCATTCTCATCCATCACCACAGTGTTGTCCTCAAAGTCTGGGTGGATGGGCATGTGTTCCTTGTCCATGAGATATGTGTCAGTTCCCATCTTGGAGTTGATTAGCTCCTAGATTTGTGGGGCATACCCACAACTTCTCTTCTGATCAGCAGCTGTCCTCTTGATAGTTTCCACAATTAGGCTCATGACTTTGAACTTTTGAGGCACATCAAATATGTGAAGCAAGTTAATTGCATGGCCTCTGATCATCTTGTGATCACCTGACTTTGGCAATAGAGTATGCCTAAGGATCTAGTTGATTGTTGGCAAACCTGACAGAAGGTAATGTAATGATCCAAATTTGTGTGTCTCAACAGCAGCATCTGGGATCTCTCTGTACATATGTGCCATGGAGTTGTGATCCTTCTTCTTGGCATAGACATCCAAGTCATCCTCATTCTCCTTAGGAGCATTGATCAATTTTTCCCATTCTTCAACTGTTGATTGGTACCTATTACCTTCAGACATCCAGACAATCCTTCCATCTGGGTAGAAATGAGCTGTGGAGTAGAACTGCATAATAAGCTCATCATTCCACTTTGTGAGCTTCTGCCCAACAAAGTCCTCTACTCCACAAGACTTGAAACTATCATACACTCCAGGATAGTGTTCTTCATTTTCCCTGATGTACTTCCAGTCCACCCATCTCATATCACAGACTATAGGCTTCTTGTCAAGCAGCACTGTCTCATAGAAGTCCTGTTGTTCCTTTGTGTTGAACCTGTAGTCCACAGCAGTTCTCCTCCTAACTGCATAGGGATCAGTCAATCTCCACTGTCTGAGTCCTGCATCCTTCCTGAGCTTCATGTCCTCAGCTATTGGATGAGCATCATTATGATCTGGAATTTTGGGCTTCAACTCATCATATTCTTCTTCTTCTATAGCAGCTTCAGGCACTGGGGCCTTGTTCTTCTCTCCAGCAGGAATATTTCTTGTATTCCTCTTGGGTGCAGCTTTGGGTTTTGGAGCAGCTGCCTTGGGAGATTCTTTGGGCTTTGATGGAGCAGCCCCTGATCTTATAGTATCTCCCATAAGCTTTTGAGCTTTAGGTGCTAGTGCAACAACCTCTTCCTCTTCATCTTCAATCATTGAGGGCTTTCCAACAACTCTTGCCATGGTCTTCTTGACCCTTTCTTTCCTGTTCTTCTCTGCCACAACCTGTTCTTTGAGTTCAGATCCCAAAGTTTCTTGAGTGGATGCTCTGGCCTTTGACATAGGAACTCTCTTGGAAGGAGCCTTTGTCTTCATTCCTGGCTTGGTGGTGGCAGTTGTGCCATATTCCTTCTTCAGCACCTTCTTCTTGAAAGTGGCCTCATCCTGATTAGCCACATAGTCCTCATCCTCAGAATCTAAGGTTCTCTTCTTTCTGGCCCTTGTGGCTGCCTTAGGCAAGTTGCTGGGTGTGCTTGTTGGGGAACGTAGCAGAAATTCAAAATTTTCCTACGTGTCACCAAGATCTATCTATGGAGAGACCAGCAACGAGTAGAAAGAGAGTGCATCTACATACCCTTGTAGATCGCTAAGCGGAAGCGTTCAAGAGAACGGGGTTGAAGGAGTCGTACTCGTCGTGATCCAAATCACCGGAGATCCTAGTGCCGAACGGACGGCACCTCCGCGTTCAACACACGTACAGCCTGGTGACGTCTCCCATGCCTTGATCCAGCAAGGTGAGAGGGAGAGGTTGGGGAAGACTCCGCCCAAAGAGCAACACGACGGCGTGGTGGTGATGGAGGAGCGTGGCAATCCTGCAGGCTTCGCCAAGCACCGCGGGAGAGGAGGAGTACTTGGGAGAGGGGAGGGCTGCGCGAGAACTTGTGTAGCTCCCATGCGCCTCCCCACTATATATAGGGGTGGAGGGCTGGTTTCTTGCCCTCAAGTCCATTGGGGCGTTGGCCAAGGTGGGAGGAAAGAAATCCCATCATTTCCTTCCCCATCGATTGTTATCCCCTTTTTAGGGATCTTGATCTTATCCCTTGGGATATGATCTTATTCCTTCTAAGGGGATCTTGGTGCGCCTTGATGAGGGGTGTGGGGCCTTGCCCCCACTACCCACGTTCATGTGGGTCCCCCATGCAGGTGGGCCCCACTCCGGAACCTTCTAGAACCTTCCGGTACAATACCGAAAAATCCGAACATTTTCCGGTGGCCAAAATAGGACTTCCATATATAAATCTTTACCTCCGACCATTCCGGAACTCCTCGTGGCGTCCGGGATCTCATCCGGACTCAAACAACATTCGGTAACCACATACAAACTTCCTTTATAACCCTAGCGTCATCGACCATTAAGTGTGTAGACCCTACGGGTTCGGGAGACATGTAGACATGACCGAGACGTTCTCCGGTCAATAACCAACAGCGGGATCTGGATACCCATGTTGGCTCCCACATGTTCCACGATGTTCTCATCGGATGAACCACGATGTCAAGGACTCAGTCGATCCTGTATACAATTCCCTTTGTCTAACGGTATTGTACTTGCCCGAGATTCGATCGTCGGTATACCGATACCTTGTTCAATCTCGTTACGCAAGTCTCTTTACTCGTTCCGTAACACATCATCCGTGATCAACCCCTTGGTCACATTGTGCACTGATATGATGATGTCCTACCGAGTGGGCCCAGAGATACCTCTCCGTTTACGGAGTGACAAATCCAGCCTCGATCCGTGTCAACCCAATGACACTTTCGGAGATACCAGTAGTGCACCTTTATAGTCACCCGATTCGTTGTGACGCTTGATACACCCAAAGCACTCCTACGGTATCCGGAGTTACACGATCTCATGGTCTAAGGAAGAGATACTTGACATTGGAAAAGCTCTAGCAAACAAACTACACGATCTTTGTGCTATGCTTAGGATTTGGTCTTGTCCATCACATCATTCTCCTAATGATGTGATCCCGTTATCAACGACATCCAATGTCCATAGCCAGGAAACCATGACTATCTGTTGATCACAACGAGCTAGTCAACTAGAGGCTCACTAGGGACATATTGTGGTCTATGTATTCACACGTGTATTACGATTTCCGGATAATACTGCTTATAGCATGAATAAAAGACAATTATCATGAACAAGGAAATATAATAATACTTTTATTATTGCCTCTAGGGCATATTTCCAACAGTCTCCCACTTGCACTAGAGTCAATAATCTAGTTCACATCGCCATGTGATTAACATTGATAGGTCACATCGCCATGTGACCAACATCCAAAGAGTTTACTAGTGTCATTAAACTAGTTCACATCATCATGTGATTAAGACTCAATGAGTTCTGGGGTTTGATCATGTTTTGCTTGTTAGAGAGGTTTTAGTCAACGGTGCGCAACATTCAGATCCGTATGTACTTCGCAAATCTTTAGGTCATTCTGTAAATGCTGCTTCCACGCTCCACTTGGAGCTATTCCAAATGGTTGCTCCACTATCGTATCCGGTTTGCTACTCGAGTCACTTTCGGATAGGCGTTAAAGCTTGAATCGGCGTAATCCTTTACGCCAACTCTTTATCACCTCCATAATCGAGAAACATGTCCTTATTTACTCCAAGGACAATTTTGACATTGTCCAATGATCCATTCTGGATCATTCTTGTACCCCTTGACTATGGCAAGGCACACATCCGTGCGGTACACAAGATAGCATACTTGTAGAGCCTATGTATAAAGCATAGGGGACGACCTTCGTCCTTTCTCTCTCTTCTGCCGTGGTCGAGCTTTAAGTCTTAACTTCATACCTTACATGTCAGGCAAGAACTCCTTCTTAGACTGATCCATCTTGAACACCTTCAAGATCATGTCAAGGTATGTGCTCATTTTGAAAGTACCATTAAGCGTTTTTGATCTATCCTCATAGATCTTGATGCTCAATGTTCAAGTAGCTTAATCCAGGTTTTCCATTTAAAAACATTTTTCAAATAACCCTATACGCTTTCCAGAAATTCTACATCATTTCTGATCAACAATATGTCAACAACATATACTTATCAGAAATTCTATAGTGCTCCCACTCACTTCTTTGGAAATACAAGTTTCTCATAAACTTGTATAAACCCAAAATCTTTGATCATCTTATCAAAGTACATATTCCAACTCCGAGATGCTTACTCCAGTCCTTAGAAGGATCGCTGGAGCTAGCATACCTTTTAGCATCCTTAGGATCGACAAAACTTTTCTGATTGTATCATATACAATCTTTCCTTACGAAAACTAGTAAGGAAACTCGTTTTGACATCCATCTGCCAGATTTCATAAATGCAGCTAATGCTAACATGATTCCGACGGACTTAAGCATCGCTATGGATGAGAAAATCTCATCGTAGTCAACTCCTTGAACTTGTGAAAAACTCTTTACCACAAGTCGAGCTTCATAGCCGGTGACATTACCGTCCACGTCCGTCTTCTTCTTAAAGATCCATTTATCGCAATGGCTTGCTGATCATCGGGCAAGTCCACCAAAGTCCATGCTTTGTTCTGATACATGGATCCTATCTCGGATTTCATGGCTTCTAGCCATTTGTCGGAATTTGGGCCCACCATTGCTTCTCCATAGCTCGTAGGTTCATTGTTGTCTAGCAACATGACCTTCAAGACAGGATTACTGTACCACTCTAAAGTAGTATGCATCCTTGTCACCCTACAAGGTGCAGTAGTGACTTGATCCAAGTTTCATGATCACTATCATATGCTTCTACTTCAATTGGTGTAGGTGCCACAGAACAACTTCACGTGCCCTCTCAGATACTTGTTGAAGTGACGGTTCAAATAACCTCATCAAGTCTCCACCATCCTCCCACTCAACTTTCCGAGACAAATTTTTCCTCGAGAAAGGACCCGACTCAAGTAACAATCCCTATTGCTTTCGGATCTGAATTAGGAGGTATACCCAACTGTTTTGGGTGTCCTATGAAGATGCATTTTATCCGCTTTGGGTTCGAGCTTATCAACCTGAAACTATTTCACATAAGCGTCGCAGCCCCAAACCTTTAAGAAATGACAGCTTAGGTTTCTCTAAACCATAGTTCATATGGTGTCATCTCAACGGAATTACGTGGTGCCCTATTAAAGTGAATGTGGTTGTCTCTAATGCCTAACCCATAAACAATAGTGGTCATTCGATAAGAGACATCATGGTACGCACCATATCCAATAGGGTGCAACTATGATGTTCGGACACACCATCAAACTATGGTGTTCCAGGCGGTATTAATTGTGAAACAATTTCCACAAATGTCTTAATTGCGTGCCAAAGCTCGTAACTCAGATACTCATCTCTATGATCATATCATAGACATATCATCCTCTTGTCACGGTGATCTTCAACTTCACTATGAAATTACTTGAACCATTCAATAATTCAGACTTGTGTTTCATCAAGTAAATATACTCTACATCTACTCGAATCATCTGTGAAGTAAGAACATAACGATATTCATCAGCATGCCTCGGCACTCATTGGACTGCACACATCAAAATGTGTTACTTCCAACAAGTTGCTATCTTGTTCTATTTCTTTGAAAAATGAGGCTTTTTAGTCATCTTGCCCATGTGGTATGATTTGCATATCTCAAGTGATTCAAAATCAAGTGAGTCCAAATGATCCATCTGCATGGAGTTTCTTCATGCGCATACACCAATAGACATGGTTCGCATGTCTCAAACTTTTCAAAAACGAGTGAGTCCAAAGATCCATCAACATGGAGCTTCTTCATGCGTTTTACACCAATATGACTTACATGGCAGTGCCACAAGTAAGTGGTACTATCATTATTATCTTATATCTTTTTGGCATGAAAATGTGTATCACTACGATCGAGATTCAATAAACCATTCCTTTAGGTGCAAGACCATTGAAGGTATTATTCAAATAAATAGAGTAACCATTATTCTCCTTAAATTAATAACCGTATTGCGATAGGCATAATCCAATCATGTCTATGCTCAACGCAAACACCAAATCTCGATGGTAGAGGGAGCGTGCGATGCTTGATCACATCAACCTTGGAAATACTTCCAACACATATCGTCAGCTCACCTTTAGCTAGTCTCCGTTTATTCTCAGCTCTTTTATTTGAGTTACTAGCACTTAGCAACCGAACCGGTATCTTAATACCACGGTGCTACTAGGAGTACTAGTAAAGTACACATTAACATAATGTATATCAATATACTTCTATCGACCTTGCCGACCTTCTCATCTACCAAGTATCTAGGGTAATTCTGCTCCGATGGTTGTTCCCTTATTACGAAGCACTTAGTCCCGGGTTTGGGTTCAACCTTGGGTTTCTTCACTAGAGCAGCAACTGATTTGCCGTTTCATGAAGTATCCCTTCTTGCCCTTGCCCTTCTTGAAACTAGTGGTTTCACCAACCATCAACAATTGATGCTCCTTCTTGATTTCTACTTTCGCGTGTCAAACATCGCGAATACCTCAAGGATCATCATATCTATCCCTGGTATGTTATAGTTCATCACGAAGCTCTAGCAGCTTGGTGGCAATGACTTTGGAGAAACATCACTATCTCATCTGGAAGATTAACTCCCACTCGATTCAAGTGATTGTGGTACTCAGACAATCTGAGCACAAGCTCAACGATTGAGCTTTCCTCCCTTAGTTTGCTGGCTAAGAAAATTTTCGGAGGTCTCATACCTCTTGACGTGGGCACGAGCCTGTAATCTCAATTTCAGCCCTCAAAACATCTCATATGTTCCGCGACGTTTCGAAAACGTCTTTGGTGCCTCAACTCTAAACCGTTTAACTGAACTATCACGTAGTCCTCAAAACGTGTATATCTGATGTTCGCAACATCCACAAACGACGTTTGGGGTTCAGCACACTGAGTGGTGCATTAAGGACATAAGCTTTCTACTGTCCGCATAATCGCCATCACAACTTTCAACTATATTTTCTCTAGGAACATATCTAAACAGTGGAACTAAAGCGCGAGCTTACGACATAATTTGCAAAGATCTTTTGACTATGTTCAGGATAATTAAGTTCATCTTATGAACTCCCACTCAGATAGACATCCCTCTAGTCATCTAAGTGATTACACGATCCGAGTCGACTAGCCCGTGTCCGATCATCACGTGAGACGGACTAGTCATCATCGGTGAACATCTTCATGTTGATCGTATCTTCCATACGACTCGTGTTCGACCTTTCGGTCTCCGTGTTCCGAGGCCATGTCTGTACATGCTAGGCTCGTCAAGTTAACCCTAAGTGTTTTCGCTGTGTAAAACTGTCTTACACCCGTTGTATGTGAACGTAAGAATCCATCACACCCGATCATCACGTGGTGCTTAGAAGCGACGAACTGTAGCAACGGTGCACAGTTAGGGGAGAACACTTCTTGAAATTTTGTAAGGGATCATCTTATTTACTACCGTCGTCCCAAGTAAACAAGATGCATAAACATGATAAACATCACATGCAATCAAATAGTGACATGATATGGCCAATATCATTTTGCTCCTTTTGATCTCCATCTTCAGGGCTCCATGATCATCATCGTCACCGGCATGACACCATGATCTCCATCATCATGATCTCCATCATCGTGTCTTCATGAAGTTGTCTCGCCAACTATTACTTCTACTACTATGGCTACCGGTTAGCAATAAAGTAAAGTAATTACATGGCGTTGTTCAATGACACGCAGGTCATACAATAAATTAAGACAACTCCTATGGCTCTTGCCGGTTGTCATACTCATCGACATGCAAGTCGTGAATCCTATTACAAGAACATGATCAATCTCATACATCACATATCATTCATCACATTCTTCTTGGCCATATCACATCACATAGCATACCTGCAAAAACAAGTTAGGCGTCCTCTAATTGTTGTTTGCATGTTTTACGTGGCTGCTATGGGTTTCTAGCAAACGTTTCTTACCTCGCAAAACCACAACGTGATATGCCAATTGCTATTTACCCTTCATAAGGACCCTTTTCATCGAATCCGTTCCGACTAAAGTGGGAGAGATCGGCACCGCTAGCCACCTTATGCACGAAGTGCATGTCAATCGGTGGAACTTGTCTCACGTGGAAATGCGTGTAAGGTCGGTCCGGGCGCTTCATCCCACAATACCGTCGAAACAAGATTGGACTAGTAACGGTAAGCATAATGAACAACATCAGCGCCCACAACTACTTTGTGTTCTACTCGTGCAAAGAATCTACGCAATAGACCTAGCTCGATGCCCTTTGTTGGGGAACGTGGCGAAATTCAAAATTTTCCTCGTGTCACCAAGATCTATCTATGGAGAGACCAGCAACGAGTAGAAAGAGAGTGCATCTACATACCCTTGTAGATCGCTAAGCGAGCGTTCAAGAGAACGGGGTTGAAGGAGTCGTACTGTCGTGATCCAAATCACCGGAGATCCTAGTGCGAGCAGACGGCACCTCCGCGTTCAACACACGTACAACCCGGTGGCGTCTCCCATGCCTTGATCCAGCAAGGTGAGAGGAGAGGTTGGGAAGACTCCGTCCAGCAGCAACACGGCGGCGTGGTGGTGATGGAGGAGCGTGGCAATCTGCGAGGCTTCGCCAAGCACCGCGGAGAGAGAGGAGTACTTGGGAGAGGGGAGGGCTGCGCGAACTTCGTGTGTAGCTCCCATGCGCCTCCCACTATATATAGGGGTGGAGGGCTGGTTTCTTGCCCTCAAGTCCATTGGGGCATTGGCCAAGGTGGGAGGAAAGAAATCCCATCATTTCCTTCCCCATCGATTGTTATCCCCTTTTTAGGGATCTTGATCTTATCCCTTGGGATATGATCTTATTCCTTCTAAGGGGATCTTGGTGCGCTTGACCAGGGGTGTGGGGCCTTGCCCCACTACCCACGTTCATGTGGGTCCCCCATGCAGGTGGGCCCCACTCCGAACCTTCTAGAACCTTCCGGTACAATACCGAAAAATCCCGAACATTTTCCGGTGGCCAAAATAGGACTTCCATATATAAATCTTTACCTCCAGACCATTCCGGAACTCCTCGTGGCGTCCGGGATCTCATCCGGGACTCGAACAACATTCGGTAACCACATAGAAACTTCCTTTATAACCCTAAGCGTCATCGACCCTTAAGTGTGTAGACCCTACGGGTTCGGAGACATGTAGACATGACCGAGGCGTTCTCCGGTCAATAACCAACAGCGGGATCTGGATACCCATGTTGGCTCCCACATGTTCCACGATGATCTCATCGGATGAACCACGATGTCAAGGACTCGATCGATCCTGTATACAATTCCCTTTGTCTAGCGGTATTGTACTTGCCCGAGATTCGATCGTCGGTATACGATACCTTGTTCAATCTCGTTACGGCAAGTCTCTTTACTCGTTCCGTAACACATGATCCGTGATCAACCCCTTGGTCACATTGTGCACATATGATGATGTCCTACCGAGTGGGCCCAGAGATACCTCTCCGTTTACGGAGTGACAAATCCCAGATCTCGATCCGTGTCAACCCAATGAGACACTTTCGGAGATACCTGTAGTGCACCTTTATAGTCACCCGATTCGTTGTGACGTTTGATACACCAAAGCACTCCTACGGTATCCGGGAGTTACGATCTCATGGTCTAAGGAAGAGATACTTGACATTGGAAAAGCTCTAGCAAGCGAACTACACGATCTTTGTGCTATGCTTAGGATTTGGTCTTGTCCATCACATCATTCTCCTAATGATGTGATCCCGTTATCAACGACATCCAATGTCCATAGCCAGAAACCATGACTATCTGTTGATCTGTGAGCTAGTCAACTAGAGGCTCACTAGGGACATATTGTGGTCTATGTATTCACACGTGTATTACGATTTCCGGATAATACAGTTATAGCATGAATAAAAGACAATTATCATGAACAAGGAAATATAATAATACTTTTATTATTGCCTCTAGGGCATATTTCCAACAGTGCTCCTGCTACCATCATCATAGCTGCTAGAGGGACTAGTGCCCTCACTCATGTGGACTTGCTCCTCAGACTTGTTCTGACTGTCACTCTGATCTGACATGATGCAAACACTGACAGCAGTTCCTGTGAATAGATATAGATGAGATAGATTGGATGAGCATCACAAAGTACATAGGTTTTTGCAAAAGAATGAGTCAAAAACTTAGTTTTAGTTTTCCACAGAAAGCATTTCGGATCTACCGATTTGAAAACTCGGTGATACCGAAGCAGCTTTTGGAACCTAAACTAGTGAACTCGGTCAGACCGAGTCACAGTTTGGTGGCACCGAGACTGCTAGGGTTTCACAAAGTCCTGAACTCGGTCACACCGATTTGCAATTCTCGGTCAGACCGAGAATCACATGTGCAATGGCCTTAGCCAAATCGGTGGAACCGAGTTCTACAACTCGGTTGGTCCGAGATGATTTCGGCGGAAACCTAACCCTAAATTTTCAATCACAACTAAACTATGGAGTGATTTCGCTAGATAGAGTGATCTCAATCGTGGAAAGATTCATGGCAAAACAATGTGCTAGGAATCAGAGTGAGATTAGCACAAGGATCAAGTCCATACCCTAAGTGCGGCGATGGACCTGCTACGGCGGCAATGGAGGAGATGATTCCCGTTGAGGCGGCGGAGACCAGCGGCAGGAGGCAGCTGGCGACGAGGAGGACGATCCGGAGACCCAGGGAGGCAAAGCAGGCTGAGCGCGGGCGAAGGGGTTCGGAGAAATTTCCAAATTTTGGCCCGGGGATATATATAGCCTAACCCTGTTTGTGTGACCAAGTGGAACAACTCGGTGGCACCGAGATGCATAACTGCAAGTAGTTACTGCAACTCGGTGTGACCGAAAAGTTCAAATCGGTTGCATCGAGATTGGAAACCTAGATCGACTTAGTGATCTCGGTATGACCGAAATGGATGAATTGGTCAGACCGAAGAGCACAAAGAAGTTTTGGAAGTTTAAGTCTATGATGAATCGGGGACTCCGAGTGCTCCTCACACAGAGTGGTTCAAATCTGACTTGATCAAACTTTGTGATGCAGCATGAATAGAGTTTGAGACAAGAAAAGCATAGATAGCTAGAGAAGGTTCTTAGGCATTCTTGTCCATCCACTTGGCAAAAGAAAACAAACCAAACAATCAAAACAACAAGTGGAATTCCTCGATTGAGTAAATTATGCAACCAACATGCTCACACAATAAAATGGCAAATGAAATATGTGGCAAAGCATGCACAACCAATTCTAGCATCTATCAAGCAATTGGCGATGACTAGGTCATCTATATATGAGTATATTGAGTTAGGAGTCAAATGAGAATATTTGATCATAGGTCATACTCATCGTTTAAGCACAAGTGGGGTTACCACTTTTACAGAAAGCATTGTTGTGTTCACACCATTAGAGTTGCTTAGACTCAATTCTTAGAGTAAAGCTCCCCCTAGATGTGAGATCCCCCCTAAGAGGGATGAGCTAACCTTGGGTTTTGTCGACGATGACTTCATGTAGGTGTTGAAGATGTGGATGCTCAATGTTGATGTGATCATTTGGAGCAATCCTTTGGAGTGAGTTGCACTTTCAATACCTACACGGGTTAGTCCCACAAGGAACAAATAAGGATATCCATAGGCATAGAGTGATGCACACACAAGATGATGTCTATGAAAGCATTAGGTTACCTTGTCCCTTGTCTTACCAACAAGAGGGTTTGTGACTCCATGAACTAGTGCAAGATGTGGAAGTTGATTGCACTTGTTCTTGCCAAAATGATAAGAGTGAAGTATGTTGGCGGAGTCATCCTCAAGAACTCTCTAGTTCTTCTTCTTCGGGATCCACACCATCTTGATGGGAATCCTTGGAGTTGTAGTCGTACTTGATGAAGTAGAACTTGACGTAGTCTTGGGAACCCACTTGACCAAGGCCTTAGGAGCTTCTTCAAATGCATCAATTTACTCTTGAAGCTTATCCTTGTCCTTTTGCTTGTGGTCTTGTGGTGGAAGATCATCTTGAGCTTGTGTCCCTTTGAAGGAAGTAGGATAATACTTCTCTTGTTGAGGAACAAACTTCGTCTTGGGGTATTGATCTTCTTCCCACTCAACTCCATTGGCATTGAACTTTCATTCAAAACCAACACCTTGGTTCTTCCGGTGCCTTCCTTGCTTGCGTACAATTTCCTCGAATTGCTCACTCCCGGCAAGGCACTTGTAAACACCTTTCTCTATAATTCCCTTCAATAGCTATTTTCTTGCTCAAGTGTAACTTGGCTAAGAGAATCATTAGTGGAATCAAGAGAACTACTAGAGGCAATAACATTGGATTTAGCATGATTATTGTTACTGCTAGAGGAAGAATCTTTCTTGTTCTTGTTACTAGACTTGACTTGAGGCATGTAAGTGCATAAGAGTAAACGCTTGACAATGTAAGAAGAACTTTTCTTTCGAAGATCATCATTGATTGCCTTTAAGAACTCATGCTCTTGCTCAAGGTTGAGCTTTGCAAAGCGTAACTTATCATGAGTCCTTAAAAGTTCTCGATGATCTTGTAAGATAGTTTCAATAGCTAACTTAAGAGTGTTTAGTTCTTTAGTTAGAAGCTCAATCTTCTCCTTATCATTGTCATTCATTTTATCTTGATTAGCATTATTAATTGACGTTTCATCATAGTATTCATCACTAGAGTTGTCAACAAGTAAATCATCATCACCTAACAAGTCATCTTCATCACTATTGAAATCAACATACTCGGGGTGTGATACCTTTGGGCCTTTAGCCATGAAGCATCTTCCAAGTCCTTCATTTCGTGAATCAAATATGTCGTAGGAGTTGGTTGACACAAGTGCTAGACCGGCAACACCTTCATCTTGAGTATATTCGGAGTCGGAGTGATAGCTTCTCTCCGATTGATTGTCGGAGTCGGAGCCGGATACCCATTCACCAACATGACCTTGATGTCTTCGTTTTGTGTAGCTCCTTGATGACTTGTCCTTCCTTTCTGAATCCTTGCTTCTACGGGATTTTCTTCGTTCATAACGATCATCTCTACTCCTTCTCTCTCTTGGTGGTGATTCTTCTCTTCTACTTCTTCTCTTAGGTGATTCTTCTCTTCTCTTGTAGGGAGCCGTACACTCATTGGAATAGTGTCTGGGTCTTCCACAATTGTAGCAATTTCGCTCTCGACTAGAAGATCTTTTGTCATTGTAGGACCTTGACTTGGAACTTCTTTCTTTGCTTCTACTCTTGTAGAACTTGTTGAAGTTCTTCACCATTAGGCTCAATTCTTCATTGAAGGTTTGTTTCTCGCTTGATGATGTGGGAGCTTCACATGAGGCTTTGTGAGCACCACTTGACTTGTTGTGGAGCTCCTCCTTATCCTTGAGTGACATCTCATGAGAAACCATTCCAATGACTTCCGTTGGCTTGAAATCTTTGTAATTGGGCATCATTTGGATCAATGTGCACATGATATCATACTTTCCGTCCAAAGCTCTTAGGATCTTCTTGATGATGAATTTGTCGGTCATCTCTTCACTTCCTACGCCGGCAATTTCATTTGTGATAAGAGCAAGCCTAGAGCACATTTCAGCGACACCTTCACCATCCTTCATTTTGAACTTGTCAAGCTGACTTTGAAGCACATCCAACTTGGATTCCTTGACGGAGTCGGTACCTTCATGCATATCAATCAAAGTATCCCATATTTCCTTTGCATTCTCAAGACGGCTGATTTTGTTGAATTTTTCGGGGCACAATCCGTTGAAGAGGATATCACAAGCTTGAGCGTTGTATTGCAGCATTTTCAACTCTTCTGCGATAGCTTCACGGTTCGGTTCTCTCCCATCAAAGAATTCACATTGCAAGCCAATACACACAATAGCCCAAACGGTGGGGTTATGTCCAAGAATATGCATTTTCATCTTATGCTTCCAACTAGCAAAATTAGTACCATCAAAGTAAGGACCTCTACGGTGGTAATTTCCCTCGCTAGACGCCATACTCTCCTAGGTTGTGAAACCAAGGCTATGACTACCAAAAGCTATGGAAATGAAAGCAAATGGAGATCAAAGCTCTAATACCACTTGTAGGATCGAAAGTATGTCTAGAGGGGGGTGAATAGACTACTTGACCAAATAAAAATCTATCCTTTTCCCAATTTTAGTTCTTGGCAGATTTTAGCAACTTAGCACGGTTCAAGCAATCTTAACACAATTCAAGCAAGCATGCAAAGAGTATATGAGCAGCGGAAAGTAAAGCATGCAACTTGCAAGAATGTAAAGGGAAGGGTTTGGAGAGTGCAAACGCAATAGGAGACACGGATGTTTTGGTCGTGGTTCCGATAGGTGGTGCTATCGTACATCCACGTTGATGGAGACTTCAACCCACGAAGGGTAATGGCTACGCGAGTCCACGGAGGGCTCCACCCACGAAGGGTCCACGAAGAAGCAACCTTGTCTATCCCACCATGGCCGTTGCCCACGAACGACTTGCCTCACTAGCGGTAGATCTTCATGAAGTAGGTGATCTCCTTGCCCTTACAAACTCCTTGGTTCAACTCCACAATCTTGTCAGAGGCTCCCAAGTGACACCTAGCCAATCTAGGAGACACCACTCTCCAAGAAGTAACTAATGGTGTGTTGATGATGAACTCCTTGCTCTTATGCTTCAAATGATAGTCTCTCCAACACTCAACTCTCTTTCACAGGATTTGGATTTGGTGGAAAGAAGATTTGAGTGGAAAGCAACTTGGGGAAGGCTAGAGATCAAGATTCATATGGTAGGAATGGAGTATCTTGGTCTCAACACAAGTGTAGGTGGTTCTCTCTCAGAAAATGTAAGTTGGAAGTGTAGGTTCGTTCTGATGGCTCTCTCCACGAATGAAGAGGAGGTGGATGGGTATATATAGCCTCCACACAAAATCTAACCATTACACACAACTTGCCAATCTCGGTGGGACCGAATTGAGAAACTTGGTCGGACCGATTTAGCAAATCTAGTGACCGTTAGGACCGATATGGTTAGGGTTAGGGCATAACGTAATCTCGATGAGACCGATTACACAAACTCGGTGAGACCGATTTTGGTAACAAGTTAACCAGAGAGTTGGTCAGGTAAACTTGGTGGGACCGATTCACTCATTTCGGTGAGAACAAAATGTTACGAAAGGGAAACAGAGAGTTTACATGGCAATCTCAGTGGGACCGATCGCTCATCTCGGTGGGACCGAAACATTACGAAGGGAAACCGAGATATTACAATCCCATCTCGGTGAGACCGAGATCCCTATTGGTGAGGCTGATTTGCCTAGGGTTTGTGGCAGTGGCTATGACATCTGAACTCGGTGGCGCCATATAGGAAGAATCGGTGGGGCCGATTTTGACTTTTGGTTTAGGTTATTTGTGGATGTGAGAAAGTAGTTGAGGGCTTTGGAGCATATCACTAAGCACTTTGAGCAAGAACCTCATTAAGCAACACCTCATCCCTCCTTGATAGTATTGGCTTTTCCTATAGACTCAATGTGATCTTGGATCACTAAAGTAGAAAATGTAGAGTCTTGAGCTTTGAGATTGAGCCAATCCTTTTGTCCTTAGCATTTTGAGGGGTCCACTTTTCTCATCCATGCCATGCCAATCATTGAGCTTTCCTGAAATATTTATCTTGAAATAGCATTAGCTCAATGAGCTATATGTTGTTAGGAATTACCAAAACCACCTAGGGATAGTTGCACTTTCAAGAAGGAAGGAGGGGGCGCTGCTCCTCCCCCCTAGTCCAATTCGGACTAGGCTTGGGGGGCGCGTGGCCCAGCCCTAGCCAGCCCCTCTCTCTCTCCCCTAAAACCCATTAACGCCCATATACTCCCCGGGGGGTTCCGGTAACCTCCCGATTCTCCGGTATTTATCCGGTGACACCCGGAACCCTTCCGGTGTCCGAATATAACCTTCCAATATATCAATCTTTATTTCCCCACCATTTTGAGACTCCTCGTCATGTCCGTTGTCTCATCCGGGACTCCAAACAACCTTCGGTAGATCAAAACACATAAACTCATAATACCGATCGTCACCAAATGTTAAGTGTGCGGACCCTACGGGTTCGAGAACTATGTAGACATGACCGAGACACGTCTCCGGTCAATAACCAATAGCGAAACCTGGATGCTCATATTGGCTCCTGCATATTCTATGAAGATCTTTATCGGTCAAACCGCATAACAACATATGTTGTTCCCTTTGTCATCGGTATATTACTTGCCCGAGATTCGATCGTCGGTATCTCAATACCTAGTTCAATCTCGTTACCGGCAAGTCTCTTTACTCGTTCCGTAATGCATCATCCCGCAACTAACTCATTAGTCACATTGCTTTCAAGGCTTATAGTGATGTGCATTACCGAGATGGCCCAAAGATACCTCTCCGATAATCTAAGTGACAAATCCTAATCTTGATTTATGGCAGCTCAACAAGTACCATCGGAGACACCTGTAGAGCACCTTTATAATCACCCAGTTACGTTGTGACGTTTGGTAGCACACAAAGTGTTCCTCCTGTATTCGGGAGTTGTATAATCTCATAGTCATAGGAACATGTATAAGTCATGGAGAAAGCAATAGGAACAAACTAAACGATCAAGTGCTAAGCTAACGGAATGGGTCAAGTCAATCACATCATTCTCTAATGATGTGATCCCGTTAATCAACTGACAACTCATGTCTATGGTTAGGAAACACAACCATCTTTGATTCAACGAGCTAGTCAAGTAGAGGCATACTAGTGACACTTTGTTTGTCTATGTATTCACACATGTACTCAGTTTCCAGTTAATACAATTCTAGCATGAATAATAAACATTTTTCGTGATATAAGGAAATATAAATAACAACTTTATTATTGCCTCTAGGGCATATTTCCTTCATTTGCAGATATCATGACCAAGGACTTGTCTACGACGTCATTTGAGGAGTTCCGGTCCAGTCTTTGCGTCAACAGCGGTGCCGCTTCGACTGCGGGGTGGTGTTGAGTATATGTGTTGTGCATATCTGTGTATTGGGCCCACCTCAGAGTTCCTTGTATAGTTGAGGTTGTGGTCCACCTCTTGTACATCATATATACGTGTGTTTGCACCTGGGGAATTCAACTTGTAATTCCCACATCATACAGACCACCTTCACCATTTTGACTCCCTAACCGTAAGCAAGAATGGCAACCTCTATATCATCCTCGTATCGTGGTATCCCATCATTGTACATTCATTCTTGCTATTGTATTGTTAACCCCTAGCCCATTTTGCATCACTTGCCTATTGAAACTAGCCATTGAGTATTGGCGGCAGCGCTACTTTTACACATTAGTGTTCATCGCTCCGCCCTTCCATTGCATACATACCATATCATATTGGTATCATCTTGTTATCATCATATCATCCCTTGTGCCACAAGATTGTTCCCGTATATACACAATTGCTATGTTGGTTTGTGCATTTTGCATTGTGGCCATATCAAAAAAAAGAAAAAAAATAAGCTTTTAAGCAAAAGAAAAAGAGAGCAAAGAAGCTTGTAAGCAATAGTCATAGCATCATACCACATTGCATATAAGATTGTCATATCCAATCATCATGGATCATCTTGCAAGGAACACCGGGAATCATACATACATAGCATACTTGTGATAGGAAGTCGCTACATTTTGTCTCATATAGGTAGTGCACCAGTTCGTATCCGCCTATTGAGCAATCGGCTAGCGTCTCTCCAGTGTTGTGCGACAGGAGCATTTTCCATGGATTCCACATTTTCCGCTCAGTCATTGGTTGCACAACCACATTTACCTATTCATGCATGCACCCTTTTCTATTGTCTACTTGTTTCACTTGCGAATTTGTGAATCTCTTTCAACATTATTGACTCTTGCTAACATTTTGCATCAAATTTTTGGGCCACTATCCTCACCGAGCTCCACCAAAAGCTTTATTTGTGTAGGTGTGAGAAATCGACGAGATCGGTACCAATTGTGTTATTTCCTTGTTAAATCATTGAGTGATCATTGATCCATTCTCAACATCGGTCAAGGTACATTTGGTATAGTTCTCTCCTTTCTTCCGCTCATATTTGCTTGAGTCTTGTGATGGATAGGCAAGGCATTTCATCTCCGGTCTTCCATGACAACGACGACGTGAACAACTACATCACCAAAACGTCCATCTTTAATCTACAACGACAAATGCAAGGCGCACAATCAAGATTGCGAGAGCGCATTGACAACCTCGCCGTCGACATATGACACTCCGAAGCACATACAAGAGACTACTTCGACAACAAGCTTTCTGCACAAAAGGAGGAGCAAGATGCAAGGATGGAGGAGATTCGGGCCTTGGTCAAATCTACTTCCCCTTCGTCATCCTTAAGGCGGCGGCGAGCAAGTCGATCATCTTCGGAGCGCCCATGCGATGCAAGCGCAATTTGTCCACGTCCACATCTCCA
This sequence comes from Aegilops speltoides, assembly GCA_021437245.1. Taxonomy (NCBI): domain Eukaryota; kingdom Viridiplantae; phylum Streptophyta; class Magnoliopsida; order Poales; family Poaceae; genus Aegilops; species Aegilops speltoides. Next base: position 108,158,658 of record CM038145.1, read on the forward strand.
TGGAGATAACCATCGCACTCGTGATCAACATCGTTATGAAGGGCATGTTACCTCCAAGCATCATGTGCACGACGATGACAAATGGCATCTACTACGAGCTCAAGTGCAACAACGACACCATCATCGTGAAGATGTTGCACACGCACAAACCTAAAAGTCCCAACAAGCTCTACATCAAGCTACGGCTAAACTTCATGAGCACAAGAGAAGACCGCGAGACAAGCACCACCAATAGGAAGCTACGACTACCACCACTACTTTGGCATCTTCCCCAAGTGCTATCAAGGAATATTCACCTTTGGACATACGGAATCTTTGCCTAGTTCCCATGAGTTCGCCTACATCGACATCTTCAACAACAAGGCGACCACCTACAAGCGAGGGCGACACTTGCATCTTCGGAAGCCCCTCAAGGAAGATGGCCGAGCATGTGAAATTCCCTTCAATCATGGAGACAAGCTACAAGGTGCCACATCATATGGGCCTCCAACAACAAGACAGTGACAAGAAGGTCGAGCTAGGCCATCCCCTTCGACCACGGCGACGAGCAAGAACCTCAACAACATGAAGACGGCTCCCATACTGGACTCATACTCCGAATCAAGCTACGCGAGCGCACATGAGACCTTCTCTTTGATCTCGGAGGGGAGGGCTGTTTTGCCACATCTACGGCATTCATCTTTGGAGGCGTTATAGTTGAGGAGGTTGATCATGGGACTATACCTTCAAGCAAGGCGGCGATAGGAGTTGAGCATGGGGACATTTGCACCCACATCTCTCCGACACCCATATATGACGAGATGCCCCAATTGCCATGTGAGGAGAGCCACCACCACATGAGTGACATGAGTGACTCCACCATATGTGACATTTAGAGCATTTCCTATGAGAGGATGAGTGTGACCACCAATAGCCCCACACTTGAGAGAATGCCACACATCCTTACGAGTGAGAGCATCATATTGGGAGTGAGTGAGCCACAAAACTTAGTGAGTGAGGTAGTTGATAGGGCATGTGAGGCCACTATGATTTCTAATGACTTAACCTCTACTCCAAGTGTGTTTTCTTGTTTGGTGCTAGGTCTCCTACATGACGACATGCCTATCCTCGACGAGTCCATACCTCCAATGGAGACTACGATGGCCATGGTGGATGATGATGCACCCCCACATGGTTCCATCAAGATGAAGATGACCATGACTTGGTCTTCGACACGTCGCCTACAACACATGAGCGATGCTCCAAAGGTAACATAGGTGATGGTGCCCCTCTTGTCCCACGATCGGACTATCTTACCAATGATTGCTTGCATGATATTGACACACCTAATTCCATGCTTAATGCTAGTGCGGCTTCCTCATGTCTTGACTTACCAATTTATGATGAATATGATGATGAGCATGTTGAGTTGCTTAGTTGTGATGCTATGCTCCATAGGATATCACGTGAAAATTCTTTTGGTCACATAATGTTCGAAAACCCTTTGAACTTGTCATATGCTATGAGTGAGATCTCCCACGTTGCATCATTTTAATCTCAACATAGTAACTATGCATGCCCCCATTAAAATAAATCCCATTTGCACTTATGGCATAGATGACGAGATGATGGTCATCGGCTTCTATTTTTCATGCAATGATATTGCCATGCTTCCTTTACATGATTTGCGCAATTCATCTACTATACCATGCCATGATCCATAAAACCAAATATGCTTTGTTTCGGATGTTGCCATATTCTCCATGTGATGTTCCCACTAATGCTCATGAGGACACCCCCATAGTTTCCGCATACATATTAGGAGATTTTAATGCATTCCATACTTTGCATGATTCCCATAATTGTGTGCACCATATGCATTCCATAAATAACAATGTTCTACATATTTCTCATGATGGATTACACAATTTGAGTCTCCATTATGCTATACACAATAACAAACCTCTCATGATGGATGACATGTTTCTATATCACGCATCTCATTTATTTGAGCATTGGATATTTTGTGCTAACCAACACATGCACGTATGCATCATGATGGATGATGTGTACATATACCATGCACACACAATTTTCCCTTTGCCTTTGTTTTGTGTCGGTACTCACATATACTCGTCAACCTCACAATCCCATGAGTTGATGAAACGAGATCTTGAGAGAAATGATGACTTTGGATCCCGTGGACTATCCTTACCACTGTTCCCTTCATGCAACAACTACGTGCATCTCTTCTACTTGGCTCTCACATGGCTATGGGCCATATACCATTTATCACCTTATGCTCATTTTACCGTGTTCACTTTGCATGTTATGCTTGCTTCTATGCCTTTGCCCTGCAATTGTGACCCTTGCTCGCATTTACCCATGATACACCATTATGCTACTCCTATGTGTATTTGCATGCTTGGTGGAGATGCTAGTAGCTATTGCCATCATTTCTTTGTGCCGCATCCTATTGATGCTTATTGTGTTGGGAGAGTCATGATGTCCCATTTCTAGTTACATATGGTCTCTCACCAATACATTGAGGATACTTTGCTCATATCTTGCTTTCATGCTTGTGATATGTCATGTGCATTATTCATGACCACTATTTGCCCACATGTCATGATTACCATGATTCCTACTAGTACATTGCATCTTCGCACTACTATCTTGTTTGACTTGATCACTATGATCGCTTGCTTTGTCGCATCACCCATGTTCCATTCTTACTCGCTTTCTTTGGTTGATGACATATATATTCATGCCTCTCACGTGATATATCTTGATCATTGTCTCTTGTTTCCATTAGTTGCAACTCTCATATGCCATTATAGTGAGTGCACCCATGCTATGCTTGTCTATCTTGGAGACTTGGGCATATTACTTGTGAATCTTGCTTGTTTACTTGGGCCTAATGTCTTTGGTTGTAGTCGCATCATATGCTTTCATACCATGCCACATCTCCTCCTTTCTTATGTTAAGCATGATGACACTTGTTGGGTATCTCACCCCACAGATGATAGGTTTTGCATTTATGCTAAACTCATTTGTTTTTTCCGAGTATTTGTCATGTTCTTTCAATTGGAAGGATTCACAAGGTGGTACCATCAAGGGACATTTTGGTTATGTGAAAGCATACATGATGTACAACTCCAACATCCTCGAGAAACTAAAGGTGAACTCATTCCCTTTGAGCCATCCTCAAATATGCATATTGGATGGGTCATTCTTTCATTGTTGTCTCCTTCTAGTCTACATGATACATCTATTGGATGGAGCACCGGCATTGGAGATGGACCCTATGGACCTTCAAGTTGAGGAGCGCTCAGACGTATTGGACACACCTTCGGACCTCCACTCATGCCACGACATCGGGCATTGGTACATCAACACTCCTTTGACTCATTGCACCAACACATCCATATTTGTTGATTTTGCTCCCACATGTCATGCGCGATGGACATATCATACTCACCACAAGTTTGCACCCTATGCATGGTTTGACTCACATTATGATTGCCTTGTTGCATCTTGTATTTCTATGTCATCCATGATATATGCACTTGGCCATTTTCTTAGCAAATTTGTTGTGATCTTCCTTGATGACATATTCATACATAATGATCACATTGCCCATCATCAATTGCATGATAACATAATCATATTGAGAATCCATTGCCATGTTCATGCTCTTGATATACCATCTCTCTATGACATCATTTTGCACAATGGTAGAATTTGTAGCTTTGTGCACCATGACATTTACCATACCTTTGTGTGCACAACAAATGAATTTTCTCTCATAAATGCTTTACATATCATTTTACATAATTTGACTAAGCATCTTATACCTTGTCAAGAACAATATTATCGGACGAACTCATGCTTACATGATGGACACCTTGTGTGTGCTAACCATTGTATTTCCGAGTGTCGTTTGTGTTTGCTCTTATTGCATGTATACCACTGCGGAGACACCTTGGAGTACTTGGATTGCGCCATGTCTTAAATTCCTTCCAATTACAAGTCCGTCCAAAAAACCCGTTTCCATGGTGATGAGGATTACGATCCGAGGTCGGATCTTTCCTAAGGGGGGGAGATGATGCGGAGCATCCTACAGTCATCCCCATGTACACTTCAACTACTCCCCAAGCCCCAAGTGCACCTATGATGAGAGCTCGAGCATGTGCCATTGGACATAAGGTGAACTCTCTCCTTGTTAAACTTCCCTTGGACCCACATGAGACATGGCTACTACCTCAAACAAAGACACTTTGTGTGCTAAGGTACCAAGGAACCAACAAGGAGAAGTAATGGTGCAATATGGACACCAAGAGCATGGAGAGGGATTTTCCCAGTGCAGATATAGAGGTACAACCGCCCATGTACCGCCCAACTACCGCCCGGGCGGTACAACCGCTCGACTACCGCCCAACTACCGGTCCAGCTTCTGTAATCGAGCGGTGCAAGGCCGGTACCGCCCCGGTTTGTCCCCGTAACAGCTGTATGACTGGTACAGCCGCTCCAACCACCGGTATAACTGCTAATGACTTCGGGGAACACCTCCAGGAACCAGTACAAGTGCTCCAGGCGGTACAACCGCTCCCATGACCGGTACTAATGCTATGTCTGCATGTTGTTAAAGGTCAACAGCCCGTATAACTCCCAACTTACCCCTTGGACTATAAATACTCATCTCCTAGCTCCGAATTAGGGTTAGCAAAGGATTGGCGCATTTGAGAGATAGAGCTTTGCTCATCCACTTGATTACTTCTCCTTTGGAGTCCACGACCTCTTCGGAGAAGATCCCCCAAGCGGATTCAAGACCCCTTGAGGGAGTCCTGGACTAGGGGGTGTCCGGACAGCCGGACTATCATCGTCCATCGGACTCCAAGACTACGAAGATAAAAGATTGAAGACTCCGTCCCGTGTCCGGATGGGACTTTCCTTGGCGTGGAAGGCAAGCTTGGCAATCTGGATATGTAGATCTCCTACCATTGTAACCGACTACTGTAACCCTAGCCTCCTCCGGTGTCTATATAAACCGGAGGGCTTTAGTCCGTGGACACAACATACATCACAACAATCATACCATAGGCTAGCTTTAGGGTTTAGCCTCCTTGATCTCGTGGTAGATCCACTCTTGTACTACCCATATCATCAATATTAATCAAGCGGGGCGTAGGGTTTTACCTCCATCAAGAGGGCCCGAACCTGGGTAAAACATCGTGTCCCTTGTCTCCTGTTACCATCCGCCTAGGCGCACAGTTCGGGACCCCCTACCGAGATCCGCGGTTTGACACCGACATTGGTGCTTTCATTGAGAGTTCCTCCGTGTCGTCACCGATAGGCTCGATGGCTCCTTCAATCATCAACTTCTAGCAGCGCAGTCCGGGTGAGACTTTTCTCCCGGACAGATCTTCAGATTCGGCGGCTTCGCTTTGCGGGCTAATTCACTTGGCCATCTGGAGCAGATCGAAGCTACGCCCGGCCATCGAGTCAAATTCGAAGCCTAAACTTCACAAACCGACATCCGCGGGACTTGATCTTGACGGGCTCGAGCCAAAGCCGAGCGCGCCGCCTTTATTGCGATGGGCATGATCTAGCTCGCCACCGAACAGTGCCTTGGTGGCCGCACACGAATCTGCTTTGGCCCTTAGTCCGGAGCCGATCGCCCAGATCGAGGACCGGTGGATGGACACCACCTCGGGGGCTTCAACTTCCACGGCGATGGAGCCAAACACTAACCTTGTCCTCGCGAACTTCGTGATTCCGAGGTGCGGACTCGGACCTCCGCCCCTACCAATCGAATCGGATTGGGCGCTGGTTATGGAATTCACCGCGCGGACATCTTCAATACTCGCCCTTTGGCGACATCCTAAATCGCTAAAACATCTCTCGCTATCGGAGAGTCTGGCGGACTATGGCGGGATGTGGGATCTGGACGACGAAGAAATTCAAAGCCCACCCACCACCCACTTTGTAGCCACTATCGGCGACCTAACCGACATGCTGAATTACGACTCGAAGATATCGGCGGCATGGGCGGCGATGCGGAGACTTAACGAGAACCAGTGCCTATAAGGCGCGTAAAGACCACCTCGTCATACAACGTATACATGGTGGATACCCCAAAAGGAAGCGACAACGAGGACCAACGGGGCGCGGCAGAAGATAATCCCGCCGACAAACAACGAAAACGGCGACGCAGACGCCGCCCTAAGTCCCGCCTCAACAACAACAGCGCTCTTAATGACCCAGCAATACAGCAGGGCAAACCAGTGGACAACGACAAGCAACCGTCCGAACAAGACGAGTCAGACAATCAGTCCGGGCCCGGCGGAAAAAATAGTCCAGACAATCTCACGCCGGACACACCGCCGGAGAATAAAAACCTTCGGAAAAGACTCGTCAACACTGCAAGAAGCTTGAAGAAGGAAAAACGGAAGCTCAAAACAGCGGAAAATACACTCAGAATGAGGTGGAGCAAAGTGCTCAAAACCGCAGACAAATACGGCAATAGCCATCAATCAAAGAGCTACCCGAAGCGCAAGCTACTGCCAGAATTTGATGAGGAGGCCATAGAGCCCCCACTATCAAAAAACAAAGAAGCCGCCTGGTTGGATAGACGGCCAGATGATAGGCCAAAATCTGAAAGCGGCGCCACATATAAACCGACTAATGACCCCGGAAAGACAGATGGCCCAGCCAGGTCCATTTACGGGCCAAAGAAGAGGGCCCCAGGAGGCAATACAACACGCCAAGTGTCCGAAGACAGCGGTACACCCAAATACAGGGGCGCCGCACACCCACTATGTTTCACCAACGAGGTGCTGGATCACAAATTCCCAGCAGGATTTAAACCCATAAACATAGAGGCCTACGACGGAACAACAGACCCTGGAGTCTGGATAGAAGATTATATACTACACATACACATGGCTAGAGGAGACGATCTCCACGCCATAAAATACCTACCCCTCAAGCTCAAAGGGCCAGCCCGTCATTGGCTCAAAAGCCTCCCAGAAAACACTGTTGGAAGTTGGGAAGAGCTCGAGGACGCGTTTAGAGCAAATTTTCAAGGAACTTATGTCCGCCCTCCGGATGCAGACGATCTAAGTCATATAACTCAACATCCCGAGAGTCGGTAGCAAAATTCTGAACAGGTTCCTCACCAAAAGAACCAAATAGTCAACTGTCCGGACGCCGAAGCCTTAGTAGCTTTTAAACACAACGTCCGAGACGAATGGCTCGCCCAGACACCTCGGCCAAGAGAAGCCGAGGACAATGTCCGCACTAACAAGCCTCATGACCCGCTTTTGTGCGAGAGAGGACAACTGCTAGCAAGATGCAGCACCAGCGACCCAAGTACATCCGAGATCGAGAGATGGAACGGAAAATCACGGCAGCGAAAAAAGCGGCGCGGAATAAAGAGAAAAGCCCAAAAGCACGGCGATTACGCGGATTCAAAAGCTCGCGGCCAAACAACAAAACACCGCCTCTTAAGGATAACAGTGATGAGCTATCCAACTTAAACAAGATTTTGGGTCGGATACGTCAAATCCAGAGTACCCCCGGAAGGCCTGCAAACCATACCCACAGAGATTGTTGGGTTTTCAAACAGTCCGGCCGACTGCCGAACACAAGGGGCTCGACGCGTCAAGCGAAGACGATAAACCCCACCAACAGAGCACCGGAAAACAAAAGAATTTTCCACAAGAGGTCAAAACAGTAAATTCACTTCATGTGATAATACGAAAAAACAGTGTGGCACCCGTTAAAATGGGTCTCGCACGGTCCAACCAAGCGGAACATAGAGATTGGACATCAAAACCAATCACTTTCGACCACCTGGATTATTCCAGAAGCGTTTGAAATGCAGGATGGACTGCCCTGATATTGGATCCTATAATCGACGAACTACAATTTACTCAAGTCCAGATAGACGGAGGCAGCGACTTAAACCTGCTGTATCCAAACACAATCCGCAAGTTGGGGATAGACCCTACTAAAATTTGACACAGCCGCACTTCCTTTAAAGGAGTGACGCCAGGCACTTACGCCAAGTGCACAGGCTCCCTATTACTAGAAGTCGTGTTCGGATCACCGAACAACTTTCGACGCGAAAAACTAATTTTTCACATCGTCCCATTTAAAAGTGGCTATCAAGCACTCTTGGGACAAGAGGCTTTTGTCCGTTTCAATGCCATACCACATTACGCGTCTCTTACACTCAAAATGCCCGATCCATGTGGCATCATTTCAGTGTGAGGGTCACTTAAAGACCCCAGACACGGTTAGACGAGTCCGGCATAAGTAAGCTCGGGGCTCCCTAGCCGCACATCCCTTTACAAGGGGCTGCGCGCACAAACAACAGCGAGCTCACACAGACTCCGCTTTACTTATTTATATTTCTTCCTTCGTATATATTTTCTGCACAAGTTCCTTTCAAGCTAAAGTTCCTCTCTTTTTACAGATGAACAACGTGCACACCTGTCCAGGATAACGGCACAACGGAGACACAGGCGCAGACGTGCAGTAGGGACCCGTCGCGAGGATTCTTTTCAGATTAAGACCATGCGTAAACCTTTTTTACTGTCTCTTGTTGTTATAATCCCTTGGTTCCTCATTATAACCAAAGCGGAGCCTGACGTTTTGGCATCGGCCACGTCAGAAGACCATGCCCGTACCTGGACACTAGGGTCTTAGGGCATTGTTCTGCCCATTATTACAAAGACCGAACACCTTAGGGAGTGTTCGGCATCTCGAGTTAGGCCTTATATGCATCAGCTCCAAATTATGTCTTTGTTCAAATGTTGGGTTTGCCCGGCTCTTGTGTTTTGCTGCCTTACGTTCCATATCATCGGCTAACGCGGCACCGGAGAACTCTGCGATTGTGCCCCGATTCGGGGCGAGCACCTCGATGAAAGCCGCGGCGATCGTCATGATACTGCGAGACTGGTCAACCACTCGATCGACTACCGGAATGTTTAGAATTCCCGCTTTGACGAAGGACCGTTTCGGTCAGCACACAAGCGCCTGAATTCGGAGCGTGGTGCCCCAAGGGGCTATATCGTAGCCCCACCCTCGAACTCCAGGCTAAGTGAAAATGATAAAGCATCATAGTCCGGATTGCCTCGTTAAGCTCGCTACCACCTCCTTAACAGACCGAGACATCGGATTAAGTGTGAACGCGCTATTTTTTGCGAACACCCCCGCACCTTGTGCGTGGGGGCTGAAGCCGAAGACTGCAATCTTTCAGGTTATACAAATGTATACATAAACGGTCGCATAGGAGATATTTTAATACTTGGAACGCACAAGTATAAAAAGCGGTTACATCATAAGCATTGTCTTACAAGATAAAACGTTCATTTGAACGTGACATTTTTCGAGCACTGCGACTCTATTACACGAGCGCCACGCACAACTTCCCCAAAATAGTGCCCGGCGGGTAACCGGCTTTTGTCCGAATCCTGGGCGACCATAGCGGTGGCATCCATCTCTGTCCAATGTGTCTTCACACGGGCAAGGGCCATCCGCGCGCCTTCTATGCAGGCCGACCGCTTCATCTTCTTTATATGCGGCACCGCTCCAAGAAATTGCTGCAATAAACCGAAATAGCTCGTCGCCTTGGGTCTCTCTGGCCAGACATGAGCCACGATATCAGTCATGGCAAGTCCGGACAATCTATTTAGCTCAGCCCATTTGGCCAACCGATCGGTCAACGGAAGTGAACGATCCGGACTATGGAATTGAGACCAAAATAGCTCTTCCGTCTTGTGATCCTTCTGGCTCCGAAAGTGCTCAACGGCATCAGCCGCACTTGCCGCTAAATCCATATATGGATCCTCCAGACCCCACAGCTGGCCAGGTTGGGCATATTTTTGATCCGTAAACCAGCGACGCAGCAGAAACGGCTTGCCAGCCACAATATCTCCGGCCTGGCGCAGCTCCTCCTTCATAGCCCGCATTGCAGAATGGGCATCCTTGGCCTCGGCGGTGGCCTTCCCCAGGTTTTCCCGCTTCGATAAGCGCTCCTTTTCAAGAGCCTTGTTGCGGTCGGCAGCATCTTTTAATTTCACAGCCAATTCGGCCATCTTTTCCCTGCTTAGGCAGTGTGCAGCCTTTTCGGCTTTCAACTCCTCGGCTGCCCTCGAGGCAGCCGCATCACTCCTTCGGGCTTGCTCCTTGGCTTGAGCAAGTTCGGCCCGAAGGCTCTCCACAGTAGCAGCACCGTCTGTATCAAAGCATATACATTATCAGAGGCGGGCTTTGACTCCCTTAAATAAGTGACTGTGGAGAATTCATTTACCTTGCGACTCGTTAAGTCGCCGGTTGACAAGCGCGATGTCCGCATCCTCCACGTCAAGTTGCCGCATTAACTCGGCAACTCCACTAGTCCAGCTAGCCCTCGGACTATCCGCCACCTGCATAGGAACGACGACATTCATTACTTGAGATTTTGATCCTCGGCACGCTGTCGCTTTCGACAACCTACCGAGTCTCAGGGGCTACTATCTATCTGAGGCGCACTTCTATGTGCCAAACTGTCAAAAGGTGCGTCGTTCTTGCGTACCTCAAATCCCGTCAGTGAACTCCTGACGGCATTATGCAATGCGCTTTTCGGATTTAAATCCTTCCAATCACCATATGCATCAAAGCATGGTGATCTTCCGAGATGGACGCCTCTCAAGCAGATTCTTGATTCCCCGGCCGACACTAGTGGGCGCCGAACTCTCCGCCCCCTCCGGACTCAGGATACCCTCCGTGGCGATACTTGGGCTCGTCGCCCTATCCGACAAGCGCAGCAGACGGAGGCATTTCGCTCTCCATCATCTCCGGAAGAAGATCCCCCGAAGACGAACTCATCTGAGAAGGCCGCAGATCCGAACTGCAAGGTAAAAATTTCGGTCATCCACAGAAGCACAAATAGGGGTATTTTCTCATTAATGAACCCCCCTTTTTTTACTCACGGCTCGCTGGAGGGCTGATCCTTTAGAGACGATTGTACGTTCGGACTTTCCCCGGACGCAGGACCCTCCGGTAAAGGTTTCTTCCCCCGCTTAGGGGCTTTGGCCTCCGGGTCTTCGGAGGCGGTCCTCTTCTCCCCCTGGAAGGAGGGATTGTCGATCCCCCCCTCTTCAGGCACCCCCTTGGGCAAGGCGATAGCTCTTCCATTTTCCCCATCGCCCCCTTCTACGGGCGCGACCTCCAACATTCTGACTAGCACGGGCTCCTGTGCGGTCTCTGGGAGGGGGGCCGGACACCTTATCAGCTGCGATCGCGCTACCCACTCCTAATGAAGAATAATGGGTTAGAAGGCGAATTTCAGAGGGCGAATTCGATTATATACACCAAGTCCGCAGCCCATCCCTGGAGGGGGACATGTTTAATTAGTCCAAATCCCTTGCTTACCGCACTATTTGTATCAGTCCGCACTCATAGCAGACTTGTTTTAATAAATAATGCAGCATTTTTCGACTGCAATTACCATACATTTTATATATATATGTTCATTACAGGACATCTTGCACCCGTATATTTTGGTACGGTCTAATACACCAGGGGCTTATGTTCCCCACATTATGGTGTGATAAGTCCGAACACTTTCATAAGTCGGCACCCGAACTTATAGCATTATATGAATCGGCTTCAATCATGTCTTGGGTCAATAGTTGGGTTTGCCTGCTCCCACATTTTGGTGCCTTACGTTACATTACAGCCGGCTAAGGTGGCACGGGAGAACCACTGCGATTGCGCCCGGTTGAGCAGGCGGCGCCTCGATGGAAAGCTAAAACGACCGGCATGATAAGGCGAGAGACTGGTCGCTGTTCGAGAGGTCTTTTCGAGTCATAAAGACTCACGCCGCTTGAGCGAAGTTCGGATAAATGTCCGATGAAGGCGTGGATAGCGCCCGGATTCGGTCTTCGAATACCGGGGCTTCACCGAAATTTAAAATTATAGAATTCTATGGCTAAGTGAGAGTGTTCAAGCATTATAAGTCCGATTGCCTTGTTCGTTGTGTTGGCGCCTCCTAGATGGACCCAAAATGGGAACAAGAGTGCTCAAGTTTATCCCGAACACCCCAAAGACTCATGCTCGGGGCTGAAGCCAACGACTTGCCATCTCTCGATTTTATAAATGGCCGCCTGAAGGTAATATTTTAAATTAAACAAGCGTTGCGTAATGCGCATATGAACAAAGTTTTCAGCGCGAGGATAATACATAGCGAGTTTACTCAAAATTACATCTCGGGGCATTCATCCGCAATATCGCGGGCTCCCTTCAGATAGTTTTATAATACATTTGGCGTCACGATACTCCTTGCCGGTGGCGGCGGGTCGGTGAGAAGCTTCTCGCATCCAGCCTGCCCGGTGCACCTTTGTGCGGGCAAGGGCCCGATGAGCACCTTCAATCTGGTGGGCGCTTGATGACTTCCACCAGGCACGCATCCACCAGCCGTCGCCGAGGCGAAGTAGCTCCTGAGCATGGCACATCCGAGCCACAGCCGGACTATAAGGCCCTTCATGGCCTCCTCAGTCCGGCTTTTCTTTCCGAACACCGAACTGAGCATCAGGGGCTACTGTCTATGCGGTATTACATTACATAATTATAACTTCTTACCTCAAAGCGTGTTAGAAGGCTGCTGCGAGCTTGGTCAGCCCGCTCTTGGCGGCCGAACCTTTTGAATCACCGCACTCATGATAGTGCGGTGTTCTTCCTCGATGGAAGCGCCTTTAAGCGCCTCCAACAAGTTGTCCGGCGCCTCGGTTGGGCGGAGGCCACCGGTGTCACAGATCTTGCCCTTCTTTGAAGGGCACGCTGCCGGACTCGAGAACCGCTGCGAGTTCCGATGTAGAGTCGGCGCCAAAGTCCGAGAGGTGCTGGTGGCGCCTCGAGCCTCCTCTGATGGGTCCCTCTGCGGATCCCACCTCGGCGTCCTCATCGGTAGCGGGGGTAGAGGCATCGAAGTGAATCCACATCCGACGGGGCCAACGACCCGCTCGATGAAGCGGGGAGATCATCATCGGCCGGACTGTGGACAGTATGCGGCATTAGTAGGACACTAGGTGACGCGAAAGAAATTGCATACCAGGGATCCGGATACTTACGATCTCGCCGGAGGCCTCGCCCTTGAAGGCCACTCCTCCTCGCCAACGATGGTGTTGGCGGAACTGTCCGGGGGAATAGTTCTCCCCCTCTTGGACCCTTTGGCCTCCCCTATTGGGGAAGCCTTCCTCTTCCTCTCTCCCTCCTCCAGGAGAGAGTCTTCTTCCTCCTCCTCGTCTTCGGGGGAGGAGTCCGCCTAAATCCTCGGGCGCTTGATTCTGGGAACTCTTTCGAGTCCTGTGGCCACCTTCTTGGCCTTCTTCTCCGGCACCACGTGCGGTGCCGGAACCAGCAGCCCTGCTAGACGGGCGTTCACTGGGTCTTCTGGCATGGGAGCCGGACAAATGAGCTGCTCGGCCTTCTCCATCCATTCCTGCCAAAGGAAAAGAGAGATTGAAGCCCTCTTAGAATCAATCTGTTTACCACAAGTGTGTCGTAAAGGGGTTGAATCACTTACCTCGTCACCGGATCTTGCGGCGAAATCCATGATCTTCCGTCAGCAGATCACGGGGCTTGGCGCCCTTAAACAGCACCCTCCAGGCGCCTTCATACATCGTGTCAAAGAGCCCGCTTAGCGCCTGGTGCTGTTCCAATTGAACTCCCACAGATTGAATGCCCGTTCTTGGCATGGGAGAATCCGGCGGATGAGCATGACTTGGACCACGTCGACGAGCCTAAGCTTATTGTTCACCAGCTTCTGGATATAGGCTCGGAGTCCCGTCAGCTCCTTCGGATTGCCCCACAACAAGCCCTTCTCTTTCTAGGAGGTGAGCTGCGTGGGGATACCAGATCTGAACTCGGGGGGCCACCGCCCACGTGGGTTCGCGCGGCTCGGTGATGTAGAACCACCCCGATTGCCACCCCTTAACGGAGTCCACGAAGGCCCCTTCGAGCCAAAGGACGTTGGGAAACTTGCCCAACATGGCGCCTCCGCATTCCGCTTATGCGTGCCCTTCACAACCTTGACAGCGTTGAAGGTCTTGAGCCATAGGCGAAGTGGGGCTGGATGCAGAGGAAGGCCTCGCACCTGACGATAAACGCCGAGATGTTGAGGATGAAGTTGGCGCCGATCGTGGAAATCCAGCCGTAATAGAACATGAGCCCCGGACGAAAGGGTGCAGTGGAAAGCCCAGTCCATGGAGGAAGTGGGGAAGGAAGACGACCCTCTCATGGGGCCCGGGGTAGGGATGAGCTGCCCTCGTCGGGTAGCCGGCGCAATATCGCTGGAAAGGTATCCGGCGTTGCGCAGCTTGGTGATGTGCTCCTCCTTGACGGTGGAAGCCAACCACTTGCCTCCCCTCCGGACATGGTCGGGAAGGTTAAGACGAGATCTTGCGAGCTTGGGCGTTGGAGCTTGAGTCTTGTGGAGGTGGATGAGCAAAGGACGAAGAAGGCGTGGGTGAAAAGGTGAATCCTTATCCCTTATATAGGCACGGCGAAGACTATGCGCCCCCCACCAGCCTGGTAAAACTCGCTTATCTCCCAAGCGCCACTATCAATGGCGCGGTTGGGTTACCCACGTCCGTATTGATGAGAATCCCAGAATAAGGGGAACACGATCTCTGCTTCGACAAGACGTGCCAAGGAAACCGCTTCGCTAAACGTGCTGAGGTGGTATAATAAAAAACAATTCAAGTAAAAGCCTGGTAGCGGTGTGACGTCATGCCGCATAATACGTCAGCAGATTGGACTTGTGTACATTTTATTCTCTCTACGGTGGAATGTGGAATTTATTTTGCAGAGCCGGACACTATCCTGGTGTTCATGATCTTCTCTGGATTATTCAAGGGAGGAACCCGCCTTGCAATGCCGAACATTATGCGCGCCGGACTTATCGTCATTGAAGCCTGGTTCGAGGGACTCTTGAGGAGTCTGGACTAGGGGTGTCCGGACACCGGACTATCATCGTCCGCGGACTCCAAGACTACGAAGATACAAGATTGAAGACTCATCCCGTGTTCGGATGGGACTTTCCTTGGCGTGGAAGGCAAGCTTGGCAATACGGATATGTAGATCTCCTACCATTGTAACCGACTCTGTGTAACCCTAGCCTCCTCCGGTGTCTATATAACCCGGAGGGCTTTAGTCCGTAGGACACAACATACATCACAACAATCATACCATAGGCTAGCTTTAGGGTTTAGCCTCCATGATCTCGTGGTAGATCCACTCTTGTACTACCCATATCATCAATATTAATCAAGCAGGACGTAGGGTTTTACCTCCATCAAGAGGGCCCGAACCTGGGTAAAACATCGTGTCCCTTGTCTCCTGTTACCATCCGCCTAGACGCACAGTTCGGGACCCCCTACCCGAGATCCGCCGGTTTTGACACCGACACACTCACGGGAAGACCCCCTCAAGACCTCCTCACGGAGAAGAACTTGCTACTTGTATCATCCTTTGTTGATCGTGGATCATGTATCTCTTTGTGTTTCGAGGATCTAGCACATGTGTAACCGAATCTTGTTGGTTTGAGCGATTCTTGTGTGTTTCCCCTCGTGTTTTCCCCTCGTGTTCTTTGTGTTCTTCATGGGATCTGCTCCAATCGTGAAAGATCGGGCATCTAGGATTCTACCCTACATCAGAGTTGGTGATGTTGGTGGCGAAGTTGTTGGTGTAGATCGCCATTATGATGATGGCCCCGGCGGCGTTCCGGCGCCACCAGGAGATAGGGGGAGAGAGCCCCTCTCCTTATTCTTCTTCCTTGACCTCCCCCTATATGGGAGAAGGGTTTCCCCTCTGATCCATGGCTTCCATGGCAGCAGAGGGGTGGGAGCCCCTCTAAGATTGGATCAATCTCTCTGTTTCTCTTCTGTTTTGCGACCCTGTTTTATGGCCTTTCACTATTTGTTAAATTCCTGGAGATCCGTAACTCCGATTGGGCTGAAATTTAACATGATTTTCTTATGTATATTATCTTTCTTGCAGAAAAAGAAGGGCACCAACCGCCTTACAGGGGGGGCCCACAAGCTTGCTGGCCGTGCCCAGGGTAGGGGCACGCCTCTCGAGCTTGTGGGCACCTCGGGCATTGTCTTGCATTGATTCTTTTTCCCCAAAATCACAAATATTCCAAAATAAATGTCCATAAATTTGTATCTCATTTGGACTTCATTTGGTATGGATATTCTATGAAACAAAAAACATGGAACAAACTGGAACTGGCACTGGGCAATAGATCAATATGTTAGTCCCAAAAATAATATAAAACGTTGCCAAAAGTATAAGGAAGTTGTAGAATATAGGCATAAAACAATCAAAAATTATAGATACAACGGAGATGTATCAGCATCCCCAAGCTTAATTCTCCAGCAGCGCATCTAGTGTGTTAAGTTAACAAGAACAGAGTAACACCTTAAGCAAGATGGCATGATGTAGAGGGATAGATCCAATCAATATGAAATAAACACCATCTTTTTATCCTTAATGGCAACAATAAAAATACGTGCCTTGCTACCCCTTCTGTCATTGGGTGAGGACACCACAAGATTGAACCCAAAACAAAGCACCTCTCCCATTGCAAGAAAAGTCAATCTAGTTGGCCAAACCAAATCAATAGACCGGAGAGAAATACAAAGCTAAATTAATCATGCATAAAAGAGTTCAGAGAAGACTCAAATAATATTCTTAGATAATTCGATCATAAATCTACAATTCATCTGATCTCAACAAACGCACCGCAAAAGAATATTACATCGAATAGATCTCCAAGAACATCGAGGAGAAGATTTTATTGAAGATCAAAGAGAGAGAAGAAGCCATCTAGCTATTAGCTATGGACCCATAGGTCTGTGGTATAGTACTCACACATCATCGGAAGGGCAGCAAGGTTGATGTAGAAGCCCTCCATGATCGAATCCCCCTCCAACAGAGTACCAGAAAAGGCCCCAAGATGGGATCTCACGAGGACAGAAGCTTGCGGCAGCAGAAGAGTATTTTTGGTGTGCCCACTGGTATATGGGGAATATTTGAGTATTTATGTAGCTAAGATTAGGGTTGGAGGAGCCGTGGGGGGCCACAAGCTCATAGGGCGCCCTCCTAGGGCGCGCCTGGTGAGCTTGTGTCTCACCCGTGGGCCTTCTGGCCTCCTCTCGAAGCTTCCTATGTGTCTTCTGGTCCAAGCAAATCATCAAAAAGTTTCATCCAGGTTGTTATTGATTTTCTGTAAAAGACAAAAACATGGGAAAAAACAACAACTGGCACTGGGAACTAGGTTAATAGGTTAGTCCCAAAAATGATATAAAATAGCATAATAATGCATATAAAACATCCAAGATGGATAGTATAAAAGCATGGAACAAAAAAAATTATAGATACGATGGAGATGTATCAATCACGTTGGTTTTTACCTCATCTAAGGAAGCCTTCTTCATGGTCATGGACCGACAAGTGAAGATGTGTTTGAATAAACCCCAGTGAGGTAGCAAACGATGAAACTCTTGCAAAGGGAAACGAAAGCTGACACGTACACAACGGCATTTGGCGGAAGGTAGCGTAGTTGTACCCCAAAATAATTCAGAAAACCATGGAAGAAAGGATGGGGCGACATGAAAAAACTTCACTAGACATGCGTGAGAAGGAGAACGCGCTCGTACAGTTGTAGCTTAAGCCCCACCTTGTTTGCCTTCGGTAGCCTCCAACCTTGCTCCGGAATGAGCCCGTCTGTGACGATCTCAAGCACTTGGTCCATGGAGATTTGAGAAGGGAGCTAACCCCTGGATCCGACTAGGCGGAGGGCCGGAACTCGTCGTCGAGCCCTTTCAAACTTTCTTCTGCCGCTCAAGCTTCGTCATCGTCTCCTTCCCCACCTTATGTGAGCACTCTGGCGTAGAGTAGAGGTCCGAGTGGCGAGTCCGTTGAAATGGGTGAGGGTGAAAAGGGGATCTGGTGCATTTTACCCTAAGTCGTTGATGTGTCCAATTTACGTGATGTTTTTCCTACAATTTCATGCCTATAAGGTGGGATTTGTGGAATTTTACCGCATTCGCACACTTCTTTTTGTTAATAATCCTTCAGGTGACGTATTTTGGAGCAATATTCATTTCATGGAGAAAACCCTCAAAAAATGGCAGTGGAATCACGTATTAAAGGTGATAAGCACTTTGCGTAAAAAATCAAGAGAGAAGGCCAAAGAAACAGTCGTCGTCGCGCTTCTAGAGCGAACGATGACTTCCATGCAACCGCACAGGCTCACATAAGCGGTCTTTGGCACGCCGCCGCCTCTAAGGGATCAGCTATTTTCACCTCATCGAAACGAATCGTGAAGGGGATGAACGGAGACTCCAGAAACTCATCCAGAAGGTAGAACCCTAGCCTCTAGAGCTCCTCCGAAGGGAGGATCGATTGGGACAAGATGAGGATTCCTCTCACTGCGTGAGGAATGACATCGTCATCAACATCTACGTCATCACCACCTCCGTCATCATCATCCACATCGTTATCAGCTGCAACATCAAGAACCCTAGTGGATCTTTCGATGTATCGGTTGAATCATTCACCCGTGTATTCCATTACCATCACCATGATGATTGTCGTTCTTACGTGTGAGTAGACCCCTAGTTCTAGGGGATATGGATGAACCTTGGTAAGTGTAGGATCTAAAATGTTTATTATGAATATGGGATCCTATGTTGAATGCTTAGTTAATAACCTCAGCGTTTGTGCCTTTATTGGCCATGAAGTATATCACTGTATTTGCATTGATTTAGAATGTGGAGGTAATTCGGGGTGACAGCAAAAGGCTAGTGCTCCTAAGCTTTACAAGTGACTGGGGATTACTGAGAACTCTTAGTGAGGTCGCATCCATGAGAAACCCTTAATTAACATGAGTTGTAACCCTCAGGGGGAGACTATGATGGTGGCGTGCGTGGCACGAAGTCTACCACGAGTAGAACGTGTTTTGTATCTGTCTCCACCCATCATAATTATCAACAGTGGCTTAAGTATCCTCTCCATGCTATGCTTATGCATAGTAGTACTAGAAAGTAGAAACATACCAATGGGGATTCCAGACTCCCTGAGCACGCCTTCTTAATTCTGTTGTTCCACTGTTATTTACCATCCTTCTCTTTATTACTTTTATGTTATTTAGTTACAAGTCACTATTTTAGTCAATCCTTATTTAAGTCCACCCTCACTCTGCTCCAAGTCTATAATTATCCGCAGGCACAAAGCTACATAATTCTCTACAAGGGGCAAAAGCCTGATTCCTATGCTCCTTGTGGGATCGATACTCTTACTTCGGAAAGGCTACAACTAACCCTGTGCACTTGTAGGCTATCAAGCTTTTTCTGGTGCCGTTGCCAGGGAGCTAAGCGCTTTTGGGCCTTGCCTTGAGTTCTGAATTATTTTGTGATCTAACGGTTTTTGCTGACAAAGAGTGCTACGTCTTGAGCTTGCGTTACTTTTCCTCGAAGAGGAGAGGGTGATGCAGCAATAGTAGCGTAAGTATTTCCCTAAGTTTTGAGAACCAAGGTATCAATCCAGTAGGAGGCTCCTCAAAAGTCCCACGCACCTACACAAACAAACAAAGAACTCGCAGCCAATGCAATAAAGGGATTGTCAATCCCTTCACGGCCACTTCATGAAAGTGAGATCGATAGAGATAGTATGATAAGATAAATATATTTTTGGTATTTTATAATATAGATGCAAAAAGTAAAGATGCAAATAAAAGTAAATTGGAAGCAAATATGATAAGAGATAGACCCGGGGGCATAGGTTTCACTAGTGGCTTCTCTCAAGATAGCATAAGTATTACGGTGGGTGAACAAATTACTGTCGAGCAATTGATAGAAAAGCAAATAATTATGAGATTATCTAGGCATGATCATGTATATAGGCATCACGTCCGCAACAAGTAGACCGACTCTGCCTGCATCTACTACTATTACTCCACACATCGACCGACTCCTGCCTGCATCTAGAGTATTAAGTTCATAAGAACAGAGTAACGCATTAAGCAAGATGACATGATGTAGAGGGATAAACTCAAGCAATATGATATAAAACCCCATCTTGTTATCCTCGATGGCAACAATACAATACATTCCTTGCAACCCTTTCTGTCACTGGGTAAGGACACCGCAAGATTGAACCCAAAGCTAAGCACTTCTCCCATGGCAAGAAAGATCAATCTAGTAGGCCAAACCAAAATGATAATTCGAAGAGACTTGCAAAGATAACTCAATCATACATAAAAGAATTCAGAGAAGATTCAAATATTATTCATAGATAAACTTGATCATAAACCCACAATTCATCGGATCTCGACAAACACACGGCAAAAAGAGTTTACATCGAATAGATCTCCACAAGAGAGGGGGAGAACATTGTATTGAGATCCAAAAAGAGAGAAGAAGCCATCTAGCTAATAACTATGGACCCGTAGGTCTGTAGTAAACTACTCACAACTCATAGGAGGGGCAAGGATGTTGATGTAGAAGCCCTTCATGATTGATTCCCCCTCCGGCAGAACGCCGACGAAGGCTCCAAGATGGGATCTCGCAGATACAGAAGGTTACAGTGGTGGAAATTGTGTTTCGTCTGCTCCCTGGATGTTTTCGGTGCGTGAGGCTTATATAGGAGGAAGAAGTACGTCGGTGGACGCCCGAGGGGCCCACGAGACAGGGGGCGCGCCCTATAGGGGGGCGCCCTCCTATCTTGTGGGAGCCTCGACTGCTTCTTGACTTGCACCCCAAGTCCTCTGGATCATGTTCGTTCCAAAAATCACGCTCCCGAAGGTTTCATTCTGTTTGGAATCCGTTTGATATTCCTTTTCTTCGAAATACTGAAATAGACAAAAAAACAGCAATACGGGCTGGACCTCCGGTTAGTAGGTTAGTCCCAAAAATGATATAAATGTGTAAAATAAAGCGCATAAACATCCAAAAGGGGTAATATAATAGCATGGAACAATAAAAAATTATAGATACGTTGGAGACGTATCAAAGAGTAGTCATGGTCTTTCAAGAACAAGTTTATCAAGTAGGTGCTGAGTTAGTAGCAGGACCATCTCAAGGAGAGAACTTTATAACAACGGGTCTTGACCTACCTGGTAAAGTATATGAGATAAACACTTAGTTAATTGCTATGATAAAACAAAATATGTTCCAAGGTGATGCAATTGAAGTCCTTATGAGCATATTGATGATTTTAATCTTGCATACGGGACTCTTTAATTGTAGGCGTTAACTAATGACGAGATCAAAGAAAAAGTATTTCCCTATTCTCTTCAGGGAGAAGCTACAAGATGGCTAAGATGTCAAGATATAAATACGCTGAGTAGCTGGACAAAATTATTGGCTGCATTTTCTTATTATTATTTTCCCCAAGGGAATATATATATATATACAATCGGGAGGAAGATAAGCAGCTTTTGGCAGCAGGAAGGTCGGGAGCTGGTGGATGCATATATAAGGTATCCTGAAATACTTCTTGCATGCCCTGAACATAATTATCCATACTTTTTAATAGTCAACTTATTTTATGGTGGGCTTAATTCACAACATAAACAAGCTTTAGATCTTGCCTCTAAAGGTTTTTTTGGGAGCCGAGATATCCGATGCTTCGAGTTTACTTGACAGGATGAGGTACAATCCTGAGAATTGGTACCTTTATTCGAAGGAAAAGAGTAAAGTTGATCTTGTTTATGATAGTATTAAATGTGGAAATTCACTTTGGCTCATTGGTGTATACGCACCCATTGTCTAAATACACATTTTTAAAAGTTAAAAAATGAGAAAAACTCCCGCGTGTATATATGGACTTTATATGTGCGTGCAACAAGTTTCGGTGAAAAATGACATTTTTTGTGGTTTGTGTAAAAAAGAAAAAATTTGATGCTTGATTACAGCTATTCGTGAGGCATTTTTTATCTTTTTTATACATGCCACAAAAGATGTCCTTTTTCACCGAAATTTTGTGTGTGAACATAGGGTGTCCAGATGTACAAGTGGGTTTTTTCTTGAATTTGTTTAACATTTTGAAATGTGTTTTTATACATATTTCATAATAGGTGTATCTATATCTAGGAACCAAAATTAAATCTTTCCTTGGAACTTCTAAAGTAAAAGATTTAAGTCGTGAGCTAAATATTGGAAGTGGCCCCATGTTGCATGTTTTGAAAGATTTTTCTAAGTTCTTGAACTTGCCCGAGAAGAAGTACTTAAAATTCAGCGGGGAGTCTAAGGCTATTCGCATGGTGGAAGCTATAAACAAAAAGACCAATCCGCCTGAAAGGTGAAAAGAAGCCTATTGTAAGCCCAATGGTAAAAAGCTAGAAGGAATACCCTTAGAAAAGGGGAAGAAGAAAGTCAAGATGGAACAATGTGGGACCCCATCCTATGTCAACAAAATTAAAGAACTTCCTACACCTATACCGGTGGAGAGTAAAGAGGTCTATTTGGACAGGGATACCACTTCTTATCTTAAAGGGTGTACCGAAGGTAAAAGTGCAGGTAAGCAAATTTTATCATGTTCCTTTGGATGAAAGACATATTTTGGGTTGTGTGATCCTGGTTCACCGGTTAATATTATTCCTTATAGTATTTATGCTAAAATTTATAATGAGATTTCTCCTCGCACCCTTGAACCTACTAACATTATTATCAAACTTGCAGATAAAACTGAGAAGAAACCCTGTGGCATCCTTAAAGATGTCAACATAATAATAGGCTCTCTCATTTATCCCATTAATATTTACGTACTTATAATCTGTGAGGATAAAGATTGTCCTATTGTTTTTGGAACCTCCTTCTTGAATGTTGCAGGTGCCTACACAATGAAGAAATCTATCTCCAAGAAGTGGGGAGATGAAATGACAAAGTTCCCATTTTCTGCTATGTTAAGTAAGCCATATGAAGAGGAAGCTCATGATAATGAAGAGCGGGAACTAAATCAACTACCTGAAATCCATCTCCAAACACCAGAGGATGAAGTTGAATGGGTATTGGTGAGTCCAAGATACATATATGAAGATAAAGAGAAAGAGGAGATTGAGATGATAATGGATGCTACACCAATAGTATGACCGCGTGAAAGAACATGCGATGCCCCCATGTTTGGTTTTCGTAACTGATGACAATCTCTATGGACTAATGGTTGCCTTGAGTTATATTTGAAGGTTTTGTCCATAGGCTTTTCTTGAAGTCCATGTGTTGGTTTAAAGGAGTTTATGAGTTGACCAAGGTGCTATTCAGGAATTATCCAAAGATTGGTCATGTGAGTGTTGAGATTATTGCAAGCATGTCTTGAAGAAGAAGATTGTGTGTTCATTCATGTTTACCTTCAAGACATCATCCAAATGAAGAGAGTTGGAAAGATTCAAGGTTGATCAAGACAAAGTCAAGAGTGAATCAAGTTGATCAACTCACAAAGCGTAGAAGATGTACCGAGAGGGATCAAGTGATCCCATGGTATGGTAAGCATTGTCCATTGCACTTTGTATTCTAACCCATGGTCTATGTGAGAGTTCTATGTGGGGTTAGGTATATGTTCATGGGCTTGCGTCAAGAGGAAGATATCATACAACCCATGGAAAGGATGACATCAAGTGGTGATTGTCATCATGATTGCCGTGTGCAAGTTCAAGTGGAGCATCACGAAGATATCAAGTGCTTGAATCTTTCCATCCATTGTGATGTCAATGGACTTGTGAAGATGTGCCGAAGAGTGGCTCACCCATAGTGGACTATGGGGGAGCAATCATCTAGTCTTCATCGAGCCAACGCAATCAAGAAAGGTGGTCCAACTTGAGGGAGTCAAGATCTTCATCATCTAGCTCAAGTGGACCATGTGCAAGGCAAAGGTTTGCCCTTGATAGGTTTTCTATTTTACCGGTCTCGTGGTGGTAGTTGGGAGACCGGGTTATAGGATCGTTTGCCGTACTATCAAGGGGGGCTCTCAAGTTGGTAGCTTGATCGTATCATTAGTAGAGAGCTCAAACCATTGCATCCTTGCATCATGTTTCTTGGTTCTTGTTTGGTTCTCTTTGTGAGTCTTAGAGCTTATCAAAAATGGAGTTCGCATGCGTCTTCTATGATGTTTTCGGTGTTGGAGGATTTACCGGTCCTATCCGAGGAAGAGTTCTCACCTTTTTCTTATGGGCCTTTTCTAATTTGCTTCTTATTGATATTTCTTTCAAGATTGTGTTATCCCTTGTTTCTAGCTTTCCAACAAACTTGGTTTCATCGAATTCGAAGATCGTATGCGAAAGTTGTGCCTGTTTTGATATTACCTGTTTTACATAGAGAGGTTGTACCGCCCCATAGAGAGGTTGTACCGGTTGACCGGTACAATTGGTGTTTGGAGCGGTTGTACCGCTCCAGAATTGGTCCGGAGGTTGCACCGGCTATGTACCGCTCTACCACCGGACTAGCTTCTGTTGTGGTGCGATTGTTGGGCGGTTGTGGGCCGGTTGTTCTGCTTATTGCCTGTTACTGGTTGTACCGGTGCTCATAGCGATTGTACCGCTCCTATGACTTTCTGCACATAACGGGCAGATTCGTGGGGACCTATTTAAGGGGGTCTTCTTCCCCAATGGTTCCCCATCTCTTGAGCTCATTTTTGCCCCATTGTTGACCTTCTTTGAGCTTGCTAACTCTCAATCCCTCCACGGATTCTTGCTAGTTTTTGAGGGAAAAGAGAGAGGAGATCTAGATCCACACTTCCACCAATCACTTTCTCCTCTATGTGAGGGGAACCCCTTGGATCTAGATCTTGGAGTTCTTTGTGTTCTCCTTCTTGTTCTTCCTCTCACTTTCCTCCCTAGCATTAGTTGCTTTGGTTGGATTTGAGAGAGGAGGACTTGGGCACTCCGTATGCCCTTGCCATTGCATTTGTGCATCGGTTTGATTTCTCCATGGTGATACATGGAAGTTTCAAGTTGAGAAGCTTATTACTTTTGGGTGCTTCGTACCCTTGAACTTGTTCCTCTTGGGTGCTTGGGCGCCCTAGACGGTTGGTGGTGTTCAGAGCTCAATCATTGTGGTGTAAAGCTCCGGGCAAGCGTCGGGGTCTCCAATTAGGTTGTGGAGATCGCCCCGAGCAATTTGACGGGTACCGGTGACCGCCCCCAAGGGTTGCCAAAGTGTACGAGTTTGGTTACCGCCCGCAAGGGTCGCCATTTGTACGGGTTCGGTGACCGCCCTCAAGGGTCCCTTAGTGGAATCACTGCATCTTGCATTGTGCGAGGGCGTGAGCAGATTACGGTGGCCCTAGTGGCTTTTTTGGGGAGCATTGTGCCTCCACACCGCTCCAAATGGAGATTAGCATCCGCAAGGGTGTGAACTTCGGGATACATCGTCATCTCCGTGTGCCTCGGTTATCTCTTTCCCAAGCCCTTTGCTTATGCAATTTACTTTGTGATAGCCATATTGTTCTTTGTCATATATCTTGCTATCACATAGTTGCTTATCTTACTTAGCATAAGTTGTTGGTGCACATAGGTGAGCCTAGTTGTTTTAGGTTTTGTGCTTGACAAATTAACCGCTAGGTTTATTCCGCATTTGTTCAAGCCTTAACCGTAATTATTTTAAAGCGCCTATTCACCCCCCTCCTCTAGGCGACATCCTCGATCTTTCAATTGGTATCAGAGCCTCGTCTCTCTTTGTTGGGATTAACCGCCTAGAGAGTAAAGATGTCTACTAGGGGATTAGGATTCTCTGACACTCTTAGTTTCGATGGCACAAATTTTGATGTTTGGGTAATTCGCATGCTTAATCTCTTTAGGGTCATGGACCCAAATTTAGAGCGAATTGTAGATATGGGTTTTTCTCCTCCAAAGGATCCCCAAAGCTTATCTTTAGAGGATGAGAAAAACTCTTATCTCAATGCTCAAGCTTCTAATGTGCTTTTCGATGCTTTGAGGAATGTAGTTATATTTCAACTCATGTCGTTCCGGGATGCTCATGAGTTGTGGACAAAGCTTCAAGATAAATATGGTGTGTCCAAGTTTTGTAAGGATGATTGTTCTCCCTCCACCTCCGGCCGCATTGTATTCTCAACTTCTTCAACTTCACCTACATGTGGTTTTCCACAAGGTAATGATATGGTGAGTAGTGGTGTTCATTGCAATGATGATAATGGGCTTATTGTTGATAATCCTTCATCACTTTCTTATTGCAATGCTTCATCTTTGGACTTTAACACTTCTAGCACTCCAAATGTTTCACATGCTTGTGTTGATAGTCCTTGCATATCAAGTAGAAATTGCTTGACTAAATCTCATGATGATATGATTGCTATGTCTTGTTGCCATGATAAAAATGCATCTATTTCCTCGAATTGTTGTGCTAAAAATGTAGAGGAAACTGAACACTCCATGGAACAAGATGTGGTGTTTAATGGTGCCTCAAGGGATCCTACATCATCATCATCTATTGCTTTTTGCCTTATGGCTAAGGCGTCAAAGGTATCTCCTACTTTGTACCCCAATATGTCTCTTGATGATGATGTTGATGCTAATGATGATGAGGATAATGATGAAGATAATGATAATGTTGCCTCCTTAAAAACTAAGGGGGAAATGATTTTTCAAGCTCTTCATAAAAATAAAATTGCTCGTTCCAACTTCATGGAAATAATGTCCATTGCCATTGATGGCAAGAAATACATTGAGGAGTTGGAATCTCATCTAGAGGAGCATGAGGCCACCATTGATAAAATAGAAGCTCATGGGCGTGATTATGCAAATGAGATCGCGGAGCTATCTCAAGCTCTTGAACATGAACAAACCACCTACGAATCTCTTGAGGAGACTTATGCTCTAGAATTATCTAGAGTGAGGGAATCTCATGATAGAGCTCTTGAGGTGGCCAATGATTTCAAAACTAAAAATGCTAAGCTTGAAGTTTCTCATGCTAGACTCCTTGAGGATTTTGAGCACCTCGAAAATGGATCAAGGGTCATCAAGGGTGAGCTCATCAGACTCACCGAGTCTCATGCCCAACTTGAAGCTTATTATTTAAAAGAGCTTGCCAAGTTGTCCTCTCCTATTGTTGTAAATGATGATGCTTGTGCTACTAACTCTATTACTTGTGAAGCATCCATTTTGAAGGAGAATGTTGAGCTACGGGCTCAACTTAAGGTGCTATCTAGCAATTATGGGCAATTGGAAGAAAGCCATGAAAAGCTCTCAAGCTCTCATGATGATCTTCTAGTATCCCATAATGTGCTAATGGTAGCTCATGAGGCCATGATTGCTAAGGTAACATCTAGTGAGCCTCATGTGGATACTAGCACTACTTCTAGTCAAAATACTATATTGCCATGTGCTAGTCCTTGTAATTCATCTACTCACAATGTTGGTACGTCTTGTGATGAATTGCTTTCCTTGCCTTATTGCTCTAACGATGAAGCTTATACTTCCTCTAGTACTTGTGTTGAGACTAACCATGTAGAGGAAATCAAAGAGCTCAAGGCCCAAGTCACTTCTTTGAAGAAAGACTTGGAAAAGAGTCATCAAGGGAAATCCACACTCAACAATATCTTGAGTGTGCAAAAATCCCCCAATTACAAAGGTGGACTTGGATTCAACTCCAATAAGAAGAAGAAGTCCAAGATGAACAAAAGGAAGGGCCAAGAACAAGTCAAGAATTCGGCCAAGATTGTTTGCTTCAAGTGCAAAGTAGAAGGGCATCATGTTAGATGTTGCCCATTGAAGAAGAAGGCCATTAGTGACAAGCAACAAGGGAAGCAGCCACAAGTTCGATCCCATGCTCAACCCCAAGTTGAAGAAAGTCCTCTTCCCAAGAATCCACAAGCTAATGCTTCTCAAGTTGAGAAATCAAGTGAGAAGAAAGTGAAGAGTGGACGTTGCTACTTATGTCGTGAGAAAGGTCACCTCGCCTCTTCATCCACTAGTGGTAACTTATCCAACCCAATTATTATTGATGATATCTATTCTCTTGGGAAGGATAAGGTTGGCAATGTGTTTGCCAAAGTTGTTGGTACTCAAAGTGGTGTCAAGAAGAGAACCATTTGGGTAGCCAAGCCTATTGTGACTAACCTCTTAGGACCCAACTTGGTTGGGGACCAACAAGCTCAAACTTGATCAATAGGTGTTGTTGGAGGGCATTGGAGACTTGTCTACTTTATGAAGAATTAAGGGGACTTCATCATTCTAATTGTCTCGAGCCAAGTTATTCGAATTATCAAATTTCTATCTTATATCCTATGTTTCTCCATGCGGTAACTCGTGCTTAAAGTGTTTACATTGATAGTTACTTACCCCTTTGCATGTTTGGTTTTGTTCCTTGCATGTGTTTGTATATGTTGTGCTTCCAACTTCATTATCTTGAGCAATCAAGTATTTGTGTGCTGGTTTGCACATCATGTATGTGTGTGTCATGCATTGAGCCTTTTGCATCTTGTTCTTTTCCTAGTTGGCTCTTGTGAGAGATTAATGGAATATCCCATTATGGGGAAGTGATGTGCTTTGTGCACCTCACAATCCTATATATGTGTGTACATGAGTAATACCATCTAGTATTGATATTTCAAGATTATCTAGTCGCTATGTGATATGCCTTCTCATGAGAAATTAAAATTCTATATTGTCCATTAATTATCTCGTGTTGGATCGTTATTTTGCCTCTTGTTTATCTTTAATTGGTATCACATTATGGGGGAGTAATATGCTATGTGTATATTACTAGCCTAGAAAATGTGTACATTTGAGATATTGTCACCTAGAATTGATATTGTAAATTATCTTGTTCCTAGGTGGCATGTTAGCTCTACAAGTTGCAATTTGCTTTTTGTTTGGTGTGAAGATGATGTCGGATATCCTTGTTATCTACCACCGGAAATTATTTCCAAATACTTCTTGTCTTTTGACAATTGGCACTCACTTATGTGTGGTAGAAATTATTGATCATCTCTACATTGGCCTTTGCTTTTACTTGCTTTATCTCTTGCCTAGGATTGTGTCAACTCCCATTGTATTCCATACCACTTGTGGATCTTGTTAATTTCTTGACCTTGTCTAGTGTTTTCTAGATATAGTGAAAGTGGTGATCCCACCTCGTGCATTTTGTATACAAATGCAAATTCTCTATAATGCACTAGTCTTGGGGGAGCTATCCTATTCTCTATAAAACACTCATCTAGTAATCCTTATCAAGTGTGTGTTTGCGGA
The DNA here is from genome assembly GCA_021437245.1 of Aegilops speltoides. Classification (NCBI taxonomy): domain Eukaryota; kingdom Viridiplantae; phylum Streptophyta; class Magnoliopsida; order Poales; family Poaceae; genus Aegilops; species Aegilops speltoides. Next base: position 108,187,894 of record CM038145.1, read on the forward strand.
AGGCAAGCCGTTTCTTTTGGTACTTTGTGCCAGCATGAAACTTTGTAGAGGGATTGGTTTGTTTTGGAACCATTCTCTCTTTTGGGAGTTTGACATCTTTCTTTTTGAGTGTATCAATGGATATTTCATTCCTTGATGTATCTTTTATGGACATCCTCCAAGTGATGATTTATTCATTTGTTATCTTTTCTTCGCTTGGTGTTTCTTTGTCTTTTGGTCTCGGTTCTTGAAAGTCTTGAGCATGCATATTTACTTCTTGTAGTTTCTTTGGCATGTTTTCTTTCTTTGACCCAATATATAGGGGGAACTCCACCAAGTCTCAAATTGGATGAGATGTGCATGAAATTCATTTTCATATCTACATGCACATATTTATGTGGAGTTTGTCCTATATGTTGTTGGTTCTCTAACTCTTTGGTCCCAATGAATTTGGGTACCATTTTGCTTGTGTTGTTGTTCTAGGAACAAGTGGAGATGCATTGGATGCTCGGCTCACTCACAAGGAAGGTGTTGTCACCATGTGCTTATTGGAGTCAAGGTAGGATGATCAATGAACTACTTTGTACCTTCAATTGGTATCTAGTACATCCTTCCAATGTTATCTCGGTAACAAATATCTTCATATACTTCATGCACACATTTCTTGCATCAACCTTGTGTAGGTTGTATCATGGCGTGTTATCCATTCTTTCTTGTGATACTTGTTTCCTTTCTCAAAGCATCCCAACAATGATGTCTTGTTGCTAGTTGTGATGTCTTTGATGTTCGTGTGGCTGGTATTCATTTATATACAATAAGACCATATCTAGCCATGTGCTATGCTCTCAAGCAGATATCTTATTGGTATATGTATGACTTCCTTTTGGATATCTTGTTCCTTCGTGTTGTAACTATTTCGGGTGTACATCCTTCTTTGTAGATATATATATCATCATGATTTCGTCTACCTAGAATCTTATACACTTGAGAGAAGTTGCATATCTAGATGATATCCTTTCTTTCATGTCCACCTTGTCTTTCTTATGTTATTTCTTTGGTGGCTCTGTGAAAGCTTTTGCCTTGAGTGCGTGTCTTATCTCGTTGCATCTTGATGCACTCTCTTGTGGTGAAGATTATTTTCCTCATGCTTGTATTTATGAGGCTTTTGCCATCTTAATTGGTATCCCTCATCTTGATGAGGCTTTCATCATCTATCTTCACCACGGGTTGTCACAAGCATAGGTTCTCTTTTGCATATTAGTAAGCTTGTGAACCCATTTGCCAGTTGTGTGTGGGAATGATAGGCCTTGCACATTGTGCCTCATTCTTTCAAGACTATGTTGATGCTTAATGCTCATCCTAATTTTAGTCTTCTTAAGTGCTTCGCCATGACTCACACACATCATTTTGGTTGAGCCTATTCTTAAGTTGCCTCTTTTACATGTTGCTCAACCATGTGCTTGTTGCAAGCGCTAGGCTTTGTTTCCTATATGCTCACTTGCACTGGATATGAGTTTCTGTTGATTTTGGGGGAGCTATGATCCTATTTTGTGCACTTTGTATCCAAATACAAAAATTCTTGATGTGCACAAATCATGGGGAGCTTCTCTAGTTTCTTTAGAACACTACTCCGCTCTTATCATAATATCCTTTATTCACGTGGCTCGTAGGATCATTGGCCTAGTTGGTTAATTGGTATCTTTTGATAGCTTGCTTCAATTGGTATCTTTTGGTTGCTTGATTGCTTGTTTCTCTCTTTGATTTTGTCTTTGTGGCATATCTTCCTTTTGCAATCTTTGGGCCTAAATATAGTTTGTCTTCCTCCAAGTATTTACCGTTGGATATGTGTATTGCATTCCACTCTCTTGTTGAGAAATACACAATTTATGGAGGAACACATTTTATATTGGCCTTCTAAGCTTTTAGCCCATTTTGGCAATCGATGCCAATGGGGGAGAAGTTTCAGAGAGTTTTGTGGAGAAGTTTAGAGAGTTGTCTCCTCTTGCTTTGGTTTTGTTCCTTAGCATTTGCATCTCATTCGCATGCACTATTGGTTGTTGCATTGCATGGTGATGCATAGTTTGGAGTTGTCTCCTCTTGCTTTGGTTTTGTTCCTTAGCATTTGCATCTCATTCGCATGCACTATTGGTTGTTGCATTGCATGGTGATGCATAATTCCTTATATAAACTCTCTTGAAAGTGATTGTCATCAATTACCAAAATGGGGGAGATTGAAAGAACATGTGATGCCCCCATGTTTGGTTTTGGTAACTGATGACAATCTCTATGGACTAATGGTTGCCTTGAGTTATATTTGAAGGTTTTGTCCATAGGCTTTTCTTGAAGTCCATGTGTTGGTTTCAAGGAGTTTATGAGTTGACCAAGGTGGTATTAAGGAATTATCCAAAGATTGGTCATGTGAGTGTTGAGCTTATTGCAAGCATGTCTTGAAGAAGAAGACCATGTGATCATTCATGTTTACCTTCAAGACATCATCCAAATGAAGAGAGTTGGAAAGATTCAAGGTTGATCAAGACTAAGTCAAGAGTGAATCAAGTTGATCAACTCACAAAGTGTAGAAGATGTACTGAGAGGGATCAAGTGATCCCATGGTATGGTAAGCATTGTCCATTGCACTTTGTGTACTAACCCGTGGTCTATGTGAGAGTTCTGTGTGGGGTTAGGTACGTGTCCATGGGCTTGTGTCAAGAGGAAGATGTCATACAACCCATGGAAAGGATGACATCAACTGGTGATTGTCATCATGCTTGCCGTGTGCAAGTTCAAGTGGAGCATCACGAAGAGATCAAGTGCTTGAATCTTTCCATCCATTGTGGTGTCAATGGACTTGTGAAGATGTGCTGAAGAGTGGCTCACCCATAGTGGACTATGGGGGAGCAATCATCTAGTCTTCATCGAGCCAACGCAATCAAGAAAGGTGGTCCAACTTGAGGCAGTCAAGATCGTCATCATCTAGCTCAAGTGGACCATGTGCAAGGCAAAGGTTTTCCCTTGATAGGTTTTCTATTTTACCGGTCTCGTGGTGGTAGTTGGGAGACCGGGTTATAGGATCGTTTGTCGTTCTATCAAGGGGGGCTCTCAAGTTGGTAGCTTGATCGTATCATTAGTAGAGAGCTCAAACCATTGCATCCTTGCATCATGTTTCTTGGTTCTTGTTTGGTTCTCTTTGTGAGTCTTAGAGCTTATGGTCATCTTGATGACAAGCTTGAGTTCATCGAAAATGGAGTTCGCATGCGTCTTCTATGATGTTTTCGGTGTTGGAGGATTTACCGGTCTTATCCGAGGAAGGGTTCTCACCTTTTTATTATGAGCCTTTTCTAATTTGCTTCGTATTGATATTTCTATCAAGATTGTGTTAGCCCTTGTTGCTAGCTTTCCAATAAACTTGGTTTCATCGAATTCGGAGCTGAATTGGTCCGGACGTTGTACCGGCCATGTACCGCTCTACCACCAGACTAGCTTCTGTTGTGGTGCGGCTGTTGGGCGGTTGTGGGCCAGTTGTTCCGCTTATTGCCTGTTACCGGTTGTACCGGTGCTCATAGCGGTTGTACCGCTCCTATGTCTTTCTACACATAACGGGCAGATTCGTGGGGACCTATTTAAGGGTGTCTTCTTCCCCAATGGTTCCCCATCTCTTGAGCTCGTTTTTGCCCCCATTGTTTACCTTCTTTGAGCTTGCTAACTCTCAATCCCTCCATGGATTCTTGCTAGTTTTTGAGGGAAAAGAGAGAGGAGATCTAGATCCACACTTCCACCAATCACTTTCTCCTCTATGTGAGGGGAACCCCTTGGATCTAGATCTTGGAGTTCTTTGTCTTCTCCTTCTTGTTCTTCCTCTCACTCTCCTCCCTAGCATTAGTTGCTTTGGTGGGATTTGAGAGAGAAGGACTTGGGCACTCCGTGTGCCCTTGCCATTGCATTTGTGCATCGGTTTGATTTCTCCATGGTGATACGTGGAAGTTTCAAGTTGAGAAGCTTATTACTCTTGGGTGCTTTCGTACCCTTGAGCTTGGTCCTCCTGGGTGCTTGGGCGCCCTAGATGGTTGGTGGTGTTCGGAGCTCAATCATTGTGGTGTAAAGCTCCGGGCAAGCGTCGGGGTCTCCAATTAGGTTGTGGAGATCGCCTCGAGCAATTTTACGGGTACGGGTGACCGCCCCCAAGGGTTGCAAAAGTGTACAGGTTCGGTGACCGCCCCCAAGGGCCGCCATTGTACGGGTTCGGTGACCGCCCTCAAGGGTCCCTTAGTGGAATCATGGCATCTTGCATTGTGCGAGGGCGTGAGGAGATTACGGTGGCCCTAGTGGCTTCTTGGGGAGCATTGTACCACCACACCGCTCCAAACTGAGATTAGCATCCGCAAGGGTGTGAACTTCGGGATACATCGTCGTCTCCGCGTGCCTCGGTTATCTCTTTCCCGAGCCCTTTACTTATGCACTTTACTTTGTGATAGCCATATTGTTCTTTGTCATATATCTTGCGATTACATAGTTGCTTATCTTGCTTAGCATAAGTTGTTGGTGCACATAGGTGAGCCTAGTTGTTTTAGGTTTTGTGCTTGACAAATTAACCGCTAGGTTTATTCCGCATTTGTTCAAGCCTTAACCGTAATTATTTTAAAGCGCCTATTCACCCCCCCTCTAGGCGACATCCTCGATCTTTGACTGCGCCTTAATGAAGTTTATGAAGCTGTCGAAAGAAAGGGAGATGAGGATTTACCTCCTCCAACTTTAAAACCACTACCCAAAGGGTTGAGGTGTGAATTAATGGATAATACAGAAAGATTCCCTATTATTTTTAATTTCGACATTTCAGGTAAAGAGAAAGAGAAACTCTTAGCAGTATTGAGTAAGCATTGAAAGGCTTTGGGCTTCTATATCAAAGATGTAAAAGGGATACATCCTTCTATATATTCTCATGCAATACCTATTGAAGAAGGGGCTAAGCCAGTAATTGAGAGCCAACAGAGACTTCATCCAGCATCCAAAAATGTGGTAAGAAAAGAAATAGTATGTCTCCTTGATGCAGGGGTAATTTACCCCATATATGATAGCAAATGGGTAAGTCCACTCCATTGTATTCCTAAGAAAGGAGGAGTTTCCTTGGTAACTAACGTAAACAATGACCTAGTCCCCACTAGGGTTGTTATTGGATATGGAATGTGTGTTAATTTCAGGAAAGTGAATAAATATACGAAGAAGGATCACTATCCATTGCCATTCATAAATGAGATATTGGAGAGATTGGCCAACAAATCTTATTTTTTCTACCTTGATGGGTATTCTGGATTCTCACAAATATTAATCCGACCTGAAGATCAATAAAAGACCACCTTCACTTGCTCGTTTGGTATATATGCATATCGTAGAATGCCATTTGGTCTATGTAATGGACCACCCTCGTTTCAAAAGTGCATGTCTAAAATCTTTCCTGATTATATTCAAAAAATTGTTGAAGTGTTCATGGACAGTTTCTCTTTCCAAGGCACATCCTTTGATAACTGTCTCTATAATCTCACAAAGGTTTTGAGGAAACAAGCTTTGTGTTGAATTGGGAGAAGAGTCATTTTATGGACACTGAAGGTGTGGTGTTGGGACATAGAGTCTCAGGAAAAAGTATTGAGATAGACCAAGATAGGATTGAGGTAATAGAAAATTTACGTTACCCTTAAGATGTGAAAGGTATGCAAACTTTTATGGGACATGCTAGCTTCTATTAAAGATTTATCAAAGATTTCTCCAAGTTATATAAACCTTTGACTGAGCTGTTACACAAAGATGTGCCTTATTCTTTTGATAAGATTTGTGTGCAGGCTTATGAGAAACTAAGAGATGCCTTGATCACAGCCCCCATCATCCAACCTCCAAAGTGGGATATCATGTGTGATGCTAGTAATTATGTTGTTGGTGTTGTTCTCAGACAACGTCCTGATAAAAAACTTAATGTGATATTTTATGCTAGCAGGAGTTTGGATGAAGACCAAGTACACTTGGTAACTACTAAAAAAGAATTACTAGCTATTGTTTTTGCTTCTGAAATTTTTTGCCCTTGTATTATTAATTCAAAAGTGATAGTCCACACCGATCACCGTGCTTTACGTTACCTCCTTGCAAAGAAGGACGCTAAATCCCGGTTGATTAGGTGGATATTGCTACATTAGAAATTTGATTTGCAGATAGTAGACCACAAAGGGGAGGACAACCCATTAGCAGACCACCTATCATGCATGGAAAGAATACCTTATGATCCAGTACCTATAAATGAATCCTTTCTAGGTAAGAGTTAGGCTATGATTAAAAAGATAGAACCTTGGTTTGCATATTATGCTAACTTTCTTGTAGGAAAGTACATGTCGCCCTATATGAGTTATCATCAAAGGAAAAAGTTCTTTAGTGATGTGAAGTATTACTTCTGGGATAACCCATTTCTCTATCGGCATGGACCAGATGACATGATAAGGCGTTGTGTCCCAGAACATGAGATGAATGTTTTACTATAAGGGTGCCATAGTAGCCCTTATGCAGGACACCATGTTGGAGATAGGACCACCGCCAAGGTGCTTCAATCAGGATTTTACTGGCCTACACTCTTCAGAGATGCTCACAGGTTTGTTAAAAATTGTGACACATGTCAACACACAGGTAACATTGGAAGGAGACAAGAAATGCCTATGAACTATAGTCTAGTCTGTGAACCTTTTGATGTTTGGGGAATGGACTATTTAGGACCTTTTCCTATCTTAGATGGGTACACTCATATTGTTGTGGTTGTAGATTATCCTACAAAGTGGGTTGGAGCCCTTCCAACCAAGCATGCAGATGCGTCTACTTTGTTGAAAATGATAAACAACATCATTTTACCCAGGTTTGGAGTTCCTAAAATTCTTACCACTGATGGTGGATCTCATTTTATATAGGGAATATTCGGAAGAGTACTTCATAAGTACGGGGTGACTCACCGAATAGCTTCACCATATCATCCACAAACTAGTGGGCAGGTGGAACTCTCTAACAGGGAAATAAAGACAATATTGCAAAAGATGTTGCAGAAGTCCAGGAAAGATTGGGCTGCAAATCCGAATGAAACACTCTGGGCTTACCGCACCGCCTACAAGAATCCCATGGGGATGTCACCATACAAAATGGTGTATGGTAAGGCTTGTCATCAACCATTAGAATTAGAGCATAAAGCTTTTTGGGCAATAAAAATATCAATCTTAACCTCAAAGAAGCTAGAGAAAAGAGGTTATTGGATATGCATGCTCTAGGTGGACTTCACAATAGTGCTTACAAGAGTGCTACGTTGTTCAAAGAAAAGGTTAAAATGTAGCATGATCACAAGATACTGAAATGAACTTTCACTGGGGGGACAAGGCCCACCTATTTAAATCTCGTCACAAGTTGTTTCCAGGGAAGCTCAGGTCTCGCTGGGAAGGGACTTATGAGATAGAAGAGGTGTACAATTTCAGAGTTGTTCATCTCAAAGGAGGGAAACATGGTCCCTGGATCGTGAATGGACAATGCCTAAAGACATATCTTGTGGATGACAAAAGGAGGAGCGATATATAGAAGAGGTGAGTTTCCTCAAAATCGAGTAAGCCGAAGCCCTTGATACTTTTTGATTGTTCCATGCTATTATATTACCCCTTTTGGATGTTTATGGGCTTTATTTTACACATTTATATCATTTTTGGGACTAACCTACTAACCGGAGGTCCAGCCCATATTGCTATTTTTTTGCCTATTTCAGTATTTCGAAGAAAAGGAATATCAAACGGAGTCCAAACGGAATGAAACCTTCGGGAGCGTGATTTTTGGAACGAACGTGATCCAGAGGACTTGGAATGCAAGCCAAGAAGCTGCCGAGGCTCCCACGAGATAGGAGGCCGCCCCCCCTTGTAGGGCGCGCCCCCTGTCTTGTGGGCCCCTCGGGTGGCCACCGACGTACTTCTTCCTCCTATATATACCTACGTACCCCAAAAACATCGAGGGGCACCACGAAACACAATTTCCACCACCGTAACCTTCTGTTTCCGCGAGATCTCATCTTGGAGCCTTCGCCGGCACTCTGCCAGAGGGGGAATCGACCATGGAGGGCTTCTACATCAACATCCTTGCCCCTCCGATGAGTTGTGAGTAGTTTACCACAGACCTACGGGTCCATAGTTATTAGCTAGATGGCTTCTTCTCTCTTTTTGGATCTCAATACAATGTTCTCCCCCTCTTTTGTGGAGATCTATTCGATGTAAACTCTTTTTGCGGTGTGTTTGTCGAGATCCGATGAATTGTGGGTTTATGATCAAGTTTATCTATGAATAATATTTGAATCTTCTCTGAATTCTTTTATGTATGATTGAATTATCTTTGCAAGTCTCTTCGAATTATCAATTTGGTTTGGCCTACTAGATTGATCTTTCTTGCCATGGGAGAAGTGCTTAGCTTTGGGTTCAATCTTGCGGTGTCCTTACCTAGTGACAGAAAGGGTTGCAAGGCATGTATTGTATTGCTGCCATCGAGGATAACAAGATGGGGTTTATATGATATTGCTTGAGTTTATCCCTCTACATCATGTCATCTTGCTTAATGCGTTACTCTGTTCTTATGAACTTAATACTCTAGATGCAGGCAGGAGTCGGTCGATGTGTGGAGTAATAGTAGTAGATGCAGGCAGGAGTCGATCTAATTGTTATGGACGTGATGCCTATATACATGATCATGCCTAGATAATCTCATAACTATGCGCTTTTCTATCAATTGCTCGACAGTAATTTGTTCACCCACCGTAATACTTATGCTGTCTTGAGAGAAGCCACTAGTGAAACCTATGGCCCCCGGGTCTATCTCCTATCATATTTGCTTTCAATCTACTTTTATTTGCATCTTTACTTTTTTGCATCTATATTATAAAATACCAAAAATATATCTATCTTATCTTACTATCTTTATTAGATCTCACTTTCGCAAGTGGCCGTGAAGGGATTGACAACCCCTTCATCGTGTTGGTTGCGAGTTCTCAGTTTGTTTGTGTAGGTGCGTGGGACTTTTGAGGAGCCTCCTACTGGAATGATACCTTGGTTCTCAAAAACTGAGGGAAATACTTACGCTACTATCGTTGCATCACCCTCTCCTCTTCGAGGAAAACCAACGCAAGCTCAAGACGTAGCAAGAAGGATTTCTGGCGCCGTTGCCGGGGAGGTCTTCGCTCAAGTCAAGACATACCAAGTACCCATCACAAACCCATCTCCCTCGCATTTACATTATTTGTCATTTGCCTCTCATTTTCCTCTCCCCCACTTCACCCTTGCCGTTTTATTCGCCCTATCTTTCCCAATCTGCTCCTCTCTTTTTCGCTTGCATTTCTCTGTTTGCTTGTGTGCCTGTTTGTCCTTATGGCTTCGCCTAAGGGTCCTGACCACCTTCTCAGAAGGATGGAAGAGATTGAATCAAATATTAGAAGCTTTATGAATTTGCAATTTGAGCATAATAATTTCTTTAAAAAGAGCTTAAGGAACAAAAAGGTTTTTTGGGGTTTATGAACAAAGAGCATGATGATATGAATAAAGAATTTTATGGTGTTAATGCACAAATAACCCGTCTTGAAAATGCTATAGCCAAAATTTCTGATAAGCAAGCCACCTTAGTCAATAAGATGGCCGCTAAACCAGAAAATTTAAATGAAAATAATGATGAGCATTGAGGGAGTCCTGGACTAGGGGGTGTCCGGACAGCCGGACTATCAATATCCGCCGGACTCCAAGACTACGAAGATAGAAGATTGAAGACTCCGGCTCGTGTCCGGAAGGTACTTTCCTTGGCGTGGAAGGCAAGCTTGGCAATACGGATATGTAGATCTCCTACCATTGTAACCGACTCTGTAACCCTAGCCCTCTCGGTGTCTATATAAACCGGAGGGCTTTAGTCCGTGAGGACAACATACATTACAACAATCATACCATAGGCTAGCTTATAGGGTTTAGCCTCCTTGATCTCGGGTAGATCTACTCTTGTACTACCCATATCATCAATATTAATCAAGCAGGGCGTGAGGTTTTACCTCCATCGAGAGGGCCCAACTGGGTAAAACATCGTGTCCCTTGTCTCTGTTACCATCCGCCTAGACGCACAGTTCAGGACCCCCTACCCGAGATCCGCCGGTTTTGACACCGACATTGGTGCTTTCATTGAGAGTTCCTCTGTGTCGTCACCGATAGACTTGATGGCATCTTCAACCAGCAACGCTGTCCAGGGTGAGACTTTTCTCCCTGGACAGATCTTCGTATTCGGCGGCTTTGGACTGCGGGCCAATTCTCTTGGCCATCTGGAGCAGATCGAAAGCTACGCCCCTGGCCGTCAGGTCAAATTTGGAAGCTTAAACTTCACGGCCGATGTCCGCGGAGACTTGATCTTCGACGAACCCGAGCCACAGCCGAGCGCGCCGCACTGTGACGATGGGCATGATCTAGCTCTGCCGCCGAACGGTGCCTTGGTGGCCGCACATGGATCAGCTTCGGCCATTAGCCCGGAGCCGATCGCCCAGATCGAGGGCCGGTGGATAGACGCCGCCCTGGGGGCTTCAACATCCACGGCGATGGAGCCGAACATTGATCTTGTCCCGTGCGAAACCCATGATTCCGAGGCGCCGGACTCCTCGCCGGACTCCGAACCTCCCGCGCCCCTGCCAATCGATCCGGATTGGGCGCCGGTTATGGAATTCACCGCCACGGACATTTTCCAACACTCGCCTTTTGGCGATATCCTGAATTCACTGAAGCATCTCTCGCTATCAGGAGAGTCCTGGCCGGACTATGGCCAGGATGGTTGGGGTACGGACGACGAACAAATTCAGCGCCCACCCACCACCCACTTTGTAGCCACTGTCGACGACCTAACCGACATGCTAGACTACGACTCCGAAGACATCGACGCTATGGAAGACGATGCCGGAGACGAAGAAAAAACAGAGCTTATACAGCACGGCAGGACCACCTCGTCGCATGACATATATATGGTGGATACCCCAAAGGGGAGCGATAACGAGGACCTACGGGCCGCGGCAGAAGATGACCCCGCCGATAATCGATCAAAACGACGACGTAGACGCCACCCTAAGTCCCGCCTCAACGACAACAACGCTCCCAAGGAGCCCGTGATACGGCAGGGCTCACAATCGGACGACGAACACGCAAATAAGAAACCGTCCGAACACTACGGGTCAGATAACCAATCCAAGCCCGGCGAAGACAACAGTCCGGATGACCATATGGCGGACACGTCGCCAGAAAGTAAGAACCTTCGGAAAAGACTCGTCAGTACTGCAAGAAGCCTGAAGAAGGAAAAACAGAGGCTCAAAACAGCGGAAGACACACTCAAAATGAGATGGAGCAAAGTGCTCAAAACCGCAGATAAGTACGGCAATGGCCACCAATCAAAGAGCTACCAGAAGCGCAAGCTGCTACCGGAATTCGACGAGGAGGCCATAGAGCCTCCACCGTCCAAAAATAAAGGGGCTGCCTGGTTGGATAGACGGCCAGATGACAGGCCAAATTATCAAAGCGGCGCCACACATAAATCCATCAACGAATTCGGAAGGATGGATGGCCCAACCAGGTCCATTTACGGGCAAAAGGAGAAGGCCCCAAGAAACAAGGCAACATGTCAAGTGTCCGATGACAGCGGCACACACAAATACAGAGGCGCCGCACACCCACTATGTTTCACCGATGAGGTGCTGGACCATGAATTCCCAGCAGGATTTAAACCCATCAACATAGAGGCCTACGATGGAACAACAGACCTTGGAGTCTGGATAGAAGATTATATACTACATATACATATGGCCAGAGGAGACGATCTCCACGTCATAAAATATTTACCCCTCAAGCTCAAAGGGCCAGCCCGTCATTGGCTTAAAAGCCTCCTAGAAAATACTGTTGGAAGTTGGGAAGAGCTCGAGGACGCGTTTAGAGCAAATTTTCAAGGGACTTATGTCCGGCCTCCGGATGCAGATGATCTAAGTCATATAACTCAACAGCCCGGAGAGTCAGCATGAAATTCGGAAGAGGTTCCTTACCAAAAGAACCAAATAGTCGATCGTCCGGACGCCGAAGCCTTAGCAGCTTTCAAGCACAATGTCCGAGACGAATGGCTCGCCAGGCACCTCGGTCAAGAGAAACCGAGGACAATGTCCGCACTAACAAGCCTCATGACCCGCTTCTGTGCGGGAGAGGATAGCTGGTTAGCAAGATGTAGCACCAGCGACCCAAGTACATCCGAGATAAGAGATGGAAACGGAAAATCACGACGCAGAAAAGAGCAGCGCTGGAATAAAGAGAAAAGCCCAAAGAGCACGGCAGTCAACGTCGGATTTAAAAGCTCGCGGCCCAATAATAAAACACAGCCTCTAAAGATGACAGTGACGAATTGTCCAACTTAAAGAAGATTTTGGGTCGGATATGTCAAATCCACAGTACCCTCGGAAGGCCTGCAAATCACACCCACAGGGATTGTTGGGCTTTTAAACAGTCCGGCCGATTAAATGCCAAACACAAGGGGCTCGACGCGTCAAGCGAAGAAGATAAACCCCACCAGCAGAGCACCGGAAAACAAAAGACTTTCCCACAAGGGGTTAAAGCAGTAAACTCACTTCATGTGATAATACGGAAGAATAGAGCGGCATTTTCTAAAAAGAGCTTCGCACGGTCCAACCCAGCAGACAATAGAGATTGGATATCAAAACCAATCACTTTCGACCACCTGGACTATTCCAGAAGCGTTTGAAATGCAGGACGGACTCCCCTGATATTGAATCTCATAATAGACGGATTACAAGTTACTAGTGTCCTAATGGACGGAGGCAGTGACTTAAACCTGCTGTATTCCAGAACAGTCCGTAGGATGGGGATAAACCCTGCCAAAATCCGACACAGCCGCACTCCCTTCAGAGGAGTAACGCCAGGCCCTTACGCCAAGTGCACAGGCTCCATATTACTAGAGGTTGTGTTCGGATCACCGAACAATTATCGACGAGAAAAATTAATTTTTCACATCGTCCCATTTGAAAGTGAATATCAAGCACTCTTGGGACGTAAGGCTTTTGTCCGCTTCAACGCCATACCGCATTACGCATCTCTTACACTCAAGATGCCCGGTCCGCGTGGCGTCATTTCAGTGCAAGGGTCACTTAAAGACCCCGGACTCGGATAGACGAATCTGGCATCAGTAGGCTAGGGGCTCCCTAGCCGCATACCCCTTCACAGGGGGCTGCGCGCACAAACAACTGCGGGTTTATACAAACCCTGCTTTCATTATTTATATTTTTTATTTTACATATTTTCCACACGAATTGTTTTCAAACTAAACGTTCCTCTCTTTCCACAGATGAACAATGTGCATACCCGTCCAGGATAACGGCAAGCGGAACGGAGACACAGCGCGACGCGAGAGGGACCCGCTGAGGATTCTTTTGATTAAGACCCTCGTAAACCTTTTTTTGTCTCTTGTTGTTATTCTCCTTGGTTTCTTCCTATAGCCAAAGCGAGCTGACGCCGACATCGGCCGTCGAAGACCATGCCCGCACTCGGACACTAGGGTCTTAGGGCATCGTTCTGCCCATTATTATAAAGACCGAACACCTTAGGGAGTGTTCAGCGTCTCGAGTTAGGCATTATATGCATCAGCTCCGAATCATGTCTTTGGTCAAATGTTGGGTTTGCCCGGATCCTGTGTTTTGCTGCCTTACGTTCCGTATCATCGGCTAACGCAGCACCAGGAGAACTACTGCGATTGTGCCCGGTTAATTGGGCGAGCACCTCGATGAAAGCCGAAAACTAATTGTCATGATACAGCGAGAGACTGGTCAACCACTCGATCGACTATCGGAATGTTTAGAATTCCCCGCTTTGACGAAGGACCGTTTCCCGGTCAGGCACTTACGCACCCGAATTCGGAGACGTGCGGGGCCACCAGGGGTTATATCGTAGCCCCACCCTCGAGCTCCACTGGCTAAGTGAAAGTGATAAAGCATTATAGTCCGGATTGCCTCGTTTGCTACGATACCACCTCCTTATAATAGGACCGAGACGTCGGATTAAGTGTGAAAACGCGCTATTTTGCGAACACCCCAGCACCTTGTGCGAGGGGCTGAAGTCAAGATCGCATCTTCGGGTTATACACAAGTATACGTGGCGGCAGACAGAGAAGTTTTACTACTTGGACGCACAAGTATAAAAAGCAGTCATACCATAATCATTGATTTACAAGCTAATGCGTTCAATTGAACGTTACATTCTTCGAGCACTGCGACTCTATTACACGAGTGCCACGCATAACCTCCCCGAAATAGTGCTCGACAGGGAGCCTGTTTTCATCCGAACCCTGGGCAGCAACAGCGGTGGCATCCATCTCCGGACAATGCGCCTTCACACGGGCCAGAGCCATCCGCGCGCCCTCGATGCAGGCCGACCACTTCATCTCCTTTATATGCGGCACCGCCCCAAGGAATTGCTGTAGTAAGCCGAAGTAGCTCGTCGCCTTGGACCTCTCTGGCCAGACATGGGCCACGATGTCAGTCATGGCTAGTCCGGACAATCTATTTAGCTCGGCCCATTCGGCCAACCGGTCCGTCAACGGAAGTGGGCGATCCGGACTGTGGAATTGAGTCCAATATAGATCTTCCATCTCGTGATCCTCCTGGCTACGGAAGTGCTTAACGGCATCAGCCGCACTCGCAGCCAAGTCCATATACGGATCCTCCGGACTCCACCCGCTCAAATTGAGCATACTTTGAATCCATAAACCGTGACGATCGTAAAAAACTTGCCACCGCGATCTCTCGACCGGCGCAGCTCCTCCTTCATAGCCCGCATTATAGAGCGGGCATCCTTGGCCGGCGGTGGCCTTCTTCAGTCTTCCTGCTCCGATAAGCGCTCCTTTTCAAGAGCCTCATTGCGGTCGGTAGCATCCTTTAATTTCATGGCCAATTGGCCACCTCCGCCTACTTAGGCGGTCGCGCAGCCTTTCGGCTTTCAACTCCTCGGCGCCCTCGAGGCAGCAGCGTCACTCCTTCGGGCTTGCTCCTTAGCTAGAGCAAGTTCGGCCCAAAACTCTCCACAAAGCAGAAGCACCGTCTCAGTATGAACAAGCATATAATTTATCGAGGCGCCTTTGACCCCTTAATAAAGCGATCATGAGAACTATTTTACCTTGCGACTCGTCAAGTCGCTTTGTTGACAAGTGCGATGTCCTCATCTGCCAGTCAAGTTGCCGAAGAATTCGGCAAAGTCTCTAGTCCGCTAGCCCCGGACCATCCGCCACCGCATAGGAACGACGGAATTCATTACTTGATTTGATCCTCGATGCTGCTGTCGTTCCGACAACCTCATCGAGTCTCGGGGCTACTATCTATCTGAGGCGCATTTTTATATGCAAAACTGTTAAAAGACAAAGGGGTGTGCCATTTTCGCATACCTCAAATCCCGCCAGCAAACTCATGGCAACATTACGCAATCCGCTTTCGGCGGACGAAATCCTTCCAATCACCATGCGCATTAATGCTCGATGATCTTCTGAAATGGGCGCCCTCTCAAGCAGATTCTTCAGCTCTCCCAGCCGGACACTAGTAGGTGCCGAACTCTCTGGCCCCTCCGGACTCGGGGATACCCTCCGTGATGACACTTCGGGTTCGCCTGCCTCATCTGGCGGCGCTGCGGACGGAGGCGTATCGCTCTCCATCATCTCCGGAAGAAGGTCCCCCGAAGATGAACTCATCTGAGAAGGCTGCAGATCCGAACTGCAAAATAAATATTTCGGTTACCCACAGAAGCACAAATGAAGGTATTTCCTTACTAACTTCCTCTTTCATACTCACGGCTCGCTGGAGGGCCGATCCTTTGGTGATGATTGTGCGTCCGGATTCTTTCCGGGCGCTGGACCCCCCGGGGAAGATTTCTTCTCACGCTTAGGGGCTTGGGCCTCCGGATATTCGGAGGCGGTCCTCTTCCCCCTCTGAAGGGAGGGGTTCTTGGTTCCCTCCTCTTCAGTTGCCCCTTTGGGCGAAATATTAGCTCCTCTATTTTCCTCGTCGCCCCCTTCTGCGGCCGCAGCCTCCAACATTCTGACCAGCACGGGCTCCAGTGCGGTCTCTGGGAGGGGGGCCGGACACCTTATCAGCCTTTATCGCGCCACCCATTCCTATAAAGAATAAAGGGTCAGGAGGCGAACTCTAGAAAGGCATATAAACAGAATGTCCGGACTTTGAGCTATTTACCTGAGTATCCGGGCGATCGCGGCTTAGGCCTGCGTCCTCGGCTGAATCTGGACACGCCACCTGCGGTCCGAAGAACAGCTTGTACATCTCCATGGGTGTCGCACCCATAAAGTGTTGGAGAATACGAGGTCCCTCCGGATTAAACTCCCATAGACGGAGAGGACGGCGTTTGCGGCGGAAGGTGCACGATTAGCATAACTCGCATCACCTTGGTCAGTCGATCTCCCTCGCTTGGAGGTCTCGAATCCGGCCTTGCGGTGAGGGCACGTCCTCGGGCGGCCCCAGCTGATCCTTGGTTGACCCACGACATCGGTTGGCGTGGAGGTCCCGGCGGAATGAGGGCGGCGGCTTTTGCTCACGCCCCTTGGAGCGTGATGTAGAACCACTCCTGCTGCCACATTCCAAGTTCCTCTTGGAAGGAACCCTCGCCACGGGCATCGACCTTTTGCTTATGGTCGCCCACAAGACTCCGCTTGACGCCCCGATCATCTTGGCTCCACCTTGAAGGTCTTCACCATAGGCGAAGTGGGGAATGACGCGAAGGAAGGCCTCGCATGACGATAATGAATGCGGAGATATGGAGGATGGACTCGAGCCAAGTCGTGAAAGTCCAGCCCATAGTAGAACAGAGCCCTCTCACGAAGGGATCCGTCGGAAAGCCTAAACCCGGACGGAGGTGAGATCTGGCAACGACGTATTCGCGGGCTCGGGCGGGGCACGGCCTGCCCTTGGGCAGGCAGCTGTCTTGAAACCTCGTGGGCTGTGCTTGGCCTCACGCAACTTCAATATGTCCTCCTCCGTGACGGAGGAGGGCATCCACCGGCCCTGGAGGTCGGAGCCCGACATGGTTGAGGATCCGAAGCGCTCGAAGCTGAAGCTCTGGGTGTTGGAACTGGGAGCGGAGGAAAGATTCGATGCGAGATTGAAGAACAAGGACAGGCCTTGGTCCTCTTATAAAGGGGAAGAAATACCAAGGGTCGTCTCCGTGACCATTTGGGATTCCCCTTCAATAGAGGAGGCGTGGCGACGGGAACGGTTGGGTTACCCACGTCCGTATTGATGAGGATCCCGGAATAAGGGGAACACGATCTCTGCTTCGACAAGACGTGCCAAGGAAACCGCTTCGCTAAACGTGCTAAGGTGGTATAGTAAAAAACGATTCAAACAAAGGCTTGGTTGCGGTGTGATGTCACGCCGCATAATACGTCGGCAGATTGAGCTAGTGTACATTTTATTCTCTCTACTGTGGAATGTGGAAATTATTTTTGCAGAGCCAGACGCTATCCTGGTGTTCATGATCCTCTCTGAATTATTCAAGGGAGGAACCCGCCTTGCAATGCCGAACATTATGCACGCCAGACTTATCGTCATTGAAGACTGGTTCAGGGGCTACTGAGGGAGTCCTGGACTAGGGGGTGTCCGGACAGCCAGACTATCAATATCCGCCGGACTCAAGACTACGAAGATAGAAGATTGAAGACTCCGGCTCGTGTCCGGAAGGTACTTTCCTTGGCATGGAAGGCAGGCTTGGCAATACGGATATGTAGATCTCCTACCATTGTAACCGACTCTGTGTAACCCTAGCCCTCTCCGGTGTCTATATAAACCGGAGGGCTTTAGTCCGTAGGACAACATACATTACAACAATCATACCATAGGCTAGCTTCTAGGGTTTAGCCTCCTTGATCTCGTGGTAGATCTACTCTTGTACTACCCATATCATCAATATTAATCAAGCAGGACGTAGGGTTTTACCTCCATCGAGAGGGCCCGAACCTGGGTAAAACATCGTGTCCCTTGTCTCCTGTTACCATCCGCCTAGATGCACAGTTCGGGACCCCCTACCCGAGATCCGCCGGTTTTGACACCGACAAGGATCTTAAAGTTATTGATGCGTCTCCTATTAGATCTATGTTTTGTAATATGAATTTTGATGATTATGGGACTGACGATGAATCAACTTTGCCTAGAAGGCGTCCCAAGAATTCGGAATCTTTAGATCTTAATGCTAAATTTGGTAAAAGTGAGATTGGAGAATCCTCAACTTCTAATAATATTGAACCTTCTATCTCGGATTTCAAGGAATGATAATCGCTCTTTAAAAGGTTGTATTTCCTTGTTGCAATCCGTTGTTAATTCTCCTCATGCTTATAGTCAAAATAAAGCTTTTACCAAACATATCGTTGATGCCTTGATGCAATCTTATGATGAAAAACTTAATTTGGTACTTTTTGCACCTAGAAAAGTTAATGATGAGTGGGAACCTACTATAAAGATTAGAACTAAAGATTATGAGTGTTTTGCTTTGTGTGATTTGGGTGCTAGTGTTTCCACGATTCCAAAAACTTTGTGTGATATTCTAGGTTTCCATGATCTTGATGATTGCTCTTCAAATTTGCACCTTGCGGATTCCACCATTAAAAAGCCTATGGGGAGGATCAAGGATGTTCTTATTGTTGCAAATAGAAATTTGGTGCCCGTAGATTTTATCGTTCTTGATATAGATTGCAATCTTTCTTGCCCTATTATTCTTGGTAGACCTTTCCTTAGAATGATTGGTGCGATTATTGATATGAAGGAAGGGAATATTAGATTCCAATTTCCATTAAAGAAAGGCATGGAGCACTTTCCAAGAAAGAAATTCAAATTACCTTATGAATCTATCATGCGGGCTACTTATGAATTTAGTGCCAAAGATGGCACTCGATAGATCTATCTTCGCTTTTATGCCTAGCTAGGGGCGTTAAACGATAGCGCTAGTTGGGAGGCAACCCAATTTTATTTGTGTTTTTGTTTGTTTTTGATCCTGTTTAGTAATAAATCTTGCATCTACCTTCTTTTTAGATGTGTTTTTATCTTTTAATTAGTGTTTGTGCCAAGTAGAACCTATAGGATAACCTACGATGATTGTTGATTTGATTCTGCTGAAAAACAGAAACTTTGCACGCACGAATATAATTTTGTTAAATCACAGGAACATTCTTTTGCGTTGATTATTTTTTCTGCTGTTCAATAAACAAATTTTCCAGGACGTCCTATTGTGGTAGGATTTTTAGAGTTCCAGAAGTTTGCGTTAGTTGCAGATTGCTACAGACTGTTCTGTTTTTGACAGATTCTGTTTTTCGTGTGTTGTTTGCTTATTTCAATGCATCTATGGCTAGTAAATTAGTTTATAAACCATAAAGAAGTTGGAATAAAGTAGGTTTAACACCAAAATAAATAAAGAATGAGTTCATTGCAGTAACTTATGTGGTGGTTTTGTTTTCTTTCACTGACGGAGCTTATAAGATTTCCTGTTGAGTTTTGTGTTGTGAAGTTTTCAAGTTTTGGGTAAAGCTTTTATGGACTATGTAATAAAGGGTGGCAAGAGCCTAAGCTTGGGGATGCCCAAGGCACCCCAAGATATTCAAGGATATCCAAAAGCCTAAGCTTGGGGATGCCCGGAAGGCATCCCTCTTTAAATCTTCGTTCATTGGTAACTTTACTTGGAGCTATATTTTTATTCGCCACATGATATGTGTTTTGCTTGGAGCGTCGTGTATTATGTTAGTCTTTGCTTTTTAGTTTACCACAATCATCCTTGCTGTACACACCTTTTTGGAGAAGCCTATTTGATTAGAATTTGCTAGAATACTCTATCTGCTTCACTTATATCTTTTGAGCTTGATAGTTTTTGCTCTTGTGCTTCACTTATATCTTTTAGAGCATGGTGGTGTATTAATTTTGAAGAAATTATTAGTCTCTCATGCTTCACTTATATTATTTTGAGAGTATTTTAGAACAGCATGGTATTTGCTATGGTCATAAAGTTGGTCCTAGAATGATGAGCATCCAAGTTGGGTATAATAAAAACTATCATAGAAAGTGAATTGGATGCTATGATCAATTTGATGCTTGATAATTGTTTTGAGATATGGAGGTAGTGATATTAAAGTCGTGCTAGTTGGGTGATTATGAGTTTAAAGAATGCTTGTGTTGAAGTTTGTGATTCCCGTAGCATGCACGTATGGTGAACCACTTTGTGATGAAGTTGGAGCACAATTTTATTTATTGATTGTCTTCCTTATGAGTGGCGGTCGAGGACGAGCGATGGTCTTTTCCTACCAATCTATCCCCCTAGGAGGCGCGTAGTGCTTTGGTTTTTGATGACTTCTAAATTTTTGCAATAAGTATATGAGTTCTTTTGATTAATGTTGAGTCCATGGATTATACGCACCCTTTCACCGTTCCACCATTGCTAGCCTCTCTTGTGCCGCACAACTTTCGCCGGTACCATACACCCACCATACTCCTTCCTCAAAACAGCCACCATACCTACCTATTATGGCATTTACATAGCCATTCCGAGATATATTGCCATACAACTTTCCACCGTTCTGTTCATATGACACGCATTACTTTTGTCATATTGCTCTTTGCATGATCATGTAGTTGACATTGTATTTGTGGCAAGGCCACCTTCATAATTTTCATACATGTCACTCTTGATTCATTGCATATCCCGGTACACCACCGGAGGCATTCATATAGAGTCATATCTTGTTCTAGCTTTGAGTTGTAATTCTTGAGTTGTAAATCCATAAAAGTGTGATGATCTTCATTACTAGAGCATTGTCCTAGTGAGGAAAGGATGATGAAGACTATGATTCCCCCACAAGTCGGGATGAGACTTCAGACTTTACAAAAGAAAAAAAAAGAAGGAAAAAGGCCAAAAAGAAAAAAAAAGGCCAAAGAAAAAAAAGAAAAAAAAAGAAAAAAAAAGAAAAAGAGAGAAGGGACAATGCTACTATCTCTTTTTCCACACTTGTGCTTCAAAATAGCACCATGATCTTCATGATAGAGAGTCTCATATGTTGTCACTTTCATATACTAGTGGGATTTTTTTATTATAGAACTTGGCTTGTATATTCCAATGATGGGCTTCCTCAAAAGTGCCCTAGGTCTTCGTGAGCAAGCGAGTTGGATGCACACCCACTTAGTTTCTTTTGTTGAGCTTTCATGTATTTATAGCTCTAGTGCATCCGTTGCATGGCAATCCCTACTCACTCACATTGATATCTATTAATGGGCATCTCCATAACCCGTTGATACGCCTAGTTGATGTGAGACTATCTTCTCCTTTTTGTCTTCTCCACAACACATTTCTATTCCACATATAGTGCTATGTCCATGGCTCACACTCATGTATTGCATGAAAGTTGAAAGAGTTTGAGATTATTAAAGTACGAAACAATTGCTTGGCTTGTCATCGGGGTTGTGCATGATTAAATACTTTGTGTGATGAAGATAGAGCAACAGCCAGACTATATGATTTTGTAGGGATAACTTTCTTTGGCCATGTTATTTTGAGAAGACATGATTATTTGATTAGTATACTTAAAGTATTACTATTTCTTATATCAATATGAACTTTTATTTTGTATTCATTTGGATCTGAACATTCATGCCACAATAAAGAAAATTACATTGAGAATTATGCTAGGTAGCATTTCACATCAAAAATTCCCTTTTTATCATTTACCTACTCGAGGACGAGCAGGAATTAAGCTTGGGGATGCTTGATACGTCTCCAACATATCTATAATTTTTTATTGTTCCATGCTATTATATTACCCCTTTTGGATGTTTATGGGCTTTATTTTACACATTTATATCATTTTTGGGACTAACCTACTAACCGGAGGCCCAACCCATATTGTTGTTTTTTGCCAATTTCAGTATTTCGAAGAAAAGGAATATCAAACGGAGTCCAAACGGAATGAAACCTTCGGGAGCGTGATTTTTGGAACTAACGTGATCCAGAGGACTTGGAGTGCAAGCCAAGAAGATGCCGAGGCTCCCACGAGATAGGAGCCCCCCCTGTAGAGCGCGCACCCCAGTCTCGTGGGCCCCTCGGGCGGCCACCGACGTACTTCTTCCTCCTATATATACCTACGTACCCCGAAAACATCGAGGGGCACCACAAAACACAATTTCCACCACCGTAACCTTCTGTATCCGCGAGATATCTCATCTTGGAGCCTTCGTCGGCACTCTGCCGGAGGGGGAATCGACCATGGAGGGCTTCTACATCAACATCCTTGCCTCTTCGATGAGTTGTGAGTAGTTTACCACAGACCTACGGGTCCATAATTATTAGCTAGATGGCTTCTTCTCTCTTTTTGGATCTCAATACATTGTTCTCCCCCTCTCTTGTGGAGATCTGTTCGATGTAAACTCTTTTTGCGGTGTATTTGTCGAGATCTGATGAATTGTGGGTTTATGATCAAGTTTATCTATGAATAATATTTGAATCTTCTCTGAATTCTTTTATGTATGATTGAGTTATCTTTGCAAGTCTCTTCGAATTATTAGTTTGGTTTGGCCTACTAGATTGTTCTTTCTTGCCATGGGAGCAGTGCTTAGCTTTGGGTTCAATCTTGTGGTGTCCTTCCCAAGTGACAGAAAGGGTTGCAAGGCACGTATTGTATTGTTGCCATCGAGTATAACAAGATGGGGTTTATATCATATTGCTTGAGTTTATCCCTCTACATCATGTCTTTTTGCTTAATGTGTTACTCTGTTCTTATGAACTTAATACTCTAGATGCAGGCAGGAGTCGGTCGATGTGTGGAGTAATAGTAGTAGATGCAGGCAGGAGTCGATATACTTGTTATGGACGTGATGCCTATATACATGATCATGCCTAGATAATCTCATAACTATGCGCTTTTCTATCAGTTGCTCGACAGTAATTTGTTCACCCACCGTAATACTTATGCTATCTTGAGAGAAGCCACTAGTGAAACCTATGGCCCCCGGGTCTATCTCCTAACATATTTGCTTTCATTCTACTTTTATTTGCATCTTTACTTTTTTGCATCTATATTATAAAATACCAAAAATATATTTATCTTATCTTACTATCTTTATTAGATCTCACATTCGCAAGTGGCCGTGAAGGGATTGACAACCCCTTTATCGTGTTGGTTGCGAGTTCTCAGTTTGTTTGTGTAGGTGTGTGGGACTTTTGAGGAGCCTCCTACTGGATTGATACCTTGGTTCTCAAAAACTTAGGGAAATACTTACGCTACTATCGCTGCATCACCCTCTCCTCTTCGAGGAAAACCAACACAAGCTCAAGACGTAGCAGCCCTTCGTAAGGAACAACGAATATAGAACAATGCTCCCGTAAAGTAGATGTGAATATGTAGATAGAAATTATTTTGTTTTGACAAACTTGTTAAATCTCAAGTCTCATAAGTTGAAATTTTTGTCTCTAGCTGAGAGCCTTGGCAATAATCTTTTGGGAGCAAAACTTTCAAAGGAAGAAACTGGCATAACGGCCAACAAAACGAAAGACGGAGATTCAAACGACCGCAAGCGCCCGTTTGGGCCACCGCATGAGATAGAGACGATGGAGCCGTAGGAGATAAACAAAGACATCGTTTCAAACGGACGCAAATGCCCATTTGGGCGGTCATTTGGAATGCCCTAAGTGAACATTGAGAGAATAGAGTCAATGGCGGTATTCCCAATGACCGGACGCTCCCATATGAGTTGTCGTTTTGGTCCCTTCTCTGCGGCAGGTAAAAGAAGGATCCTGTAGCTGGTCAAACGGGCGGAAGCGCACGCATGGAAGGCCGGCGTTGATCCAGCTGGCTCGATTCTCTTCTAATTTCATTTTGATTTCTCTCTAACTAACTTTACCTCATATCTCGTTATTACCTACAGGATTAGTCTTTATAAATGTGATCAAGGAACGCCATAAACCTAAAGCCATCTAATCTCTCATCTTCTTTGCTTTCCACCTCCTCCAAAAAGCTTTTAGTTGCAAGAAACAAGCACGATCGCCGCGATGAGTAACACGTCCTCGTCCACCTGTGCTTGCATCATCCCCTTCCCCAGCTTTGATGATGTTGTGCCCTCAGGATGGGAAGACCTGAGGAAGCTTAGCATCAAAGAAGAACCACGTGAGGAGAAGAATGGAATGTAGGAGAAGGTCGAGGTCGTGGAGATTAGGGAGGAAGAATAAGCAAAAGAGGGATATGATGACACTATTCCGTATGGTTACCCTCCTGATCCCTATCAATTTAATATCCGCAGATCTATTCCTTTATTTCCTCTCAGGCCTCCTCAATCTAAGTGGGGAAGGGAGCCACCAACTCCAGAGGAGATGAAGGAAAAGATTCAGGAATTGGAGAAAGTTTCCAAGGCTTGTTAATGTGATTGGAGATGGGATAGATTCTTACTAGTTGATGAGCAAGGATTTGGAAGCAAGAGTAGATGGTCTTCTCCATAAGACTGGGCTTATGATCGATACTATTAACAACAACATTGCACACCTTGAGTTTTTGACCCAGGTTGTAGATGATCAGCAAGCCATGATCAAGGAACTGCAAAACAAGTTTAAGAGCATTTGTGTTGCCTTCCAGGGACTCCATGGGTGAGCATGAAACGCTTAGTGCCTGGATCTCCGTGGCTTGATTGTAATCTTAGGGGAGATTCATGTGCACTTCCTGTTGGGGAACATAGCATGCAATTTCGAAAAAATCCTACAATCACGCAAGATCTATCTAGGAGATGCATAGCAACGAGAGGGGGAGAGTGTGTCCATGTACCATCGTACATTGAAAGAGGAAGCGTTAGATTAACGTGGTTGATGTAGTCGAACGTCTTCATGATCCAACCGATCCAAGTACCGAACATACGGCACCTCCGTGTTCAGCACACGTTCAGCTCGATGATGTCCCTCGAACTCTTGATCCAGTAGAGGGTCGAGCGAGAGTTCCGTCAGCACGACGGCATGGTGACGGTGTTGGTGATGTGATCTGCACAGGGCTTCACCTAAGCACTACAACTCTATGACCGGAGGAGTAAACTTAGGAAGGGGGCACCACACACGGCTAATAGGACAATTGATGTGCCTTTGGGGTGCCCCCTGGCCACGAATATAAAGAAGGGGGAGAGGGGCCAGCGGCCAGGAGGGGCGCGCCATGGGGGGAGTCCTACTTGGACTCCTAGTCCAAGTAGGATTCCCCCCCCCTTTTCCTTACTCCACCGGAGGGAATGGGAAGGAGAGGGAGAGGGAAAGGGAAGGGGGCGCCGCCCCCTCCTCCTTGTCCTATTCGGACTCCCTAGGAGGGGGGCACGTGGCCACCCCCGTGGGCTTCCCTCTCTCTCCCTTAGGCACATGTTGGCCCAAAACTTCCCCGGGGGGTTCCGGTAACCCCTCGGTACTCCGGAAAAATATTCGAATCACTCGGAACCATTCCATGTCTGAATATAACCTTCCAATATATGAATCTTTACCTCTCAGCCATTTTGAGACTCCTCGTCATCTTCGTGATCTCATCCGGGAATCCGAACAAAATTTGGTCACCAAAACACATAACTCATAATACAAGTCGTCATCGAACATTAAGCGTGTGGACCCTACGGGTTTGAGAAATATGAAGACATGACCAAGACACATCTCTGGTCAATAACCACTAGCGGAACCTGGATGCTCATATTGGCTCCTACATATTCTACGAATATCTTTATCGGTCAAACCGCACAACAAAATACATTGTTCCCTTTGTCATCGGTATGTTACTTGCCCGAGGTTCGATCGTCGGTATCTTCATACCTAGTTCAATCTCATTACCGGCCAGTATCTTTACTCGTTCTGTAATGCATCATCCCATAACTAACTCATTAGTCACATTGCTTGCAAGGCTTATAGTGATGAGCATTCACGAGAGGGCCCAGAGATACCTCTCCGATACACAGAGTGACAAATCCTATTTTCGATCTATGTTAACCCAACAAACACCTTTGGAGACACCTGTAGAGCATCTTTATAATCACCCAGTTACGTTGAGACATTTGGTAGCACACAAGGTGTTCCTCCGGTATTCAGGAGTTGCATAATCTCATAGTTAGAGGAACATGTATAAGTCATGAAGAAAGCAATAGCAATAAAACTTAACGATCATTATGCTAGGCTAACAGATGGGTCTTGTCCATCACATCATTCTCTAATGATGTGATCCCATTCATCAAATGACAACACATATCTATGGTCAGGAAACATAACCATCTTTGATTAATGAGCTAGTCAAGTAGAGGCATACTAGGGACACGTTGTTCCCTTTGTCATCAGTATGTTGCTTGCCCGAGATTCGATCGCCGGTATCTCAATACCTAGTTCAATCTTGTTACCGTCAAGTCTCTTTACTCGTTCCATAATGCATCATCCCGTAACTAACTCATTAGTCACATTGCTTGCAAGGCTTATAGTGATGTGCATTACCGAGAGGGCCCAGAGATACCTCTCCCACAATCGAAGTGACAAATCCTAATCTCGATCTATGCCAACTCAACAAACACCATCGGCGACACCTGTAGAGCACCTTTATAATCACCCAGTTACATTGTGACGTTTGGTAGCACACAAAGTGTTCCTCCGATATTCGGGAATTGCATAATCTCATAGTCATAGGAACATGTATAAGTTATGAAGAAAGCAAAAGCAACATACGAACTGATCAAGTGCTAAGCTAATGGAATTGGTCAAGTCAATCACATCATTCCCTAATGATGTGATCCCGTTTATCAAATGACAACTCATGTCTATGGCTAGGAAACTTAACCATCTTTTATTAACGAGCTAGTTAAGTAGAGGCATACTAGTGACACTCTATTTGTCTACGTATTCACACATGTACTAAGTTTCCGGTTAATACAATTCTAGCATGAATCATAAGTATTTATCATGATATAAGGAAATATAAATAACAACTTTATTATTGCCTCTAGGGCATATTTTCTTCAGTCTCCCACTTGCACTAGACTCAATAATCTAGATTACAAAGTAATGACTCTAACAGCGATGGAGTCTTGGTGCTGATCATGTTTTGCTCGTGGAAGAGGCTTAGTCAACGGGTCTGCAACATTCAGATCCGTATGTACCTTGCAGATCTCTATGTCTCCCTCCTTGACTTGATCATGGATGGAATTGAAGCGTCTCCTGATGTGTTTGGTTCTCTTGTGAAATCTGGATTCCTTTGCCAAGGCAATTGCTCCAGTATTGTCACAAAAGATTTTCATTGGACCCGATGCACTAGGTATTACACCTAGATAGGATATGAACTCATTCATCCAACTCCTTCATTTGCTGCTTCTGAAGCAGCTATGTACTCTTCTTCACACGTAGATCCCGCCATGATGCTCTGCTTGGAACTGCACCAACTGACAGCTCCACCATTCAATATCAATACGTATCAGGTTTGCGACTTAGATTCATCTGGATCAGTGTCAAATCTTGCATCGACATAACCATTTACGACAAGCTCTTTGTGACCTCCATAAACGAGAAACATATCCTTAGTCCTTTTCAGGTATTTCAGGATGTTCTTGACCGGTGTTGTAGGATCGGAAGTATGTCTAGAGGGCAAGTTTTTAGCAAGTTCACAATGATGACCAAGTCAAGTATCACCCTACACATGCAATTCAAGAGTTGTGGCAGCGGAAAGTAAATTGCACGTGTAGTAAATAAGAGGTGGAGAAGAGCAAACGCAATTTGGAGACACGGAGATTTTTCTCGTGGTTCCGATAGGTGGTGCTATCGTCAATCCACGTTGATGGAGACTTCAACCCACAGAGGGTAACGGCTGCGAGAGTCCACGGAGGGCTCCACCCACAAAGGGTCCACGAAGAAGCAACCTTGTTTATGCCATCATGGCCTACGTCCACGGAGGACTAGCCTTACTCGGGGTAGATCTTCACGAAGTAGGCGATCTCCTTGCCCTTACAAACTTCTTGGTTCAACTCCACATCTCGACGGAGGCTCCCAAGCGACACCTAACCAATCTAGGAGGCACCACCCTCCAAAAGGTAATAGATGGTGTTGGTGATGATGAACTCCTTGCTCTTGTGCTTCAAATGATAATCTCCCCAACACTCAACTCTCCTCACTGATTTGGCTGTGGTGGAGGAAGGGATTGAGTGGAAAGCAACTTGGGAAGGCTAGAAATCAAGTTTCATATGGTAGGAGTGGAGCAACTTGATCTCAACACAAGGTTAGGTAGTTTTCTTCTCAGAAATGTAAGGTAGGAGTGGTAGTTCTTTCTGATGGCTCTCTTCACGAATGAAGAGGAGGTGGAGGGGTATTTATAGCCTCCACACAAAATCCAACCGTTACACACATTTGACCAATCTCGGTCAGACCGAAGTTGACAACTCGGTGAGACCGAAAGTTCAAATCTTGTGAGCGTTGGGATTTTCGTGGGACCGAAAATACAATCTCGGTTAGTCCGATTCTTCCAAAGTCTAGGGTTTGCCAATCTCGGTGGGACCGACTTTCTCATCTTGGTGACACCGATTTGAGTCTGAAGGTTCTGAAGCTTGGCAACACCAATTTCGAATGACCGAGTTTGGAATCGAAAATCCGAGATTCTTAGGGTTTGGCTATATGGCTGAGGTGGTTCATCTTGGTGTGGTGAGTTTATGGAATCGGTGGGACCGAGATTACTTATGGGTTTATGTTGGAATGAAAGATTGCTGATAGTTTGAGAGATAAATCACTAAGCACTTTGAGCAACCAGATCATCATCATAACCTCATCCCTTTTAATAGTATTGGCTTTCCTATGGACTCAATGTGATCTTGGATCACTAAACCAAAAATGGAGTCTTGAGCTTTTGCCAATGTTTTCCTTAGCATTTTGAGGGTCCACATCATCAGTCATTGCCATACCCATATCACTGAACTTTCTGAAACATTCTCAAGGAATAATTAGTTCAATGATATATATGTTGTTATTAACTACCAAAACCACCCGGGGATTAGTTGCACTTTCAATCTCCCCCTTTTTGGTAATTGATGACAACATATAGATCAAAGCTTCGACAAATGATATAATCAATGAATAACATCGTCGCTTTGAGAAGTATGTGATAAGCAAGAGCTCCCCCTAAATTTGTGCATTATTTAAGATTTGCGTTTGAATGCAAATGCACAATCGATTAGGATCATGGGTCACTCTTCCATGTCACATACATCTTGGTGGAGCGCACAAAATGATAAGAATGAATAACATGCACCCAATCACCAAGACATGAGTAAATGATCATACAAGATATAGATAGAATATGATAAGCATTAAGCACTCATTAAGCATAGTATGATCAAGCACTCATCAAGATAGAAACAAGCGTAGTATCAAACACACGAAATGTCTCGAAGAACTCAAAAGTATCTCAAGGAAAACCGCAAGCGAAAGAGCAAAAACGAGCACTCTCTCTCTCGAAGTCCTATGATCTATACAATTTCTCCCCTTTGGCAACAAGTTACCAAAAGTTCGAAGGTATAGAGCTAATCGTCACTAGGGACTCTGCTGGCGGCTCCTGTCTACGTCGATGGAGTGGAGATAGCTGCATCTGCGAAAGCTTCTGCTGAAGTCTGTGGAGCTGGAGGAGTAGACACTAGAGCTGGTCTTTGGGCCGATGGAGCTGTAGGAGGTGCTTGATGTAGTAGCCACAGGGTCATCCTTTGGAATAGCAGCTGATCTGGGCTTTGTGGGCCTTCAGCAGGCTGCTCATAGTCATCTGGACTAGATCACCTTCCATCTCCTTCATGAGCTCTGCCTTCTCCTCTTTGCTTCCTCAATGTCGCCTCAAGCTTGTTGACGGTGACACGCACTTGATCGACTTGCGTCCGAGCATGGAACTTATCTTCAACTATCCTCTCAAGGCTCTCCACGAGACGCACTATCTTGGCCAGCGTAGTTCAATTCTCTGAGTGGCTTCAAGAAGTTGTTCTCCAACGCTCTTGGGCTTTCTTCTGCTTTTCTGCTTCCTTCTCAGCTTTGGCTTGTTTGGCAGCTTCAGTCTTAGCATGTCCTTCCACGGATGTGGGAGCATCCTCGATCATCACAACCGTTGTCTTCATGTTCAGGCTGCAATGGCAAGTGGGGTTTATCCAACAGGTAGGTGTCCGTGCCAAACTTGGCATTGATGAGCATCTGAATGTGCGGAGCATACCCACACGACCTCTTCTGGTCTGCTGCTGTCCTCTTGATAGTCTCTACTATCAGGTCCATCACCTTAAAAGGTGTCTTCTGATCCAGAATGTGCAGCATGTTGATAGAGTAGCCTCTTATCATGCGATGGTCTCCTGACTTGGGCATCAAAGTATGCCTCAGAATGGTGTTGGTGGTTGGGAGACCTGCCTGAAGATGGTAAACTGATCCAAGCTTCCATATCTCAACATCCTTGTCAGGTACCTCATTGTACATGTTCTTCATAGACTCGTGATTTTTCTTTGGAATGCCATAAACATTAACATCATCATCCCTTGATACTGGTGCATTCAGCAACGCTCTCCATTCTTCAACAGTTGAATGGAATCTCTGTCCTTCTGTCATCCATACAATTCTGCCATCTGGATAGAAATGTCTTTGTGGCATAGAACCGCATGATCATCTCATCATTCCAAGCGATCGACCGACCAACAAACTCAGCAACTCCACAAGTAGTGAAGCTCTCATGCACATGTGGGAAATAGTCTCTGTGCTCTTCACTGTCGATGTATTCCCGATCTACATACCGTGTCGAGAACAATTGGCTTCTTATCCATAAGAACTGTCTCATAGAAATCTTGTTGCTCTCGGGTGTGGAACCTTGAGTCAACAAATGTCCTTCTCCCGGTGGCATATGGATCAACTTGCCTCCATAGCTTTGAGACCTTTGTCCTTCCTTTCCTTCATATTTTCAGCTCGAGGATGAGCATCATTATGAACGGCAATTTCATGCGAGCTTGACCAAAACATGTGCCTCTTCATCGATTCAGCAGTGGCACATTGTCCTTCTTCTTTTACGAAGCAGGAATATTTCTCACAGCTTTCTTTGGCTTGGCAGCAGGTTTGGCTTGGGCTGCCTTTCTTTGGAGCTGATGGCTTAGATTTTGTGGCTGCTCCTGCCTCGATGGCATCTCCCATCAACTTTTGCTTCGAGGAGGCCGAGGTGCTTCCTCATCGTAATCATCATCGCCTTCTTCATGAACTAGCCTCTTCCTCTTGGAAGTTTTCTTGATCTTCTTTGGAGGTTTCTTCTTCCATGCTCAGCTTCTTTGCAACTGTGGATTTCTTCACCTTGCTGGTGCCTTTCTTTGTTGTTGCCCTTGATAGCCCTTGGCAACCACTTGCCTTTTGGCTTGGAAGTAATCTCCTCATCTGCAACAAAGTCGAATCCTCCTCGTCGAATTCTTCTTCTTCCTGCCCAGTGGCAGCTGCAGCAAACCACTTGGAGTGCTTCTCTCTCATCATCTGAAAAGCTGCTTGCTTCAGACTTGTCCTTGCCTCTGGAATCTCAAGCGGTGATTCAGACTGTTCAGCTGTCACTTGCATCGGACATGACCGACAACTTTGTGAATGGAATAGGTATAGGCGTAATAGAAGAGTTATCACAAACTGCAGAGGATTTTGCAAAATAATGAGTTCAAACATTAGTTCTAGGTTTTCACAGAATGCATTTCGATCGACCGAGTCTATAAATTCGGTGAATCCAAGTGTCTAAACCTAACCGTACACACCACTTTCGGTTGGACGAAATGGGTTTCGGTCTAGCCGAGAGCACTAGGGTTTCACTGAATCTTCACTTGGTCTTACCGATTTGCACAACTTCGGTTTAACCGAAAAGTGCAAATCAATGGCGGAGGCCAAATCGGTCGATCCGAGAATGTAGAATCGGTCACACCGAGATGTGTTTAGCGGAAACGTAACCCTAAAATTTTCACTCGAATTTTGTTCTATGATCTAATCTGCTGGGCGGAAGATTTCAATCTTGGCAAGAAGCTAGGCAAAACCTATCGTGCATAGAATCGAGGTTGAAGCACGAGAGGATGAAACTCACTCAATCTGGTGGAGCTTCACTACGGCGGCAACGGTGCGATGAGATTGTCCGTTGGCGGCGATGGAGACCAGCGGGGCGCCTGACGACGGCGGAGACGATCCAAGACCACGGCGGCGGCGAAAGGGTTTGAGGCGAGGCGTTTGAAGAAGTAATCAACGCGCTATCCTCGGGTATATATACCCTTCGGTGTCGGTGGGACGAGATGGAAAACTTCGGTGGGACCGAGATGGTTAGCTGCGTGCGATTACACTTCGATCACGCCGAAATTTACAACTTCGGTTTCACCGAGGTGAAAACCTAGATCAATCCAAGTGACTTGATGCATCGATTTGAGTATATTGGTTTGACCGAAAGTACTTAGAAGGTTTTGGAATTTAGGCTTTTGACGGATCGGTGGCTCCGAGTGCTCCTCACTCGGTCTGTCCGAAAAAGTCTTGTTCAAAGTTTGTGATATAAGCATGAATAGAGTTTGAGACAAGAAAGCATAGATAGCTAGGGGAGGACCTTAGGCATTCTTGTTCATCCATTTGGTCAAAAGAAAAATCCAAAAGACCAAAGCAACAAATGGATGTCCTCGAATGGATTAAATCATGCATCCAACATGCTCACACAATAAGATAGCAAAAGAAATATGTGTCAAACATGCACAAACAAAACTCTAGCAACTAGCACACAATTTGGCGATGACTAGGTCATCTATATATGAGTATATTGACTTAGGAGTCAAATGAGAACATTTGATCATAGGTCATACTCATCGTTTAAGCACAAGTGGGGTTACCACTTTTCCATAAAGCATTAATGTGTTCACATCATTTGAAGATGCTTTAGCTCAATTCTTTAGAGCAAAGCTCCCCCTTGATGTGAGAACCCCTTTTAAAGGGTCAAACTAACCTTGGGTTGTCGTTGAAGACTTCATGTAGATGTTGAAGATGTGGATGCTCAATGTTGATGAAGATCATCAAGAGTTGGGAGCAATCCTTTGGATTCGGGCACTTTCAATTCCTACATGGGTTAGTCCCACAAGGAACAAACAAGGATTTCCATGGACATAGATCGAAGTACACAATAGATGATGTCCATGAAAGCAATGATTACCTTGTCCCTTGACTTACCAACAAGAGGGTTTGTGACTCCATGAACTAGTGCAAGATGTGGAAGTTGATTGCACAAGTTCTTTGCCAAAATGAATGTGAGTGAAGTATGTTGGCGGAGTCACCCTCAAGAACTCTCTAGTTCTTCTTCTTCGGGATCCACATCATCTTGATGGGAATCCTTGGGGTAGTAGTTGAGCTTGTCGAAGTAGAACTTGAAGTTGCCTTGGGAACCCACTTGACCATGGCCTTGGGTGCTTCAATGAATGCATCAATCTCCTCTTGAAGCTTGTCCTTGCCTTTTAGCTTGTGGTCTTGTGGTGGAAGGTCATCTTGAGCTTGTTCCTCATTGGAAGAAGTAGGATCATACTTCTCCTTTTGAGAAACAAACTTTGGAGTGGGATATTGACCTTCTTCCCATTCAACACCCTCGGCGTTGAACTTTCGCTCAAAACCAATTCCTTGATTCTTCCGGTGTCTTCCTTTCTTGCGAACAATTTCCTCAAAGCTCTTGCTTCCGGCAAGACTCTTGTAGACACCTTTCTCTATAATCCCTTTCAATAAACTATTTTCTTGCTCAAGTAAAACTTGGCTTGAAACATTGTTAGTGGAATCAAGAGAATTACTAGAAGTAACAACATTTGATTTAGCATGATTATTGTTACTACTAGATGAAGAATTTTCTTATGCTTGTCATGCTTAGTTTTAATAGGTGGCAAGAAATTAGACAAGAGAAGTCGTTTGGCAAGATATGAAGAACTCTTCTTTCGAAGATCGTCATTGATAGCTTTTAGAAACTCATGTTCTTTCTCTAGATTGAGCTTCTCGAAGCGTAGCTTCTCATGAGATCTTAGGAGCTCTCTATGATCTTCTTGAGTTGTTTCATGAGCTAACTTAAGAGTGTTTAGTTCTTTAGTTAGACGCTCAATCTCCTTCATAGCATTGTCATTCGACTCTTCTCGACTATAAAGACTATTAACATGTTCATCATTACTAAGCTCACTAGATTTATCATGTAAAAGCTCATCTTCTCCAAGCAAGTCATCCTCATCACTATTAAAGTCAATAAACTCAGGATGTGATACCTTGGGGCCTTTTGCCATGAAGCATCTTCCAATTCCCTCATTTGGTGAATCAAATATGTCATAGGAGTTGGAGTTGGAGGACACGAGAGCAAGACCGGCAACACCTTCATCTTGACTATATTCGGAGTTGGAGTGATAGCTTCTTTCGGAGTGATTGTCGGAGTCGGAGCCGGAAACCCATTCACCAACATGAGCTTGATGTTTTCTTCTTGTGTAGCTCCTTGATGACTTGTCTTTCCTTTCCGAATCCTTGCTTCTCCGAGAGGATCTTCGTTCATAACGATCATCTCTACTCCTTCTCTCTTTTCGAGGTGACTCTTCTCTTGAGCTTCTTCTTCTTGGAGATTCTTCTCTTCTCTTGTGGGGAGTCGAACACTCATTTGAGTAGTGTCCGGGTCTTCCACAATTGTAGCAATTTCGATCACGACTAGAAGATCTCTTATCATCATATGATCTAGACTTTGAGCTTCTTTCCTTGCTTCTACTCTTGTAGAATTTGTTGAAGTTCTTCACCATTAGGCTTATCTCTTCATTGGAAACTAGCTTGTCACTTGAGGATGTGGGACCTTCAAGCTGTAGCTTTGTAAGCACCACTTGACTTGTTGTGAAGCTCTTCCTTATCTTTAAGTGTCATCTCATGAGCAACAATTCTTCCAATGACTTGATGAGGCTTGAGATCTTTGTAGTTTGGCATCATTTGGATCAAAGTGCACGGTGTCATACTTTCCATCCAAAGCTCGAGGATCTTCTTGATGATGAATCGATCGGTCATTTCTTCGCTTCCTAAGCCTGCCATCTCATTGGTGATGAGAGCAAGCCTAGAGTACATTTCATGACTCCTTCACCTTCCTTCATCTTGAACTTGTCAAGTGACCTTGAAGAACATCTAGCTTTGATTCCTTCACGGACTCGGTACCTTCGTGCATTTCGACCAAAGTATCCCAAATCTCTTTTGCATTCTCAAGACGGCTGATCTTGTTGAATTCCTCGGGACACAAAGCATTGAAGAGAATGTCACAAGCTTGAGCATTGTTCTGTAACATCCGCAACTCATCAGCAGTAGCTTCGTGATCCGGAACTTTTCCTTCCTCGAAGAACTCACCTTGCAAGCCAACACAAATAATGCCCCATGCGGCAGGGTTATGTCCAAGAATATGCATTTTCATTTTGTGCTTCCAACTAGCAAAGTTTGAACCATCAAAGTAAGGACCTCTCTGAAAATTACCCTCACTAGGCGCCATACTCTCCTAGGTTGTGAAACCAAGCTTATGGAATCCAATGCAATGGGAACCAATCCAATGGAGACCAAAGCTCTGATACCACTTGTAGGATCAGAAGTATGTCTAGAGGGGGGGTGATTAGACTACTTGACAACTTAAAAGTTTAGCCTTTTGATTAGGGCAAGTTTTAGCAAGTTCACAATGATGACCAAGTCAAGTATCACCCTACACATGCAATTCAAGAGTTGTGGCAGCGGAAAGTAAATTGCACATGTAGTAAATAAGAGGTGGAGAAGAGCAAACGCAATTTGGAACACGGAGATTTTTCTCGTGGTTCCGATAGGTGGTGCTATCGTCAATCCACGTTGATGGAGACTTCAACCCACGGAGGGTAACGGCTGCGAGAGTCCACGGAGGCTCCACCCACAAAGGGTCCACGAAGAAGCAACCTTGTCTATGCCATCATGGCCTCGTCCACGGAGGACTAGCCTTACTCGGGTAGATCTTCACGAAGTAGGCGATCTCCTTGCCCTTACAAACTTCTTGGTTCAACTCCACATCTCAACGGAGGCTCCCAAGCGACACCTAACCAATCTAGGAGGCACCACCCTCCAAAAGGTAATAGATGGTGTTGGTGATGATGAACTCCTTGCTCTTGTGCTTCAAATGATAATCTCCCCAACACTCAACTCTCCTCACTGATTTGGCTGTGGTGGAGGAAGGGATTGAGTGGAAAGCAACTTGGGAAGGCTAGAAATCAAGTTTCATATGGTAGGAGTGGAGCAACTTGATCTCAACACAAGGGTAGGTAGTTTTCTTCTCAGAAATGTAAGGTAGGAGTGGTAGTTCTTTCTGATGGCTCTCTTCACGAATGAAGAGGAGGTGGAGGGGTATTTATAGCCTCCACAAAAATCCAACGTTACACACATTTGACCAATCTCGGTCGGACCGAAGTTGACAACTCGGTGAGACCGAAAGTTCAAATCTTGTGAACGTTGGGATTTTCGGTGGGACCGAAAATACAATCTCGGTTAGTCCGATTCTTCCAAAGTCTAGGGTTTGCCAATCTCGGTGGGACCGACTTTCTCATCTCGGTGACACCGATTTGAGTCTGAAGGTTCTGAAGCTTGGCAACACCAATTTCGAATGACCAAGTTTGGAATCGGAAAATCCGAGATTCTTAGGGTTTGGCTATATGGCTGAGGTGGTTCATCTCGGTGTGGTGAGTTTATGGAATCGGTGGGACCGAGATTACTTATGGGTTTATGTTGGAATGAAAGATTGCTGATAGTTTGAGAGATAAATCACTAAGCACTTTGAGCAACCAGATCATCATCATAACCTCATCCCTTTTAATAGTATTGGCTTTCCTATGGACTCAATGTGATCTTGGATCACTAAACCAAAAATGGAGTCTTGAGCTTTTGCCAATGTTTTCCTTAGCATTTTGAGGGGTCCACATCATCAGTCATTGCCATACCCATATCACTGAACTTTCTGAAACATTCTCAAGGAATAATTAGTTCAATGATATATATGTTGTTATTAACTACCAAAACCACCCGGGGATTAGTTGCACTTTCAGGTGTCCAGTGATCCACTCCTAGATTACTTTGGTACCTTCCTGCTAAACTTATAGCAAGGCACACATCAGGTCTGGTACACAACATTGCATACATGATAGAACCTATGGCTGAGGCATAGGGAATGACTTCCGTTTTCTCTCTATCTTCTGCACTGGTCGGGCATTGAGTCTGACTCAACTTCACACCTCATAACACAGGCAAGAACCCTTTCTTTGACTAATCCATTTTGAACTTCTTCAAAATTTTATCGAGGTATGTGCTTTTTGAAAATCCAATTAAGTGCCTTGATCTGTCTCTAGATCTTGATGCATAATATATAAGCAGCTTCACCGAGGTCTTTCATTGAAAAATTCTTATTCAAGTATCCTTTTATGCTATCCAGATCATATGTATTATTTCCTATTAATAATATGTCATCCACATATAATATTAGAAATGTAGCACCCATTCACTTTCTTATAAATACAGGCTTCTCCAAAAGTCTGTATAAAACCATATGCTTTGATCACATTATCAAAGCGTATGTTCCAACTCCAAGAGGCTTGCACCAGTTGATGACCCACAAGTATAGGGGATCTATCGTAGTACTTCCGATAAGTAAGAGTGTCGAACCCAACGAGGAGCAGAAGGAAATGATAAGCGGTTTGCAGCAAGGTATTCTCTGCAAGTACTGAAATAAGTGGTAACAGATAGTTTTGTGATAAGATAAATGGTAACGAGCAACAAGTAACAAAAGTAAATAAAGTGCAGCAAGGTGGCCCAATCCTTTTTGTAGCAAAGGACAAGCCTGGACAAACTCTTATAATAGGAAAAGCGCTCCCGAGGACATATGGGAATATCGTCAAGCTAGTTTTCATCATGCTCATATGATTTGCGTTTGGTACTTTGATAATTTGATATGTGGGTGGACCGGTGCTTTGGTACTGCCCTTACTTGGACAAGCATCCCACTTATGATTAACCTCTATTGCAAGCATCCGCAACTACAACAAAAGTATTAAGGTAAACCTAACCATAGCATGAAACATATGGATCCAAATCAGCCCCTTACGAAGCAATGCATAAACTAGGGTTTAAGCTTCTGTCACTCTAGCAACCCATCATCTACTTATTACTTCCCAATGCCTTCCTCTAGGCCCAAATAATGGTGAAGTGTTATGTAGTCGAGGTTCACATAACACCACTAGAGGTTAGACAACATACATCTTATCAAAATATCGAACGAATACCAAATTCACATGACTACTAATAGGAAGACTTCTCCCTTGTCCTCAGGAACAAACGTAACTACTCACAAAGCATATTCATGTTCATATTCATAGGGGATATAATGTGCATAAAGGATCTGAACATATGATCTTCCACCAAATAAACCAACTTGCATCAACTACAAGGAGTAATCAACACTACTAGCAACCTACTAGCACCAATCCCGGACTTGGAGACAAGAATTGGATACAAGAGATGAACTAGGGTTTGGAGATGAGATGGTGCTGGTGAAGATGTTAATGGATATTGCCCTCTCCCGATGAGAGGAGCGTCGGTGATGATGATGACGATGATTTCCCCCTCCCGGAGGGAAGTGTCCCCGGCAGAACAGCTCTGCTGGAGCCCTAGATTGGTTCCGTCAAGGTTCCGCCTCGTGGCGGCGGAGTCTCGTCCCGAAAGGTTGCTTCCCATTTTTTTCTCATCGAAAGACTTCATATAGGAGAAGATGGGCGTCGGAGAGCCACCAGGGGGCCCACGAGGTAGGGGCGCGCCCGGGGGGGCGCCCCCACCCTCGTGAGCAGGGTGTGGGCCCCCTGGCCTTCATCTTTGGCGACGATTTTTCTTTATTTATTTTAAGATATTCCGTGGAGTTTCAGGACTTTTGGAGTTGCGCAGAATAGTCCTCCAATATTTGCTCCTTTTCTAGACCAGAATTCCAGCTGCTGGCATTCTCCCTCTTCATGTAAACCTTGTAAAATAAGAGAGAATAGCCATAAGTATTGTGACATAACGTGAAATAACAGCCCATAATGCAGTAAATATTGATATAAAAGCATGATGCAAAATGGACGTATCAACTCCCCCAAGCTTAGACCTCGCTTGTCCTGAAGCGAAAAGACGATAACAATACATATGTCCTCATGTTTAGAAGTAGAGGCGTCGATAAAAATAAAATACGAACATGAAGGCATCATGATTATTTTCATAACAGCAACATATATAGATTTGTCATATGATTACTTATGTTCAAGTGATGATCTTTTCACAAAGCCAAAGTATGAATCAGAAACCTTATTGGGCACCAACAATTATAATCTCAGTCATTGAAGCAATTGCAATTTATCATAACATCAGAAAGAGTCTATGTCAGAGCTTAAAAGCAAGCCCACATACTCAACTATCACTTAGTCCTTCATAATCGCTAACGCTCACGCGATACTTGTGGTTACGGAGTTTTAATCGGACACAAAGAAAGATAGGGGCTTGTAGTTTTGCCCCACAACCTTTTACCTCAAGGGTAATGTCAGCAATAATAATTCACGGTCCCCCACATCCAATTAGATATATATATCATGTTCTTTCCAACATGATGAGCTTGCCAAAGGATAAAATGAAAAAGGAAGGGTGAAGATCACCGTGACTCTTGCATAAAGTAGAGGATAATAATAAAATATAGGCCCTTCGCAGAGGGGAGCAGAGGTTGTCATGCGCGTTTAGGGTTGATGCACGAAATCTTAATGCAAAAGAACGTCACTTTACCTTGCCCCTTGCATGTGAACCTTTATTATGCAGTCCGTCGCTTTTATTGCGTCCACAACAAGTTCGTGCAAAGTTTATTTTCTCTGCACTAATAAGTCATGCATATTTAGAGAGCAATTTTTGTTGCTTGCACCGGTGATAACTTACTTGAAGGATCTTACTCAATCCATAGGTAGATATGGTGGACTCTCATGGCAAAACTAGTTTAAGGGTATTTGGAAGCACAAGTAGTATTTCTACTTAGTGCTGAGAATTTGGCTAGCATGAGGGGGAAAGGCAAGCTCAACACGGTAGAGGAACCATGACAACATACTTTATCTCAGATGTAATAAAACATAACTCATTATATTGTCTTCCTTGTCCAACATCAACTCTTTAGCATGTCATATTTTAATGAGTGCTCCCAATCATAAAAGATGTCAATGATAATATATCTATATGTGAAACCTCTCTCTCCTTATTACTTCCTATTAATTGCAACGATGACCAAAGCTATATTTGCCAACTCCCAACAACTTTTAATCATCATACTCTTTCTATGTGGAGTCATTACTTTCACTAAGATCAATATGAACTCTTTGTTTCTCTTTATTATTTTCTTTATTCACCCAAGATCATGGCAAAGTAATCAAGCCCTTGACTCAACACTAATCTTTATTATATATAGCTCACGGACTCGATTACATAGAGGGATCATAAAGCAAAACTCAAAACTAGATCGTGCCATGACTTTATTCTACTAAATCAAGATACTACTAATAGGATCGAACTAAGAAAAACGGTAAAGATAGGAGTTGTGATGGTAATACGATACCGGGGCACCTCCCCCAAGCTTGGCAGTTGCCAAGGGGAGTGCCCATACCCATGTGATTATATCTCCTTCTTTGTTGTTGGCGGTGAAGGTATTGTTGATGATGGAAGCTTGTCGTCCACCTTCCATGGCATAGGCTCACCCTCATAGAAGGATGATCGAGTATCCAGAATCCTCAAATCTGCAACGGAAATAGTTCGAAACGAAAACAGAGGATATTTGCGTGATACGGTCGTCAAAACCTTCGGGAGAATATATAATGAATTTTTACCGACCAAAATACGTATTGTGCAAGAAAACGGAGTCCGGAGGGCACACGGGGTGCTCACGAGGTAGGGGGGCGCCCAGGGGGGTAGGGCCTTGTGTCCTCCCCGGACTGCTACTTATTTTTCTATTTTTCTAAATATTCCAAAACGGGGAAATATTGCTTTAAAAATTGTTTTGGGGTCGGTTTACTTACCGTACCACATACCTATTCCTTTTGAGTCTAGGCGTTACGAAAGTGTCCCTTATGTATTCCTCCGGGGTTACGGTTTCAATAATATTGGTTTCAACATTTATGGGATTACCTGAGATATAATGTTTGATTCTTTGACCGTTTACCACCTTCGGATTTGTGCCTGTGAAGTTGTTGATTTTTATGGCACCGGAACGATAGAGCTCCTCAATAACGCAAGGAATTCCCATTTGGAGAGAAGTTTTCCTGCAAAAAATCTTAAACGAGAGTTGTATAGCAATACATAGTCACCTACATTAAACTCACGCTTTTGTATCCTTTTATCATGCCACCTTTTAACTTTTTCTTTAAACAGCTTGGCATTTTCATAGGCTTGGGTTCTCCATTCATCAAGTGAGCTAATATCAAATAACCTCTTCTCACTGACAAGTTTGAAATCATAGTTGAGCTCTTTAGTAGCCCAATGTGCCTTATGTTCTAATTCGAGAGGTGAGTGACATGCTTTTCCATAAACCATTTTATACGGAGACATACCCATAGGGTTCTTATATGCAGTTCTATAGGCCCATAACGCATCATCAAGTTTCTTGGACCAATTCTTTCTAGACCTATTAACAGTCTTTTGCAAAATTAATTTGAGCTCTATATTACTCAATTCTACTTGACCACTAGACTGTGGGTGATATGGAGATGCAATTCTATGATTAACGTCATATTTAGCAAGCATTTTACTGAAAGCACCATGAATAAAGTGTGAACCACCATCAATCATTAAATATCTAGGGACTCCAAACCTCGGAAAAATAACTTCCTTAAGCATTTTAATAGAAGTGTTATGATCAGCACTACTAGTTGGAATAGCTTCTATTCACTTAGTAACGTAATCAACAGCAACTAAAATATGTGTATATCCATTAGAGGCAGGGAAAGGTCCCATATAATCAAAGCCCCAAACATCAAATGGTTCAATAACAAGTGAATAATTCATAGGCATTTCTTGACGTCTACTAATATTACCAATTCTTTGACATTCATCACAAGACAAAACAAACTTACGGGCATCCTTGAAGAGAGTAGGCCAATAAAAACCAGATTGCAATACCTTATGTGCAGTTCTATCTCTAGCGTGGTGTCCTCCATAAGCTTCGGAGTGACACTTGCTAGGATCTGTTCCTGTTCATGCTCAGGTACACAACGTCTAATAACACCATCTACTCCTTCTTTATAAAGATGTGGATCATCCCAAAAGTAATGTCTCAAATCGTAAAAGAACTTTTTCTTTTGTTGGTATGTGAAGCTAGGTGGTATAAATTTAGCAACAATATAATTAGCATAATCAGCATACCATGGAGTGCGACGAGAAGTGCTAATGACATTTAATTGTTCATCAGGAAAGCTATCATCAATAGGTAGTGGGTCATCAAGAACATTCTCTAGCCTAGACAAGTTGTCTGCAACGGGGTTCTCAGCTCCTTTTCTATCAACAATATGTAAATCAAATTCTTGGAGCAAGAGAACCCATCTAATGAGTCTAGGTTTTGCATCTTTCTTTTCCATGAGATATTTAATAGCAGCATGATCTGTATGAATAGTTACTCTAGAATCAACAATATAGGGTCTGAATTTATCACAAGCAAATACAACCGCTAAAAGTTCCTTTTCGGTAGTAGCATAATTTCTTTGAGCATTATCTAGAGTCTTACTAGCATAATGGATAACATTTAATTTCTTATCAACTCTTTGCCCTAGAACAGCACCTACAGCATAATCACTAGCATCACACATAATTTCAAAGGGTAAATTCCAATCAGGTGGCTGAACAATAGGTGCAGAGACTAATGCTTTCTTATGTATTCCAAATGCTTCTACACAATCATCATCAA
This sequence comes from Aegilops speltoides, assembly GCA_021437245.1. Lineage (NCBI taxonomy): Eukaryota > Viridiplantae > Streptophyta > Magnoliopsida > Poales > Poaceae > Aegilops > Aegilops speltoides. The sequence continues at coordinate 108,230,913 of CM038145.1, forward strand.
AGACAAATGGTACATCTTTTTGTAATAAATTAGTCAGAGGACGAGAGATTTTTGAGAAGTCCTTAATGAACCTCCTATAAAATCCAGCGTGACCAAGGAAACTTCTTATACCTTTGATGTCCTTGGGACATGGCATCTTTTCAATAGCATCAACCTTGGCTTTATCAACTTCAATACCTCTTTCAGAAACTTTGTGCCCCAAGACAATACCTTCATTAACCATAAAGTGGCACTTTTCCCAATTCAAGACAAGATTAGTTTCTTCACATCTCTGCAAAACTCGATCAAGATTGCTCAAGCAATCATCAAAAGAGGAACCATAGACAGAAAAGTCGTCCATGAAAACCTCACAAATCTTTTCACAAAAATCAGAGAATATAGCCATCACGCATCTTTGAAAGGTAGCAGGTGCATTACATAAACCAAAAGGCATACGTCTATAAGCAAAAGTACCAAAAGGGCATGTAAAAGTAGTCTTTGATTGATCTTTAGCCGACACAGGTATTTGAGAGAAACCAGAATAACCATCTAGAAAGCAATAATGTGTATGTTTGCATAATCTTTCTAGCATTTGATCAATAAAAGGTAAGGGGTAATGATCTTTCTTAGTAGCTTTATTTAATTTGCGTAAATCAATTACCATCCTATAACCTGTGATAATTCTTTGCGGGATCAATTCATCTTTATCATTAGGGACAACAGTAATACCTCCTTCTTAGGGACACAATGGACAGGACTTACCCAATCGACTATCAACAGCGGGATAAATTATACCTGCCTCCAGAAGCTTGAGTATTTCTTTTCTTACCACTTCTTTCATTTTAGGATTCAAACGTCGTTGAGGATCACAAACTGGTTTGGCATCAGCTTCCAAATTTATTTTATGTTGACATAGAGTGGTACTGATGCCCTTAAGATCATCCAGAGTATATCCAATAGCGGCACGGTGCTTTTTCAGAGTTTTCAATAATCTTTCTTCTTCATGCTCTGAAAGGTTAGCACTAATAATAACAGGATATATTTTCCTTTCATCAAGATAAGCATACTTAAGATTATCAGGCAACGGTTTAAGCTCAAACACGGGATCACCCTTGGGTGGAGGAGGATCCCCTAAAATTTCAACATCCAAATTGTGTTTCAGAATAGGTTTCTATTTAAAGAATACTTCATCTATTTCACTTCTTTCATTCATGAACATCTCATTTTCATGGTCTAGCAAATAGTGTTCTAAAGGATCACTAGGAGGTACAGCAATAGAAGCAAGACCAATAATTTCATCCTTACTAGGCAATTCTTCCTCACGATGTTGTTTACTAAATTTAGAGAAATTAAACTCATGAACCATATCATCCAAGCCAATAGTAACAACATTCTTTTCCTAGTCTATTTTAGCATTAACAGTATTCAAGAAGGGTCTCCCAAATATAATGGGACAAAAGCTATCTTGTGGAGAACCGAGAACAAGAAAATCAGCGGGATATTTGGTTTTCCCACACAAGACTTCAACATCTCTAACAATTCCCATTGCAAATATAGTATCTCTATTGGCAAGTTTAATTGTAACATCAATATCTTCTAACTCACCAGGTGCAATATCATGCATAATTTCTTTATATAAGTCAATGGGTATAACACTAGCACTAGAACCCATATCACATAAGCCATGATAACAATGATCTCCTATTTTAACAGAAATAACAGGCACGCCTACCACGGGTCTATGTTTATCTCTATCATAGGGTTTAGCAATTCTAGCAGTTTCACCAAAGAATTCAATGACATGCCCATCAATATTATCGGACAAGAGATCTTTAACAATAGTAATATTAGGTTCTACTTTGACTTGCTCAGGAGGTGTATAAGTTCTAGTATTGCTTTTACGAACAACAGTCGAAGCTTTAGCATGATCCTTTACTCTAGCAGGGAAAGGTGGTTTCTCAACATAAGAGGTAGGAACAATAGGATCATTATAAGTGATGGTTTCTTCTTCAACTTTAATATGTGCAGCTACTTTTACTTCTATGGGAGGATGATATTTAAACTACTTCTCCTTGGGCAGATCAACATAAGTAGCAAAGGACTCACAGAAAGAAGCTACTATCTCAAAGTCAAGTCCATATTTAGTGCTAAACTTACGGAAAATATCAGTATCCATAAAAGATTTAACACAATCAAACTTAGGTGTCATACCCGACTCCTTACCTTTGTCGAGGTCCCAATCTTCAGAGTTGCCTTTAATTCTATCCAATAAATTCCATCTGAATTCATAGGCTTCATCATAAAAGAGCCAGCACAAGAAGTATCGAGCATGGTTTTATTATTATCAGAGAGCCGAGCATAAAAATTCTGAAGAATTGTCAATTTTGAGAGCTCATGATTGGGGCATGAATATAACATGGATTTAAGCCTCTCCCAAGCTTGAGCGATGCTTTATCCTTTGTGAGGCCAAAATTATATATATAATTGCGATCACGATGAACAAGATGCATAGGGTAATACTTTTGATGAAATTCCAATTTCACTCTTTTATAGTTCCATGATCTCGTATCATCACATAGCCTATACCATGTCGATGCGTCTCCCTTAAAAGACAAAGGGAAAGCCTTCTTTTTAACAACATCATCGGGTATACCTACAAGCTTAAATAATCCACAAATATCATCCAAATAGCGTAGATGCTCGTCGGGATGCTTTGTCCCATCTCCTATAAATGTATTAGCCAGCAGTTTTTCCATAATACCCGAAGGAAATTCAAAAGGAGTTTCATTTTCAATAGGTTCAGTAGGTTGAGGAGCAACTCTTTGCTCTACTGGACGGGGTGAAGATACCCCGAACAAGCCCCTCAGAGATTCACTTTCCATAGTGACAAGTGATAGAAAATTTCAGCACACTATATAAATTTTTCCTTACCAAATTCCACTTGCCAAAGGCGCTACACTCCCTGGCAACGGCGCCAGAAAAGAGCTTTGATGACCCACAAGTATAGGGGATCTATCATAGTCCTTTCGATAAGTAAGAGTGTCAAACCCAACGAGGAGCAGAAGGAAATGATAAGCGGTTTGCAGCAAGGTATTCTCTGCAAGTACTGAAATAAGTGGTAACAGATAGTTTTGTGATAAGATAAATGGTAACGAGCAACAAGTAACAAAAGTAAATAAAGTGCAGCAAGGTGGCCCAATCCTTTTTGTAGCAAAGGACAAGCCTGGACAAACTCTTATAATAGGAAAAGCGCTCCCGAGGACACATGGGAATATCGTCACGCTAGTTTTCATCACGCTCATATGATTCGCGTTCGGTACTTTGATAATTTGATATGTGGGTGGACCGGTGCTTGGGTACTGCCCTTACTTGGACAAGCATCCCACTTATGATTAACCTCTATTGCAAGCATCCGCAACTACAACAAAAGTATTAAGGTAAACCTAACTGTCGGTGTCAAAACCGGCAGATCTCGGGTAGGGGGTCCCGAACTGTGCGTCTAGGCGGATGGTAACAGGAGACAAGGGACACGATGTTTTTACCCAGGTTCGGGCCCTCTCGATGGAGGTAAAACCCTACTCCTGCTTGATTGATATTGATGATATGGGTAGTACAAGAGTGGATCTACCACGAGATCAAGGAGGCTAAACCCTAGAAGCTAGCCTATGGTATGATTGTTGTTCTGTTGTCCTACGGACTAAAACCCTCCGGTTTATATAGACACCGGAGAGGGCTAGGGTTACACAGAGTCGGTTATAATGGTAGGAGATCTACATATCCGTATCGCCAAGCTTGCCTTCCATGCAAAGGAAAGTCCCATCCGGACACGGGACGAAGTCTTCAATCTTGTATCTTCATAGTCTTGGAGTCCGGCCGATGATGATAGTTCGGCTATCCGGACACCCCCTAGTCCAGGACTCCCTTAGTAGCCCCTGAACCAGGCTTCAATGACGACGAGTCCGGTGTGCATATTGTCTTCGGCATTGCAAGGCGGGTTCCTCCTCCGAATAATTCATAGAAGATTGTGAACACCAGGATAGTGTCCAGCTCTGTAAAATAAATTCCACATACCACCGTAGAGAGAATAATATTTACACAAGTTCAATCTGCTGACGTATTCTGTGGCGTGACGTCACACATCAACCAAGCCTTTACTCGAATCGTTTTTATTATACCACCTCAGCGTGTTTAGCGGAGCGGTTTCCTTGGCACGTCTTGTCGAAGCAGAGATCGTGTTCCCCTTATTCTGGGATTCTCATCAATACGGACGTGGGTAACCCAACCGCGCCATTGTTTGCGGCTCTTGGGAGATAAGTGAGTTTTACCAGGCCGGTGGGGACGCATAGTTTCGTCCGCCCATATATAAGGGGATAAGGATCCACCTTTTTACCTACGCCTTCTTCCTCCTTTGCTTATCCATCTCCGCGCACTCGAGCTCCGGCGCCCAAGTCCGCACATCTCACCTCGACCTTCTCCAGCCCGGAGTGGGAGGCAAGTGGATGGCCTCCTCCGTTACGGAGGGGCACATCAAGAAGTTGCGTAGCGCCGGATATCTGTCCAGCGACATCGCGCACCGGCTCCCCGACGAGGGGCAGCTCATCCCCACCCCCGGGCCCCATTAGAGAGTGGTATTCCTTCCCCATTTCCTCCGCGGACTGGGCTTCCCACTCCACCCCTTTGTCCGGGGGCTCATGTTCTACTACGGCCTGGATTTCCACGATCTGGCCCCGAATTTCATCCTCAATATCTCGGCGTTTATCGTCGTGTGCGAGGCTTTCCTCTGCATCCAGCCCCACTTCGGCTTGTGGCTAAAGACCTTCAATGTCAAGCCGAAGGTTGTGAAGGGCAGCCAAGCGGAGTGCGGAGGCGCCATGGTAGGAAAAATGCCCAACGTCACTTGGCTCGAGGGCGCCTTCATGGAAACCATCAAAGGGTGGCAATCGAGGTGGTTCTACATCACCGAGCCGCGTGACCCTAAATGGGTAGCGGTCCCCGAATTCAGATCTGGCATCCCCATGCGGCTCACCTCCTGGAAAGAGAAGGGCCTGCTATGGGGTAGTTCGGAAGAGCTGACCGGACTCCAATCCTGTCTCCAAACCCTGGTGAACAAGAAGCTCAAGCTTGTCAACGTGATCCAGGTCATGCTCGTTCGCCGGGTTCTCCCCTGCTAACAACGGGACTTCAATTTGTGGGAGTTTGATCCGGCACAGCACCGGACCTTGAGCGGTCTCTTCGACACTACGTACGAAGATGCCTGGAGGGTGCTGTTCAAGGGCACCGAAGCTCCCGCATCCGCTACCGAAGATCGCGGATTCAGCTCGCAGCGTCCGGCTGGCGAGGTAAGCCATTTTATCCTTTATGGGACACTTGCTTTTCATGTTTTGACTTTATGCGGGATCTAAACTCACAATACCTTTAACAGGCCTGGCAAGCGACGTCCGGACAGGTTAACTGTCCGGCTCCCCTTCCAGAAGACCCAGCAGATGCCCGTTTGACAGGGCTGCTGGTCCCGGCACTTCACGTAGTGCGGAGAAGAAGGCTAAGAAGAAGGCCACTTTGGAACCGAAGGAGTTCCGGTGTCGAGTGGTATCGGATTCATCGTCCGATGACTCGGCGGACTCCTCCACGATGGCGAGGAGGAGAAGAAGAGGCCTCTCCCGGTGAGAGAGAAGAAGAGGAAGGCCTCCCGGCGAGGGAGGCGAAGGGTCAAGAAGGAAGGACCCTTCTCCGGACTGTTACCGCCAGCGTCGGCAATGGCGGCGAGGAGTGGCCCTCAAGGGCCAAGCCCTGGCGAGATCGTAAGTATCCGGACTCCCGAATAACTTCATGATTTTCTTTTTTAGCCACACGGTGTCTTTCTAATGCCGCATACAACCCTGCAGTCCGCCCAAGGGCGATCTTCCAACTTCGTCGGCGGGTCCTTGGGCGTCGGATGTGGATAGTACTTCACTTCCGACCGCCTCCACCCCCCATGACGCCGACGACGCCGAGGTGGGATCCCAGAGAGGGACCCACCCGGAGGTGGAGGCCCCGGAGGTGCCACAGGGCAACCTCTCGGACTTCGTACCGGACTCCGCACCGGAATCTGCAGTGGTTCCGGAGTCCGGCGAGAGGCCCCTTCGTAAGAAGGGCAAGATTGTGATGCCAGCGGACTCCATGCAACTGGAGGTGCCAGATAACTTGCTAGAGGCGCTCAACGGCGCTTCCATCGAAGAGGAACACCGCACTGTCATGAGTGCGGTGATTTAGAAGGTTCAGCTCGCCAAAAGCGGGCTGACCGATGCCTGCAGCAGCTTTCTAACAGGCTTTGAGGTAAGAATTTTAATATATGTAAAATAGTACCGCATAGACAGTAGCCCCTGATGCTCAGTTCGGTGTTCGGAAAGAAAAGCCAGACTAAGGATCTAAAAAGATATACGCAGGAGTCTTAAAAAATATGTCAATATGGGATTGCAGGCTGCGTTGCTGACCTCTGCCGCACTGACTGCAGAGGTCAATGCTTTCAAGCAAAGCCTCGAGCGGTCCGAGAGCAAGCTCGACCATGCCAAGAAGCAGCTCGAGGACAAGGAAGGTGAGTAACACCTTATTAAAGTTGTACCTTACAGAAAAGGATTTGGTTGCAAGAGGAATGACAAGGATAACGTGGGTACTCCAGGGGCCACGAATGAGGTGGCGATCCTGAAGGAGGCGGTGTCCGCGGCTGAACGTAATGCGGCCACGGAGCATGCTGGGCGAGAGAAGCAGGAGGCGCGGGTGGCGGAGGTGCAGCAAGAGTTCCAGGCTCTCGTGGAAAAACACGAGAGTTTCGAGCGCGACTCGAAGACTCGAGAGTCCGAGCTTGCATCGGCTCTTGAGAGTGCCAAAGCCGCTAAGGCCGAAGCCCACAAGGCCCTCCAGGAAATCGAGGAGTTGAAGAAAATAGCGGCGGGTAAGGCATTTTTCATGCAAAGCAAGCATGTGAATGTGAATTACCTATTACTTACCCGAATTCGAGCTCTCGGGAGCGTTCCCAGATCTGCCCATGGCGTGTCCGATCTTGCCGCTTTCTCTGAGGGCGAGGAGGGAGCTCGACGGAGAAGGTCTTCGGTCTCGGTATCTTTGAGGCCGAACATCCAGTGCCCCTTAGCGACCAGCTAAAGCAGCTGGTCGAGCTCCACAAGGTGGCCGAACAGGCCATGAAGGGCCTCATAGTTCGGCTGTGGCCCAAGGAGGCCATGCCTGGGAGCTACATTGGCTTGGTGCGGCGGCTGGTGGATGCTTGTCCATGGGTTGAAGTCATCAAGCACTCCGCTTGCATTGAAGGTGCCCGTCGGGCCCTTGCCCGTGCTAAGGTGCAGTGGGGCAAGATGGACGCTGAGAAGCTTGTGACGGACGCGCCACCGCCGGGCAAGGAGTATCGCACGCCCGAGATGTATTATAAGGGTGTCCTGAAGGGTGCCCGCATTATTGCGGGTGAGTGCTCCAAAGATGTAATATTTGAGTAGACTCGCATTTTGTTATCATGTGCGCTGAAAACTTTGTTCATACGTGCTAAGCAACGCTTGTTAATTTAAAATATTACCTTCTATGCAGCAGTTTACTAAATCTGAGAGATGGCAAGTCGTCGGCTTCAGCCCCCATGACACGAGTGCTGGGGTGTTCGGGATAAACTTGAGCGCTCTTGTTCCCATTTTTGGGTCCATGTAGGGAGGCGCTCAACGCAATGAACAAGGCAACCAGACTTATAGTGCGTGAACACTCTCACTTAGCCATAGAATTCTATAATTTTAAATTTTGGCGAAGCCCCTAGTGTTCGGAAGACCGATTTCGGGGCGCTATACACGCCTGGGCCGGACGAAGCCGGTTCCTCGCTCTAAGCGGCATAAGTCATTAGGGACTCGAAAAAACCTCTCGAACAGCGACCAACTCTCGCCTCATCATGACGGTCAGTTTTAGCTTTCTCCACTGAGGTGCTCGCCCAGCTCAAGCTGGGCACAATCGCGATGGTTCTCCCAGCCTACCTTAGCGATATAATGGAACGTAAGGTACCAAAACATGGGAGCCGGCAAACCCAACTATTGACCCAAGACATGATTCGAGCCAATGCATATAATGCTATAAGTTCGGGTGCCGCACTTGTGAAAGTGTTGGACTTATCACACCATAATGTGGGGAACTTAAGCCCTGGTGTATTTAGCCGTACCAAAGTGTACGGATGCAACATGTCATAAATGAACATATGTATAAGAAAGGAATGCAATTATAAGCAAAAAAGCGATGCATTGTTTATTCAAGAAATACTGCCATGAATGCAGAACGATACAAATAGTGCGGTAAGCAAGGGATGTGACTATTAAACATGTCCCCCTCCAGGGGTAGGCTACGGAATGGTGTATAAAACAGATTTAATGCTCGTAATGGAGACCACCTGGATACTCGTCGTAGCCTTTCTCCTTCCCTGGCTGTTGCATCGTGAGTTCGGCAGGTCTACTGCCGGACAGGGCCTCTGGTGAACGGAGTCCTGTGGATAAGAAAAAAAGAAAAAGGAAAAAAAAGGATGACACACTTGGGAGCCCTTGGTGTGGTTAAGCCGCATTCTGGGCCTATCGTGGTCGTGCCCCTCCCCCTATGCCCACGGTATCTCCGGAGTGTAATGATGTACGCGAAGTACCGGTCTTGATATTTTGCAGGGGCTGGGGTTGGGGCGCATTTACTCGCATGCTCGGGGCGTGCGAGGTGGTCTTGTTGTAGGTTACTCGGGCGCGTTTAGCGATGTCCGCCGCTTAACAACGGACTCGGGAATTGCCTTAAGAGGCTGCTCACTATTCGCGCGAGAGCATTGTGTGTTCCTCCGTTCGGAGGAGCGCGTTGATGTTTCCTTTGACCGTGATGACTCCTCGAGGCTTGGCATTTTGAGCTTGAGGTATGCGTAGTGCGGCACGCGTTGAACTTTACAAGCGCGTCCGTCCGAAAGCGAGCATGATAGCCGCTGCGAGCGGAACTATGTCCAAGATTAACTCCTTGCCGGAAGTTATCCAGGATCCAAGACCACTTCGATGTAAGCGAGCACGTACAATTGGCCTCTACACGGTATGACGCCTTTGAAGGTCGTCTTTGTGGGTTTAATCCTTGAGGGGTCTATGCCCATCTTGCACATTGTATCCTGATAAAGCAGGTTCAAGCTGCTGCCGCCGTCCATCAGGACTCTGGTGAGGTGAAATCCATCGACGATTGGGTCTAAAACCAATGCAGTGAATCCACCATGGCGGATGCTGGTGGGGTGGTCCCTTCGATCAAAAGTGATCGGGCAGGAGGACATGGGTTGTACTTTGGGGCAACTGGCTCCATCGCGTATACGTCCCTGACTGCACGCTTCCGCTCCCTCTTGGGTATGTGGGTTGCGTATATCATGTTCACCGTCCGCACTTGTGGGGAAACCCTACATCCTCTATTGTTCGGGCGGTCGGGTCTCTTCCTCGTCATCGCTATGCAGCCCCTTGTCATTGTTTTCGCAATTAGCTTGCCTGCTGTGAATACCCAACAGTCCTGTTGGTGTGATTAAGCTGCTTTTGAAGTGCCGTGTATCGCACGAAGCGGTCGAGTATTCGGTCCAAATTGGGCGGACCGGAGTAGTTCTTTTGAATGGCTTTTTCCACGACGGGTTTGGAGCCTCTGAATCCGGCATTGACTGTCGTATCCTCAGTATTGTCGCCGTTAATGCGGCGTTTGTGCTTGTTGCGACGCGACCTGCCGTTGTGGTCCTTGGTATCCGGACTACCAGATTTTTTGTTGAGGTTGTTGCTGCGGGCTAGCCAGCTGTCCTCTCCCGCGCAGAAGCGGGTCATGAGTGATGTGAGGGATGCCATGGATTTCGGCTTTTCCTGTCCCAGGTGCCGGGCAAGCCACTCATCGTGGATGTTATGTTTGAAGGCCGCGAGGGCCTCCGCATCTGGACAGTCAACGATTTGATTTTTCTTAGTTAAGAACCGTGTCCACAATTGTATGGCCGATTAAATGCGGCTGCTGAATTATATGGCTTAGGTCGTCGTGCTCGGTGGTCGCATTATCGTGCCCTCGAAGTTATCAAGGAATGCAGCTTCGAGTCCTCCCAACACCCAATTGATTACGCTAGCAAGTTGTTAAGCCAATGCCGAGCTGGTCCTTTAAGCTTGAGTGGGAGGTATTTGATGGCGTGAAGATCATCACCGCGGGCCATGTGGATATGAAGGAGATAGTCTTCGATCCAAACCGCAGGGTCTGTTGTGCCATCATAGGATTCAATATTCCCGGGTTTAAACCGTTCAGGGATTTGATGATCCATTACTTCATCTGTGAAGCATAGTGGGTGTGCGGCGCCTCTGTATTGGGCTATATCACGACGTAGCTCAAACGAGCTTTGTCCACTGTGTTCGGCCCGGCAGGACTTGCTGTTTCCGGCGTGACGGTTGTCATCGCGTGTCATGGGGCGCCCACACGATCCTTAGATCGATCTTGATTGTCTTGCCTTATCCTCCAATATATCTCGCAAGTCCAGAGCGTTCCCATGTGGCTTTGTGCTTTTCGAGCGATGCCGGGGTACGGTTTTAGTGGGGGGCCTAGAGGCCTCTCTGTCGTGGCCACGGGGTGGTCGATCAGCCGTATTGTGCGCTGGTGATGCAGGTTTATATGCCTCCTCCTCTAATCGGGGGAGAAGCTTGCGTTTGGGGTAGCTTTTGGAGGGGCGTTCGAGTTCATGCTCTTCGGCCGCAAGGACTTCAGTCCATCTGTTGGCTAGCAGATCTTGATCAGCTCTAAGCTGTTGCTGCTTTTTCTTGAGGCTGCTTGCCGTGGCCATAAGCCTGCGTTTAAAACGCTCTTATTCGACGGGATCCTCAGGCACGACGAATTCATCGTCGTCGAGGCTTGCCTCGTCTCCAGAGGGAGGCATGGAATTATCATCCTCTACCTCTTTGTCTGCCGCTCTCTCATGAGGGCTGGCTTCTCCGTCCTCTGTCGCGAATCTTCTTTGGAGGGTTGTCTTCGCCTTGTCTAGGGTGTTATTATCTCTGGTGCCGGAATCTCCATTTTTGCTATGGCGGGATTTAGAGCGGCGCCGCTGACGACGGCGCTTAGGCTGTTTCTTGGAGGGGTCCTCCTCCGCTGTTCCCTCGCCATTCCCATCCTTTGGGATATCCACCATGTATATGTCATATGACGAGGTGGCTTTCCAGTGCCCAGTAGGCGCTGGTTCTTGGTCGTCTCCGGCATCGTCGTCCATACCGTCGATGTCTTCGGAGTCGAAGTCTAGCATGTCGGTTAGATCGTCGACAGTGGCTACTAAGTGGGTGGTGGGTGGGCTTTGAATTTCTTCGTTGTCCGCATCCCAACCATCCTGACCATAGTTCGGCCAGGGCTCTCCTGATAACAAGAGATACTTTAGCAAATTCAGGATGTCGCCGAAAGGTGAGTGTTGAAAGATGTCCGCAGCGGTGAACTCCATGATCGGCGCCCAACCAGATTCGATTGGTAGGGGCGCGAGGGGTTCGGAGTCCGGCGAGGAGTCCGGCACCTCGGAGTCACGAGCTTCACAAGGGACAAGGTCAGTATTTGGCTCCATCACCATAGAGGTTGCAGCCCCCGAGGCGGTGTCTAGCTACCCGTCCTCGATCTGCGCAGCTCGCTCCGAATAAAGGGTCAGAGCAGACTCATGTGCGGCCTCCAAGGCACTATCCGGCAGCAGAGCTAAATCATGCCCATCGTGACAGTGCGGCGTGCTCGGCTGTGGCTCGAATCCATCGAAGACCAAGTCTCCGCGGATGTCAGCCGTGAAGTTCAGACTTCAAATCGACTGGACGCCACGGGCGTAACTTCGATCTGCTCCAGATGGCCAAGTGAATTGGCCCGCAGTGCAAAGCCGCCGAATATGAAGATCTGTCCAGGGAGAAAAGTCTCACCCTGGACTGCGTCGTTATAGTTGATGATCGAAGGAGCCATCGAGCCTATCGGTGACGACACAGAGGAACTCTCAATGAAAGCACCAATGTCGGTGTCAAAACCGGCGGATCTCGGGTAGGGGGTCCCGAATTGTGCGTCTAGGCGGATGGTAACAGGAGACAAGGGACACGATGTTTTTACCCAGGTTCGGGCCCTCTCGATGGAGGTAAAATCCTACTCCTGCTTGATTGATATTGATGATATGGGTAGTACAAGAGTGGATCTACCACGAGATCAAGGAGGCTAAACCCTAGAAGCTAGCCTATGGTATGATTGTTGTTCTGTTGTCCTACGGACTAAAACCCTCGAGTTTATATAGACACCGGAGAGGGCTAGGGTTACACAGAGTCGGTTACAATGGTAGGAAATCTACATATCCGTATCGCCAAGCTTGCCTTCCACGCCAAGGAAAGTCCCATCTGTACACGAGACGAAGTCTTCAATCTTGTATCTTCATAGTCTTGGAGTCCGGCAGATGATGATAGTTCGGCTATCCGGACACCCCCTAGTCCAGGACTCCCTCACTAACCATAGCATGAAACATATGGATCCAAATCAGCCCCTTACGAAGCAACGCATAAACTAGGGTTTAAGCTTTTGTCACTCTAGCAACCCATCATCTACTTATTACTTCCCAATGCCTTCCTCTAGGCCCAAATAATGGTGAAGTGTTATGTAGTCGACGTTCACATAACACCACTAGAGGTTAGACAACATACATCTTATCAAAATATTGAACGAATACCAAATTCACATGACTACTAATAGCAAGACTTCTCCCTTGTCCTCAGGAACAAACGTAACTACTCACAAAGCATATTCATGTTCATAATCAGAGGGGATATAATGTGCATAAAGGATCTGAACATATGATCTTCCACCAAATAAACCAACTAGCATCAACTACAAGGAGTAATCAACACTACTAGCAACCTACTAGCACCAATCCCGGACTTGGAGACAAGAATTGGATACAAGAGATGAACTAGGGTTGGAGATGAGATGGTGTTGGTGAAGATGTTGATGGAGATTGCCCTCTCCCGATGAAAGGAGCGTGGTGATGATGATGACGATGATTTCCCCCTCCCGGAGGGAAGTGTCCCCGGCAGAACAGCTCCGTCGGAGCCCTAGATTGGTTCCGCCAAGGTTCTGCCTCGTGGCGGCGGAGTCTCGTCCCGAAAGGTTGCTTCCCACTTTTTTCTCATCGAAAGACTTCAAATAGGAGAAGATGGGCGTCGGAGAGCCACCAGGGGGCCCACGAGGTAGAGGCGCTCGGGGAGGGCGCCCTCCCTCGTGAGCAGGTGTGGGCCCCGGCCTTCATCTTTGGCGATGATTTTTCTTTATTTATTTTAAGATATTCCGTGGAGTTTCGGACTTTTGGAGTTCTTGCAGAATAGTCCTCCAATATTTGCTCCTTTTCGGCCGAATTCCAGTGCGCATTCTCCCTCTTCATGTAAACCTTGTAAAATAAGAGAGAATAGCCATAAGTATTGTGACATAACGTGAAATAACAGCCCATAATGCAATAAATATCGATATAAAAGCAGGATGCAAAATGGACGTATCACCAGTCCATAAATGGATTGCTGGAGCTTGCACACTTTGTTAGAACCCTTTGGATCGGAAAAACCTTCTGGTTGCATCTTATACAACTCTTCTTTAAGAAATCCATTAAGGAAAAATAGTTTTGACATCCATTTGCCAAATTTCATAATCATAAAATGCGACAATTGCTAACAAGATTCGGACAGACTTAAGCATCGCTACGGGTGAGAAGGTCTCATCATAGTCAACACCTTGAACTTGTCGAAAACCTTTCACAACAAGTCGAGCTTTGTAGACAGTAACATTACCGTCAGCGTCAGTCTTCTTCTTAAAGATACATTTATTTTCAGTGGCTTGCCGATCATTGGGCAAGTCCACCAAAGTCCACACTTTGTTCTCATACATGGATCCCATCTCAGATTTCATGGCCTCAAGCCATTTCACGGAATCTGGGCTGATCATCGCTTCCTCATAGTTCATAGGTTCATCATGGTCCAGTAAGATGACTTCCAGAATAGGATTACCGTACCACTCTGGTGCAGACCATACTCTGGTTGACCTACAAGGTTCGGTAGTAACTTGATCTGAAGTTTCATGATCATCATCATTAGCTTCCTCACTAATTGGTGTAGGAATCACTGGAACTGACTTCTGTGATGAACTACTTTCCAAGTCGGGAGAAGGTACAATTACCTCATCAAGTTCTACTTTCCTCCCACTCACTTCTTTCGAGAGAAACTCCTTCTCTAGAAAGGATCCATTCTTAGCAACGAATATCTTGCCTTCGGATCTATGATAGAAGGTGTACCCAACAATTTCCTTTGGGTATCCTATGAAGATGAATTTCTCCGATTTGGGTTCGAACTTATCAGGTTGAAGCTTTTTCACATAAGCATCGCAGCCCCAAACTTTAAGAAACGACAGCTTAGGTTTCTTACCAAACCACAGTTCATATGGTGTCGTCTCAACGGATTTAGATGGTGCCCTATTTAATGTGAATGCAGCCGTCTCTAAAGCATAACCCCAAAACGATAGCAGTAAATCAGTAAGAGATATCATAGATCGTACCATATCTAATAAAGTACGGTTACGACGTTCGGACACACCATTACGCTGTGGGGCGTGAGTTGTGAAACTATTCCACATTGTTTCAAATGAAGACCAAACTCGTAACTCAAATATTCGCCTTCGCGATCATATCATAGGAACTTTATTTTCTTGTTACGATGATTTTCCACTTCACTCTGAAATTCTTTGAACTTTTCAAATGTTTCAGACTTATGTTTCATTAGGTAGATATACCCAAATCTGCTCAAATCATCTGTGAAGGTCAGAAAATAACGATACCCGCCGCGAGCCTCAACACTCATCAGACTGCATACATCGCTATGTAATATTTCCAATAAGTCAGTGGCTCGCTCCATTGTTCCGAAGAACGGAGTCTTAGTCATCTTGCCCATGAGGCATGGTTCACAAGCATCAAGTGATTCATAATCAAGTGATTCCAAAGCCCATCAGCATGGAGTTTCTTCATGTGCTTTACACCAATATGACCTAAACGGCAGTGCCGCAAATAAGTTGCACTATCATTACTAACTTTGCATATTTTGGCTTCAATATTATGAACATGCGTATCACCACGATTGAGATTCAACAAAAATAGACTACTCATCAAGGGTGCATGACCATAAAAGATATTACTCATATAAATAGAACAACCATTATTCTCTGATTTAAATAAATAATCGTGTCGCATCAAACAAGATCCAGATATAACGTTCATGCTCAACGCTGGCACCAAATAAAAATTATTCAGGTCTAAACTAATCCCGAAGGTACATGTAGAGGTAGCGTGCCGACGGCAATCACATCAACCTTGGAACCATTTCCGACGCGCATCATCACCTCGTCCTTAGCCAATCTTCGTTTAATCTGTAGACCCTGTTTCGAGTTGCAAATATGAGCAACAGAACCAGTATCAAATACACAGGCGCTACTACGAGCATTAGTAAGGCACACAGCAATAACATGTATATAAAATATACCTTTCACTTTGCCATCCTTCTTATCCGCCAAATACTTGGGGCAGTTCCGCTTCCAATGACCAGTCCCTTTGTAGTAGAAGCACTCAATTTCAGGCTTAGGTCCAGACTTGGACTTCTTCCCTGGAGTAGCAACTTGCTTGCTATTCTTCTTGAAGTTCCCCTTCTTCCCTTTGCCCTTTTTCTTGAAACTAGTGGTCTTGTTAACCATCAACACTTGATGCTCCTTCTTGATTTCTACCTCTGCAGCCTTTAGCACTGCGAAGAGCTCGAGAATTGTCTTTTCCATCCCTTGCATATTATAGTTCATCACGAAGCCTTTATAGCTTGGTAGTAGTGATTGAAGAACTCTATCAATGAAATTATCATCAGGGAGATTAACTCCCAGCTAAGTCAAATGGTTATGGTACCCAGACATTCTAAGTATGTGTTCACTGACAGAACTATTCTCCTCCATCTTGCAGCTATAGAACTTGCTGGAGGCTTCATATCTCTCAACTCGGGCATTTCTTGAAATATTAACTTCAATTCCTGGAACATCTCATATGCTCCATGACATTCAAAACGTCTTTGAAGTCCCGATTCTAAGCCGTAAAGCCTGGCACACTGAACTATCGAGTAGTCATCAGATCGACCTTTCCAGACGTTCATAACATCAACATTTGCTCCTATAGCAGGCCTTGCACCTAGTGGCGCTTCAAGGACATAATTCTTCTGTGCAGCAATGAGGATAATCCTCAAGTTACGGACCCAGTCCATGTAATTGCTACCATCATCTTTCAACTTAGCTTTCTCTAGGAACACATTAAAATTCAAGGGAACGGCAGCACGGGCCATTGATCTACAACAACATAGATATGCAAAAAACTATCAGGACTAAGTTCATGATAAATTAAAGTTCAATTAATCATATTACTAAAGAACTCCCACTTAGATAGACATCCCTCTAGTCATCTAAATGATCACGTGATCCATATCAACTAAACCATGTCCAATCATCACGCGAGATGGAGTAGTTTTCAATGGTGAACATCTCTATGTTGATCATATCTACTATATGATTCATGTTCGACCTTTTTGTCTTAGTGTTCCGAGGCCATATCTGCATATGCTAGGCTCGTCAAGTTTAACCCGAGTATTCTACACGTGCAAAACTGGCTTGAACCCGTTGTATTTGAACATAGAGCTTATCGCACCCGATCATCACGTGGTGTCTCAGCACGACGAACTGTAGCAACGGTGCATACTCAGGTAGAACACTTATACCTTGAATTTAGTGAGGGATCATCTTATAATGCTACCGCCGTACAAAGCAAAATAAAATGCATAAAAGATAAACATCACATGCAATCAAAATATGTGACATGATATGGCCATCATCATCTTGTCCCTTTGATCTCCATCTCCAAAGCATCATCATGATCTCCATTGTAACCATCTTGACACCTTGATCTCCATCGTAGCATCGTTGTCGTCTAGCCAACTATTGTCTTTATGACTTTTGCTACCACTTAGTGATGAAGTAAAGAAATTACATGGAGATTGCATTTCATACAATAAAGCGAGAACCATATGGCTCCTACCAATTGCCGATAACTTTGTTACAAAACATGATCATTTCATACAACAATTTATATTACATCATGTCTTGACCATATCACATCACAACATGCCCTGCAAAAACAAGTTAGACGTCCTCTACTTTGTTGTTGCAAGTTTTATGTGGCTGCTACGGGCTTCTAGCAACAAATGTTCTTACCTACGCATCAAAACCACAACGATTTTTCGTCAACTGTGTTGTTTTTACCGTCCACAAGGACCAGCCGTAGTCAAACTCGATTCAACTAAACTTGGAGAAACAGACACCCGCCAGCCACTTGTGTGCAAAGCACGTTGGTAGAACTGGTCTCATGAATGTGGTCATGTAATGTTGGTCCAGGCCGCTTCATCCAACAATACCGCCGAATCAAAGTAAGACATTAGTGGTAAGCAGTATGACTATTATCGCCCACAACTCTTTGTGTTCTACTCGTGCATATCATCTACGCATAGACCTGGCTCTAATGCCACTATTGGGGAACGTAGCATGCAATTTAAAAAAAATCCTATGATCACGCAAGATCTATCTAGGAGATGCATAGCAACGAGAGGGGGTGAGGGAGTCCTGGATTAGGGGGTGTCCGGATGGCCGGACTATGACCTTTGGCCGGATTCCTGGACTATGAAGATACAAGATTGAAGACTTCGTCCCGTGTCCGGATGGGACTTTCCTTGGCGTGGAAGGCAAGCTTGGCGATACGGATATGTAGATCTCCTACCATTGTAACGGACTCTGTGTAACCCTAACCCTCTTGATTGCCTATATAAACCGGAGGGTTTTAGTCCGTAGGACGAACAACAATCATACCATAGGCTAGCTTCTAGGGTTTAGCCTCTCTGATCTCGTGGTAGATCTACTCTTGTACTACCCTTATCATCAATATTAATCAAGCAGGAGTAGGGTTTTACCTCCATCGAGAGGGCCCGAACCTGGATAAAAACATCGTGTCCCTTGTCTCCTGCTACCATCCGCCTAGACGCACAGTTCGGGACCCCTGTGACGCCCGGGTAATCATGCTACAGTAATCCCACGTTAACGATGCCACGTCACCACGATTACTGTGGCTAATCACACGTTAGTTCGAAACCGATTCAAATTCAAATTCAAAATCAAGCAAACAATAAAAGTTTTCAAATATTAAAACTAACATGTTCAGGGTGAGCCAATTAATGCGTAGGTAAGTACGGTGGAGAAACCACATTTTTAGAAACGGTTTAATACTCTAAAAATATTTTAAACAATAGCAAAAACAATTGGTTGAATGCCTTTTAAAAATAAAATAAAATATTAAACTATTTTATTTAGTTGCCCAAACTTATCTGGCGGTAGCCTATTTACTAACACTAAATTAGGGACTAGTTTATAGTTTACAAAACTAAAATGGAAGAGGATCTAAAGTAAAACAGAAAAGGAAAATGAAACAAAAAGTAAAATAAAGACAAAAGAAAACCCCCCCCCCCCTGGGCCAAGTGGCCTAGCTGGCCACCAGGCCGATTAGGCCGGCCCATCCCCACACCTCCATAACCCCCGTGACACCCAAACCCTAATAGGTCGCCCCACTCGCCCCCATACGATCCGCTCGCTCTCTCCCCCCACTCCCCCGATCCAGATCGGGATCGGGGCGACCACGTCCCTGCCCCCGACGACCCTGCGACTGGATCGAGCGCGCCTGTCGCCGCCGCCTAGAGAGCCACCTCGCCGGAGCCTCTCCGCCTTGACCACATCGTCACCGTCGCTCGTCCCCATCCTCCTCCTCGCCGGACTGCTCGTCCTCGCCTCCCCCTCGACAGCTCCACCGAGCCTCGCCGCTGAACCCCTGCAACGTGGGGTGAGGACCCCGAACCCCCTCCCGCATTTCCTTCTGCTTGCTTTCGCCGCTAGCTGCCGTTGTTGCCACTGCTGCTTAGCCGCGCCCGTCGTTCACCGCCGTTGCGGGATCGCTTGCATTCTTGTCGCCTTGGCCTGCCTGGTCTCGCCCGGCCGCGCTGTGGTTGCACCCGTGGCCACGCCTGGCTGTGCCAGGGCCATGCCTCGCCACGCCGGGTGGCGCACCCCACGGCGCGCCTCCCTCCTCCCCTGCCCGCGCCCCCTTGAACACCACCCTGGCTGTTGGCCTCGCCCATGACACTCCCTGCCGGCGAAGCGACGCCAGCGCCCGCTGCCATAACCATGCCCATGTGGGCGCCAGCGCCTGTTTCTCGACACATTAAGGCCCCTAGGCCAATGACAGGGGGGCCCCGCCCCCAGAACGATTTTGTTCAAAAAAAAGGAAGAATAAAAAGAATGTTAGAATAAATAAATTATTAATTAATTAATGAGTTAATTAAGTTAATTAATCCTATTTAACTAATCCAATTAAAATAAATTAGTCTAATCACTTAGTTAGTCTAATTAACCCGGTTTAGTTAAACCTGAGTCTATGACCAGTGGGACCCACGTGTCAGACTGACAAGTCAACCCCTCTGTTGACTGTTGACGTCATGCTGATGCAATAACACTAATTTTGAATTAATTTAATAATAATAATTTAGAAAATGATTTAAAACTTTAAAAGTTAATATAAAATAAATCGTAGCTCGGATGGGAAAACTTTGTACATGAAAGTTGCTCAGAACGACGAGACGAATCCGGATACGTAGCCCGTTCGTCCGCCACACATCCCTAACCTATTCAACTCGCAACTTTCCCCCTCCAGTTCATCTATCCGAAAGCATGAAACACTGGGGATACTTTCCTGGATGTTTCCCCCTTCGCCGATATCACCTACCACCACGTTAGGTCACCCCTAGCACCGCATATTGCCGCATCTTGCTTTGTGTTACATTTGATTGCTCTGTTATTTATTGTGTTCCCCCTTCGTTACTTCTTTCCGGTAGACTCGAGACCGGTGCCGATGCCCCTGTGGACGACTACGTCACCGACGACCCCTCCTCCTTGTCTGAGCAACCAGGCAAGCCCCCCTTTTGATGACCAGATATCGCCTATTCTCCTCTATACTGCTTGCATTAGAGTAGTGTAGCATGTTACTGTTCGGTTACTCCTATTCTGTTGCATAGCCTGTCATTGTTGCTACAGTCGTTGATACCTTACCTACAATCCTAAATACTTAGTATAGGATGCTAGTTTATCATCATTGGCCCTACATTCTTGTCAGTCTGCCTTGCTATACTATCGGGCCGTGATCACTTGGGAGGTGATCACGGGTATATACTATACATACATACATACTATACAGATGGTGACTAAAGTCGGGTCAGCTCATTGAGTACCCGCAAGTGATTCTGATGAGGGGGCTGAAAGGACAGGTGGCTCCATCCCGGTAGAGGTGGGCCTGGGTTCCCAACGGCCCTCGACTGTTACTTTGTGGCGGAGCGACAGGGCAGGTTGAGACCACCTAGGAGACAGGTGGGCCTGGCCCTGTTCGGCGTTCGTGGATACTTAACACGCTTAACAAGATCTGGGTATTTGATCTGAGTCTGGCCATTTGGTCTATACGCACTAACCATCTACGCGGGAGTAGTTATGGGTATCCCGTCGTGGTATCGGCAAGCCTTCTTGGCGTCGAAGAATCGAGCGCGCGCGGATTGGATTTGAACGCCACTAGGCTGGTCTGCCTTCCGGCCGCCCACGCGTCGCAGGTGTGCTCGGGCGATGGGCCTGCCCTGCGCGCTTAGGTTTAGACCGGCGTCTTGACCTCTCTGTTGTGCCTAGGTGGGGCTGCGGCGTGTTGATATTCGAGGCGGGCATGACCGAGAAAGTGTGTCCGCCAAATGGGATCGGCGTGTTGGGTTATGTGGTGCACCCTGCGGGAAGTTAATCTATTGAATAGCCGTGTCCATCGGTTAAGGGCGACCAGGTTGTACCTTGACCTTATGACAACTAGAACTGGATACTTAATAAAACACACCTTCCAAGTTCCACGCACAACCCGGTGATCGCTTTTCCACAGGCGGCGAGGAGGATCGCGGGTAGGATTATGCTATGCGATGCTCTTGGAGATGCTACTTGGAGATGCTACTTGGAGGACCTCGATCTACTCTCTTCTACATCTTTGCAAGGCGGAGGCTGCGAGCGTAGTGAAAGGATTAGCTATCCCCTCTTATTACGGCATTCTGCAGCTCACCCTTTGTTATGGCCCTTAACACATATACCCATGCATATGTAGTGTAGCTCCTTGCTTGCAGTACTTTGGATGAGTACTCACGGTTGCTTTCTCCCCCTTTCCCCTTTCCTTTCTTTACGGTTGTCGCAACCAGATCTTTGGAATCCAGAGGCAGATGCCATCGTCGATGGCGACTACTACACTGGAGGTGCCTACTACTACGTGCGGGGCTGCGGCGACGACCGTGAGTAGTTTAGGAGGATCGAGCGGGAGCCTGCGCCTCTTCGATCAGATTCCAGTTTGTGCTAGCCTTCTTAAGGCAAACTTGTTTAACTTATGTACGTACTCGGATATTGTTGCTTCCGCGACTTGTCTATGATCGAGCACTTGTATTCGAGCCCTCGAGGCCCTGGCTTGTATTATGATGCTTGTATGACTTATTTATGTTTTTAGAGTTGTGTTGTGATATCTTCCCGTGAGTCCCTGATCTTGATCGTACACATTTGCGTGCATGATTAGTGTACGATTGAATCGGGGGCGTCACAAGTTGGTATCAGAGTCGACTGCCTGTAGGAATCCCCCTTTCAAACTCCTTGGCCGAAGTCGAGTCTAGACATTGCAAAACTTTTACTAACATGGTTGTGTGCCTTACGGGCCCACGTCGCCATTTGGGTGGTATTAGGATCTTTTACTCCTCGATCTTTACTCTGGGATTCTGAACTCTCTTCTATTCGGGTTAAATGATTTTTACTAAAATCTAACTTTAGGTTCTCGAAAATACTTTCTCCCGGAGAGCCCCTTCAGTCCAGATGATCGTCGGCTGCACCAGAAGATTTCAAAGATACTCTACGATTTTCTCTCGAGACCTTGTGCCCGTTGCTTTTGCAATTCCCTTCCACCGAAATATCCCTATGGATAAATACTTACACCTGTCGTGCTTACTTTTATTCCCAGTCGACCTTGTTATTACAAGGTACCCCAAGAATATTTTGTGCCTACTGCCTTGCAGTTCTTTGCCACCTAAATACCCCTAAGAATAATTTCTCGCACTTTCCGAGCATCCGCACATCCCCAGTTATCCAGGTGTTTCACAAAAGTCTTTGAGATACTATCCAATCCTCCGAAAATCCTTAGCAGCTTTATTGCTCTGCAAATACTTGTCTACTAGCATTATGGATGCTTTCCATATGTCTGGCAATATTCGTTAGTATCCTTAGGCACCGTTATTTTGATCCTTTTGATTCAACATGAGTGTGAATGCACGCAATCATCAGTTGATCCTTTTAAATTATCTTTTCGGCTCAGACATCATTTTAAACATGAGCTGGTTCTCGACCAAACTATTTGTCGCCAATTGTGCCTCTGGTTTATCCAATTTATCCATCCTTGGTCAGAGCGACTGCTTCTGATCCTTTGTTTTGGAAATCATAATTCCTTTATTATCTAAGCATCAAATTATTCCGATGTTCTATAATATGATGCCCGTGCATTCTTTCTGGAATACCGATACTCACCTCAACTCCGTTGTGGATCGCCCGATCCATTGTTGGATTGCTATCCGACAGTGTCCTTCATATTCAATCACCTTGTGAGTTCTTTACCTGATACATAATGCCTTTGGTAAATTGTATCCTCTTCTTTGTCAACCATGCTCTGCTATCGAGCTTGTGTCATTTACTCCTGAAGTTTGTGGTATATGTTCCTAATAGGCCCCGATGGGTTGGACATCTGCCTTCTCTAAACTGTGTGAACCCGGAAACTACTATGGGTCATACCCTACTAGTGTTATGTCAGATAAAATTTCAACACACAATTTCGTTGAAGGCGAGAAGTGAATGAAAGGTTATGCATTAAAGAAGTGGGAGTCGACCTTGAACTTTGTGTTCATGCCCATGGACACGATGTAGATCTTATCATTAAAAGCTTCTCTTAAATTAATTATTCCCTTGGTATAAGTTCAGCTTATGTCTGGGATCTGGCCTTTTGCAATCATGGTTCCGACCATATGTTCCTCCTTGATCCCATTTCTTGGGCAAGTTTAAACACTTGTCCTCTGCAAAGCAATACCCCAGACCAACCTCTACTTTGGTCTGTCGTCGAGTAACCCCTGGTATCTCGAGGATATCACGCCATTGCACTACATTACCCTGTCCTTTGATAGAGTACTACCTTTTTACCATGTCTTTGTCACTTCATGCTTCTGGGTTGTTTGTTAACCGAGAACACCGATAAGTGAATCGATTCAGCACTCCGATTCAATAACTCTAAGTAATTTTTGTTGCTTACGAGTTTAATAATCCTTTAGGTCATTCCTAGCCTGATCGGCTACATCATTATCGTGCTAATTTTAACTGTGCTACCTGGTCCTTATTCTTGGAGCACAACTTTTGACGATGAGCTAGGCTTACGTCGATCTTCCTGGTCCAGTTGCTTCACCTTGAAGAGCAAGCTTGGTTCCGAGTTGGTGCCGTATCCATGGTTCCATTGACCTTTCGCTGCATCAGTCCTTTGGCTTGATGTAGTCGTTGTTCGATTGCTTCCTTGTGGAGCCTCTCGACAAAATTTGTTATGATCATCATCAGCATTCAGAGCTTTTCCAGGATATCAATTGAATTCATGATGAGAAATACCATCCTTGCCTCGATGATTTTTGTTGTCATCGACCACTTTATTGCCTTCCCTCCAACACAAACTTGTTCTAAGTTTTGTGTTGTACCTTGAGTTCCTTGCTATCCAACTTATGTTATGATCTACCGCGGAGTATTACCATCTTTGATGTCAAGAATGTTGTGAAGATTGCTCCACCTCTTAAGAAATTCTTGCTATAATGATACTTCTCACCATCACCATTCCTTCTTGGTCCTCATGTGGATTCTAACCGGGGTACCCACATGTGAACGGTGTTGTTTGGATTCTGCACTTCTAGCAACCCTATTGCTTTGAAGTTAATGGTTGGTCGTTCATTCTTAGACTCTTGATTATTGAATCACCATTCTGACATTGGTCGTGCAACCCAACCCATATTTTGGGCGCACCTTTCAACCAATGTTTAATTGT
This sequence comes from Aegilops speltoides, assembly GCA_021437245.1. Classification (NCBI taxonomy): domain Eukaryota; kingdom Viridiplantae; phylum Streptophyta; class Magnoliopsida; order Poales; family Poaceae; genus Aegilops; species Aegilops speltoides. Next base: position 108,255,190 of record CM038145.1, read on the forward strand.
GTATGTTTTCCTCGAGCATACTTCCTTATATCATTTGATCTGACAAATGTTATCTCCTTGTTCACTTAAGTATGGAAATCCATCTTTTGGGAATCTCAATGAATTGTCGCTGAGTCCATCAGCCACCCCTCACCCTCTCTTTGGTTTAAAGATGAACTCTTGTTTCAGGACCCGCTTCCATAGTTCATTTCCCAAGAATCTTACAATGTCATCTCGTCAAATTGTGTCGCACCTTTTCTTCTCAGGCATCCAAAGTCTGAGGTATCGTGACACCAATCAGATCTGAATCTCGGCCAGATATGATGGTTGGAGCATTTCCAAGAATCATAGCATTGGTCTTTATATAACCTAGTAGGGTGATATCATGCCTAGCACACCTGGCCGGAGGACCTATTGTTATAGTTTCTTTTTAACAAGTTTAACCATTTTTCCGTGAGGAAATTGAATGCCTTATTTAATAAGTTTATCCTGATGGATCCTTTGTGTATCCAAGGTCCGATCTTACTTGAAGACCTTGTCAATGCTATCTCGAAGCATGTCTATTGTACTCCGATTTTCAACAAGAACATTTGAAGCCCAATGCTAAATGTTTCTTGCTCAATTATCCAAACACCGTTGTATGGGTAATGTCATGAAAATTCTCTCCCGTACCTAAGGGGTTTTCTACAGTATATCCTGTCATGGACATCATACTCTGATTGTCCTTGGGAAGGATATACCCTTGAAATATGTGTTTAAACACATTTTCCTTTCTGTTGTCTTGTTCAAACTTTCTTATAATCTACTTAACTGAGCAGTGGTAATTGTTGGGAATATGCCCTAGAGGCAATAATAAAAGGATTATTATATTTCAATGTTCATGATAATTGTCTTTTGTTCATGCTATAAATGTATTATTTGGAAATCGTAATACACGTGTGAACACTTAGACCCAATGAGTCCCTAGTGAGCCTCTAGTTGACTAGCTCGTTGTGATCAATAGATAGTCATGGTTTCTCGACTATGGACATTGGATGTCGTTGATAACGGATCACATCATTAGGAGAATGATGTGATGGACAAGACCCAATCATAAGCATAGCATAAAAGATCGGATAGTTCGTTTGCTAGAAGCTTTGCCAATGTCAAGTATCTATTCCTTCGACCATGAGATCGTGTAACTCCGGTTACCGTAGGAGTGCCTTGGGTGTATCAAACGTCACAACGAATCGGGTGACTATAAAGGTGCATTACGGTATCTCCGAAAGTATCTGCGGGTTGACACGGATCGAGATCGGATTTGTCACTCCGTATGACGGAGAGGTATCTCCGGGCCCACTCGGTAATGCATCATCATAATGAGCTCAATGTGACCAAGGTGTTGTACGGGATCATGCATTACTGATGCGAGTAAAGTGACTTGCCGTAACGAGACCGAACAAGGTATTGGGATACCGACGATCGAGTCTCGGGCAAGTAACGCACCGATTGACAAAGGAATTGCATACGAGGTTTGATCGAATCCTCGACATCGTGGTTCAACCGATGAAATCATCGAGGAGCATGTAGGAGCCAACATGGATATCCAGATCCGCTGTTGGTTATTGCCCGAGAGTCGTCTCGGTCATGATCACAGTGTCTCCCGAACCCGTAGGGTCTACACACTTAAGGTTCGGTGGCGCTAGGGTTTGTAGGAAGTCAAGTATGTGACCACCGAATGTTGTTCGAGTCCGGATGAGATCCGGACGTCACGAGGAGTTCGGAAGGGTCCGGAGGTAAAGAATAATATATAGGAAGTGGTGTTTGACCATCGGGAAAGTTTGGGGTTTCGGTAAAATACCGGGACCACCGGAAGTGTCGAGGTCCACCGGTGGGGCCACCTATCCTGAGGGCCCCATGGGCAGAGGGGAAGGAACCAGCCCACAGGGGCTGGTGCGCCCCAGGCCCACCCCTGCGCCTAGGGTTGAAACCCTAGGGGTGGGGCGCCCACCGCTTGGGGGCACTCCACCCCTTGGCCGCCGCCCCACGATTGGATCTCGAGGGCCGCCACCCCTGGGGGCCTATATAAAGGGGGGGAGGGAGGGGGGCTGCTGTACACAACTCCCAAGGCGCAGCCCCTCCCCTCCCCAACACATCTCCTCCTCCGTAGAGCTCGGCGAAGCCCTGTCGGAGTACTGCTTCTCCACCATCACCACGCTGTCGTGCTGCCGGTGGAACTGTCTTCCTCAACCTCTCCTTCCCCTTGCTGGATCAAGAAGGAGGAGACGCCGATCGTCCCGTCGCGTGTGTTGAGCGCGAGGTGCTGTCCGTTCAGCACTTGGCATCGGTGATCTGAATCACGTCGAGCGACTCCATCATCACCTTGCAAGCTTCCGCACGCGATCTACAAGTGGTATGTAGATGCAATCTCTCTCCCGTTACTCGTTGCTTAGATGAACTCATAGATGGATCTTGGTGAAGCCGTAGGAAAAATTTTAATTTTCTGCAACGTTCCCCAACAGTGGCATCATGAGCTAGGTCTATGCGTAGTTCTCTAATGCACGAGTAGAACACAAATTTGTTGTGGGCGTTGATCTTGTCATCTTACTTGCCTCTACTAGTCGTTTCTTGCTCAACGGTATTGTGGGATGAAGCGGCCCGGACCAACCTTACACGTACGCTTACGTGAGACCGGTTCCACCGACTGACATGCACTAGTTGCATAAGGTGGCTGGCGGGTGTCTGTCTCTCCCACTTTAGTTGGAGCGGAATCGATGAACAGGGCCCTTATGAAGGGTAAATAGAAGTTGACAAAATCACGTTGTGGTGATTCGAGGTAAGAAAACGTTTTGCTAGAACCCAATCGCAGCCACGTAAAAGATGCAACAACAACTAGAGGACGCCTAACTTGTTTTTGCAGCAATTGATCATGTGATGTGATATGGCCGAAGTTGTGATGAATGATGAATTGTGATGTATGAGATCATGTTCTTGTAATAGGATTCACGACTTGCATGTCGATGAGTATGACAACCGCAGGAGCCATAGGAGTTGTCTTTATTTTTTGTATGACCTGCGTGTCATTGAAGAACGCCATGTAAACTACTTTACTTCATTGCTAAACGCGTTAGTCATAGAAGTAGAAGTAGTCGTTATGCGTGACAACTTCATGAAGACACGATGATGGAGATCATGATGATGGAGATCATGGTGTCAAGCCGGTGACAAGATGATCATGGAGCCCCAAGATGGAGATCAATGGAGCTTGATGATATTGGCCATATCATGTCACAACTATATAATTGCATGTGATGTTTATTATGTTTATGCATCTTGTTTACTTAGGACGACGGTAGTAAATAAGATGATCCCTTATAAAATTTCAAGAAGTGTTCTCCCTAACGTGCACCGTTGCTACAGTTCGTCGTTTCTAAGCACCACGTGATGATCGGGTGTGATGGATCCTTACGCTCACATACAACGGTGTAAGACAATTTTACACAAATAAAAACACTTAGGGTTAACTTGACGAGCCTAGCATGTGCGGACATGGCCTCGAACACGGAGACCGAAAGGTCGAACACGAGTCGATGGAAGATACGATCAACATGAAGATGTTCACCGACGATGACTAGTCCGTCTCACGTGATGATCGGACACGGGCTAGTCGACTCGGATCGTGTAACACTTAGATGACTAGAGGGATGTCTAATCTAAGTGGGAGTTCATAATTTTGATTAAGAACTTTATTATCATGAACTTAGTCTAAAACCTTTGCAAATATGTCTTGTAGATCAATGGCCAACGCTAATGTCAACATGAACTTCAACGCTTCCTAGAGAAAACCAAGCTGAAAGATGATGGCAGAACTATACGGATCGGGTCCTAACCCGAGGATCATCCTCATAGCTGCCAGAAGCAATATGTCCTAGAAGGACCGCTAGGTGCCGCTCCGTCCCTCAGAGAACCAAGACGTTATGAACGCTTGCAAACTCGTCGATGATTACTCCCTCGTTCGAGGCGGCATGCTCTACACTTAGAACCGGGCTTCAAAAGCGTTTTGAGCATCACGGAGCATATGAGATGTTCAAGAGCTGAAACTTGTTTTCCAAGCTCATGCCCGGTCGAGAGATATGATGTCTCCGACAAGTTCTACAGCTTGTAAGATGGAGGAGAACAGTTCACGGAACACATCCGAAGATGTCCGGGTTGCACGCACGTATGACCCAGTTGAACATTAACCTCCCGATGAGGCGGTCATTGATAGAATCCTCCAGTCGCTCCCACCAAGCTACAAGAGCTTTGTGATGAACTACAACATGCAGGGGATGGTAAAGACCATTCCTGAAGTGTTCTTGATGCTGAAGTCAGCAGAGGCTGAAATCAAGAAAGAACATCAAGTGTTGATGGTCAATAATACCACTAAGTTCAAGAAGGGCAAGGGTAAGAAGAACTTCAAGAAGGACGGCAAGGATGTTGCCGGGAAGAAGTCAAAGAATGGACCCAAGCCTGAGACTGAGTGCTTTTATTGCAAGGGGAAAGGGCACTGGAAGCGGAACTGCCCCAAATACTTAGCGGATAAGAAGGCCGGCAACACCAAAGGTATATTTGATATACATGTAATTGATGTGTACCTTACCAAGACTCGTAGTAACTCCCGGTATTTGATACCGTGCCGTTGCTCACATATGTAACTCACAGCAGAGCTGCGGAATAAACGGAGATCATGGAAGGGCGAGGTGACGATCGCGCGCCGGGAATGGTTCCAAGGTCGATGTGATCGCCGTCGCACGCTGCCTCTACATTTACCTACGGGATTAGTTTTAAACCTCAATAATTGTTATTTAGTGCCAAGTTTGAGCATGAACATTGTATCCGGATCTCGTTTGATACGAGATGGCTACTCATTTAAGTCTCGAGAATAATGGTTGTTCGATTTATATGAGAGATATGTTTTATGGTCATGCTCCGATGGTCAATGGTTTATTCTTGATGAATCTCGAGCGTAATATTACACATGTTCATAGTGTGGATGCCAAAAGATGTAAAGTTGATAATGATAGTCCCACATACTTGTGGCACTCGCCGCCTTGGTCACATTGGTGTCAAGCGCATGAAGAAGCTCCATGCCGATGGACTTTAGAGTCTCTTGATTATGAATCGCTTGACACATGCTAACCTTGCCTCTTAGGCAAAATGACCAAGACTCCGCTTCTCCGAACAATGGAGCGAGCAACCAACTTGTTGGAAATCATACATACCGATGTATGCGGTCCAATGACCGTTGAGGCTCATGGAGGATATCGTTATGTTCTCACTCTCACTGATGACTTGAGTAGATATGGGTATGTCTACTTAATGAAACACAAGTCTGAGACCTTTGAAAAGTTCAAGGAATTTCAGAGTGAGGTAGAGAATCAACGTGACCGTAAGATAAAGTTCCTACGATCAGATCGTGGGGGAGAATACTTAAGTCACGAATTTGGTACACACTTAAGAAAATGTGGAATCGTTTCACAACTCACGCCGCCTGGAACACCTCAGCGAAACGGTGTGTCCGAACGTCGTAATCGCACACTATTGGATATGGTGCGGTCTATGATGTCTCTTACCGATTTACCGCTATCATTTTGGGGATACGCTCTAGAGACAGCTACATTCACTTTAAATAGGGCACCGTCTAAATCCGTTGAGACGACACCGTATGAATTATGGTTTGGGAAGAAACCTAAGCTGTCGTTTCTAAAAGTTTGGGGATGCGATGCTTATGTCAAGAAACTTCAACCTGAAAAGCTCGAACCCAAGTCGGAAAAATGCGATTCATAGGATACCCAAGGAAACCTGTCGGGTATACCTTCTACTTAAGATCCAAGGCAAGGTCTTTGTTGCTAAGAACGGATGCTTTCGAGAAAGAGTTTCTCTCGAAAGAAGTAAGTGGAGGAAAGTAGAACTCGATGAAGTACTACCTCTCGAACGGGAAAGTGGTGCAACAGCAGAAACCGCTCTGTGATGCCCACACCAATCAAGAGGAAATCATTGATGATGATCAAGGTACTTGGATCAAGTTATTATTGAACTTGAAGGTCCACAAGGACACGCCCGCACTGTGAGTGGTACGGCAACCCTGTCATGGAAATCATGTTGCTAGACAACAATGAACCTTCAACTATGAAGAAGCAATGGCGGGCCCGGATTCCAACAAATGGCTTGAGGCCATGAAATCCGAGATAGAATCCATGTATGAAAACAAAGTATGGACTTTGACAGACTTGCCCGATGATCGGCGAGCGATAGAAAATAAATGGATTTTTAAGAAGAAGACGGACGCGATGGTAATGTTACCATCTATAAAGCTCGACTTGTCGCTAAGGGTTATCGACAAGTTCAAGGGATTGACTACGACGAGACATTCTCTCCCGTAGCGAAGCTTAAGTCCGTCCAATCATGTTAGCAATTGCCGCATACTATGATTATGAGATATGGCGATGGACGCCAAAACGGCATTCCTTAACGGACATCTTAAGGAAGAGCTGATATGATGCAGCCGGAAGGTTTTGTCGATCCTCGAACGCTAACAAAGTATGCAAGCTCCAGCGATCCATTTATGGACTGGTGCAAGCATCTCGAGTTGGAACATTCGCTTTGATGAGATGATCAAAGCGTTTGTTTATGCAGACTTATGGAGAAGCTCGTTTATAAGAAAGTGAGTGGGAGCTCAGTAGCATTTCTCCTATTATATGTAGATGACATACTCTTGATGGGAAATGATACGAAACTCCCGGACAGCATTAAGGCCTACTTGAACAAGTGTTTTTCAATGAAGGACCTTGGAGAAGCTGCTTATATATTAGGCATCAAGATCTATAGAGATAGATCGAGACGCCTCATAGGTCTTTCACAAAGCACATACCTTGATAAGATTTTGAAGAGGTTCAAAATGGATCAGTCCAAGAAGGGTTCTTGCCTATGTTACAAGGTGTGAAATTGAGCTCACTTCCACCACCACCACGGCAAAAGATAAAGAAGAGATGAGTGTCATCCCTATGCTTCAGCCATAGGATCTATTATGTATGCCATGCTGTGTACTGACTGATGTAAACCTTGCCGTAAGTTTGGTTGCAAGATACCAAAGTAACCCCGCAAGGAACACCGAACAGCGGTCAAGAATATCCTGAAGCACCGAAAAGGACAAAGGACATGTTTCGTTTATGGAGGAGACGAAGAGCTCGTCAGAAGGGTTACGCCGACGCTTAGCTTCGACTCAGATCCGATGACTCTAAGTCACAAACCGGATACGTGTATATGTTGAATGGTGGAGCAGTGAGCTGGTGCAGCCGCAAGCGAGCGTCGTGGCGGGATCTACGTGAAGCGGAGTACATGGCAGCCTCGGAGGCAGCGATGAAGCGATTTGGGTGAAGGAGTTCATCACCGACCTAGGAGTCATACCCAATGCGTCGGGGCCGATCAAACTCTTCTGTGGACAACACCGAGCTATTGCCCTTGCCAAGGAGCCCAGGTTTCACAAGAAGACAAGGCACATCAAGCGTCGCTTCAACTCCATCCGTGAAAATGTTCAAGATGGAGACATAGAGATTTGCAAAGTGCACACGGATCTGAATGTCGCAGATCCGCTGACTAAACCTCTCTCGCGTGCAAAACATGATCAACACCGTAACTCTATGGGTGTTCGATTCATCACAATGTAACTAGATTGGTGACTCTAGTGCAAGTGGGAGACTGTTGGAAATATGCCCTAGAGGCAATAATAAAAGGATTATTATATTTCAATGTTCATGATAATTGTCTTTTGTTCATGCTATAAATGTATTATTCGAAATCGTAATACACGTGTGAACACTTAGACCCAATGAGTCCCTAGTGAGCCTCTAGTTGACTAGCTCACAGATCAATAGATAGTCATGGTTTCCGACTATGGACATTGGATGTCGTTGATAACGGATCACATCATTAGGAGAATGATGTGATGGACAAGACCCAATCATAAGCATAGCATAAAAGATCGGATAGTTCGCTTGCTAGAAGCTTTGCCAATGTCAAGTATCTATTCCTTCGACCATGAGATCGTAACTCCCGTTACCGTAGGAGTGCCTTGGGTGTATCAAACGTCACAACGAATCGGGTGACTATAAAGGTGCATTACGGTATCTCCGAAAGTATCTGGGTTGACACGGATCGAGATCGGGATTTGTCACTCCGTATGATGGAGAGGTATCTCTGGGCCCACTCGTAATGCATCATCATAATGAGCTCAATGTGACCAAGGTGTTGGCCACGGATCATGCATTACTGGATTTAGTAAAGTGACTTGCTGTAACGAGACCGAACAAGGTATTGGGATACCGACGATCGAAGTCTCGCAAGTAACGCATCGATTGACAAAGGAATTGCATACAGGGTTTGATCAATCCTCGACATCGTGGTTCAACCGATGAAATCATCGAGGAGCATGTGGGAGCCAACATGGATATCCAGATCCGCTGTTGGTTATTGCCCGAGAGTCGCCTCGGTCATGATCTGCGGTCTCCCAACCCGTAGGGTCTACACACTTAAGGTTCGGTGACGCTTAGGGTTTGTAGGAAGTCAAGTATGTGACCACCGAATGTTGTTCGAGTCCCTGATGAGATCCCTGACGTCACGAGGAGTTCCTGGAAGGGTCCGGAGGTAAAGAATAATATATAGGAAGTGGTGTTTCGCCATCGGGAAAGTTTTGGGGTTTCCAGAAAATACGGGGACCACCGGAAGGGTCCCGGGTCCACCGGTGGGGCCACCTATCCCGGAGGGCCCCATGGGCCGAGGGGAAGGAACCAGCCCACAGGGGCTGGTGCGCCCTCAGGCCCACCTCTGCGCCTAGGGTTGAAACCCTAGGGGTGGGGCGCCCACCGGCTTGGGGGCACTCCACCCCTTGGTCGCCGCCCCGAGATTGATCTCCAGGCCGCCACCCCTTGGGGCCTATATAAAGGGGGAGGGGGCTGCTGTACACAACTCCCAAGGCGCAGCCCTCCCTCCCCAACACATCTCCTCCTCCGTAGAGCTCGGCGGCCCTCGCCGAGTATCGCTTCCCACCATCACCACGCCGTCAGGCCGCCGGTGGAACTGTCTTCCTCAACCTCTCCTTCCCCTTGCTGGATCAAGAAGGAGGAGACGCCGATCGTCCGCACGTGTGTTGAACGCGGAGGTGCTGTCCGCTCAGCACTTGGCATCGGTGATCTGAATCACGTCGAGCACGACTCCATCATCACCTTGCAAGCTTCCGCACGCGATCTACAAGTGGTATGTAGATGCAATCTCTCTCCCGTTACTCGTTGCTTAGATGAACTCATAGATGGATCTTGGTGAAGCCGTAGGAAAAATTTTAATTTTCTGCAACGTTCCCCAACAGTAATTCCCTGCTTAGGTAAACACCACGTGGTACAACTCTGCCAGTAAGACCCTGTTACTATTGTTGGTGACATTTCGGTAACCACCGATGGACGAGAACTTTGCCTATTGGTCCGCCTCGTACAACGAGCAGGAAAATGGTTCTCTTCGTCCCTCGCCCTTGGTATTGATGTTGTTGCCGACATAACCGATGACTACCCTCGACACGCCTTGCTATCATGGCCATGCAAGAT